>BTPG01000003.1:20858767-20863767 GCA_036245525.1 Semisulcospira habei | reverse complement strand
TCAAAAGCTTTGCTAAAATCTAACAATACTGTCCCTGTTGTTTGCAGTCTGTTCATTGCATCGAGCCATCTATCAATCAGATGAATCAGCTTTGTATGGCAAGAATGGCGTTGCCGAAAGCCTGATTGCGAGGGGTGTAATACTTGATGAGTTTCCAGGAACTGTTGTAAATGATGGTGAATATGTTTTCCTATTGGTTTCGACAAGGTCGAAAGTAAGGAAATGGGCCTAAAGTTATTTGGCTCAGAAAGATCTTTAGTTTTGGGCAAAGGAATGACTTTTGCTTTCTTTATGTTGGACGGAAATGTTCCCTGTCGAATACAAAGACTGTAAATATACGTCAGAGAATCAACGACATATGGGAGAGCTAGTATTGCAGTGATAATGCCGTCATGACCAGTTGATCTCATATTTTTTTGCTGAGATATAGTTTTACCAAAGTCATAAACCGTTATAACAGGAATGTTGAACATATTTGACTTGAGCTTTTCAGCACAGAATTTATCAAGTACGTCTGATATCTGTGACATGTTTGGACAACTTTGTAATAGGACATCAGCAGCAGATAGGAAATGTGTATTAAATGTATCCGCTGAAACACTGGTGCATGCCGGCTTTTGTTTAGATTTTGTAAATGTGTTCAGGGCGCGCCACACTGTAACTGTGTCCCTTTTCTCGTCAATGATCCGTTTGAAGTGACACTTTTGGGCTTCACGAACAAGATACTTTACCTTATTTCGCTGTTTACGATAGGCATCAAATTCCTTGTGCTTTTTAAGTTCATTACAAACTAACATCGCATCCTTGATATCTTTGTTAAACCATAAGGTAGGCTGTGCACTTTTTACACGTTTTTCTCCGTATGGTGCATGTTTATCCAGTATACTTAGAAAAAGCTCATACCATTCTGCAAGCGCAGTATTGGGATCCGAGTAATCATAAATGTGACTGAAACATACTTGACAGGGATCCGATAGGAAAACATCTTTGTTAAAGTGTTTATAAGATCAGAATTTAAACCCCACCCGGGTCTGCCCTGGGGGACTTGGGTGGGGTTAGGTACTTTTTAGTTCCCAGGGTCACCCTGGTCAGCCCCACAGGGTGGGTTTTTCTCTCTATTCTGGGGCATGTGTTTCTGTCTACCCGAGGTCCATTCACCTGTATTTGCCTTTTTAAAACTCTCCCTACTGTCTGCACTGCCTGTAGCTCTTGATATTGGATGTGTGTTGCTAAATGGTCTTAGCTTTATTTAGCCCCATGTGTTAGGTTTATTTAACGTATTGGACCGGCTGGCGACATACATTCAATGTTCTGTTTAGTGTTTTTTTTTCACAAGCAGTGCAGGCACGTCCTGAGAAAGCCTTGTTGCTGTCGGGACGTTAAGCAATGTACAATCAATCAATCAGAATTTAATAGTGATGTTTTGGTGATTTTTGGGGCGTCGGTCACCTTTCAGAACCCAGCTACAACAGACGAGGTAATGGTCACTAATAGCAACCTCGGGCACCTGCACCCCTAGTACTCTAGTCTTGTTGTTTGTGTAAATATGGTCAATCAATGTTGAGGAATTGGCAGTTACTCTTGTTGCTTTAGTGACCAACTGTTTGAGACCAAACAAAGTAAGAGTAGTTTCCCAAGCAGGATTGGAAGAAAACAAATTGATGTTAAAGTCGCCTAAGATTAATAGATCAGAAGTACATTTGGTTGCATTGTCCATCATTTCCGTAAATGCGTCATACCATTCAAAAGTGGCTGAGGGATTTCGATAAACAAAGCAGATTTATAATGGGGTGGCTTTGCTTGCTTTTAGTTCAAACCAAACGCTTTCCACTAGGTCTGATTCTAGATCTGTCCTTCTTCGAGTAAAATCTCTAATTGAACTGTTTAAATACACGGCTATACCCGTGTGTTTAGGGTAAACAGGATCGCGACGAAATACATGAAAACCCAGGATAGAAATGGCTTCATCACTGATGTTAGTGCACAGTTGTGATTCAGTTATTCCAAACACGTGGAGAGCGTTTGGTTGACTCAACATCACACATAAATCTGGAGCTTTGTTATACAAATGATATATATTCAAATGTCCTATAAACAACTGATGCGTATCAGGTGTGTCTGTAGACATAACTGATGTAGAGAGATAACAATAGATCAACACCTATGAACCAAGAGCAAAAGATATATATTATTATATAGATGTGTGTTGTTTTTCAGTGCAGACGTGGAAAAACAAGGCAGTCTACACGTTGACACACTACAAGTTTAATGTCTTGACCAACTGTCCAGTAGATAAAGAGTTACTCGAAGTTTTCCAAAAAGCGTCAATAATCGCTTATGAATAATAATAATAATAATAATAATAATAATAATAATAATAATAATAATAATAATAATAATAATAATAATACTGTTTATTGTCATTTGCCTTAAGAACATAAAGCATAGAAATGTGTGTTGGTGTCATTACAATTACAAACATCACAGTCGACACAAAAAAAAAATAATAATAATAATAATAATAATAATACTCTATCACACAATTCAATGCTCTACTCACACTATCAAAACTTTAAAACTGAACAACTAATCTCACAGACCAATACGTACTCATTCACACACCCACGCTCATTTCCCATACACACACACACACACACACACACACACACACACACACACACACACACACACACACACACACACACACACAACACACACGCTTATTAATCTAAGAAGTCTAAATTAATTAAGGTATATCGTTTAAAATGAAAACAGACTATCATAGAGTAAATATGTCACTAATTTAGTGATCACGGGTGTAAAACTAGTTAATATATATCGTAAGACTAGGCTAATACTGATATGCACCATCTCTCAACCGTTGGGGGTGCGCCCTGCCGGGTAGGAGACTCATGGAGTCAACTCGACCAAAAGCACCATCAACAACCAAGGGTATAGCGCAAGGGATGGGCGAGGGCGAGGTGCTCTGTAGGCGGGCCACACAATTCCATACACATACGCACACTCACTCAGTCATTCACGAAAACATCAGTCCTCGGCAATGAAACTCTATGATCGGCCCACAGAGCACATCATCGCACGCTTATAAAACTGAAAGGGCTCGGACAGCACTAGGGTAAAAACTGTTTCTAAAACGGTGTGATGGTGTGCTGGGAAACACAAGGAAAAACAGTGTCACAGTGCACTCGATGTGTGGTACGCTTACACAAAGATGCCTATCCAGCGTCCCAAATCGCTCAAAATGTAAATGTATTCTCGCAGTGATAATGTTATTGTTGTAGTTATAGACGAAGGATTTGAAACACCGTTACAGTGCACACAAGATATAATAGATTACTTCGGAAGAATTGTCTAAGATGTAATAGATCACTTAGAAACAAGGGTTTCCTACCACTGGCTCAGTACAACGGTCACAGCACTGAGGGGAACATTGAGTCGAGGTGTGCACGGTCTCAGAAGTGACATCATTTGAGACGAGGCCTTGGGCTGTTTCATCATTTACCTCGTCCATCCAACTGGCCAAGTCTTGCTAATCTCCTCGTTGTCTCCGGACACTAGACAGGGAGAGTCACGGCTAGGGAGTGTGCCCATCACAATTTTTGGCTGCTGCCATACGATGAAGAGCATTAAGCCTTCTTATGCACGCATCGCTACATCCATCCCAAACTGTAGAAGCATAATCTATATGGGATTGAATATGTGCGGTATAAAATATTTTCTTTGTCGGTGTGTCTGTAAAATAACGCAGTTTTGAAAGAAGATATAAATTCCTGGACACTGTTCGACATACGCTGCTGACATGCGCGTTCCATGTGAGTTGGTCGTCGATAATGACGCCTAACAAGCGTTGCTCTCTAACTTGTCTAATCGGCTCAGAGTTGAGAGAAAGCTAAGCGGGGGTGGATGTAGCTGCTGCTTTTGTCGTGTAGTTATTAGCATGCATTCTGTTTTAGACGGATTTGGTACCATATAGTTAGTATGACACCATTTTGAAACATCAGTTAAGCCCTGTTGAAGCGAGGAATTGATTGTGGAGATATTCGCTGTCGACACGTCGAGAGTAGCATCATCAGCAAACAGGCAACAGCGTACGTTTAGATCTGAAATATGCAATGGCATATCATTGATGTAAATGGAAAATAAGAGGGGCCCTAATATTGAGCCCTGAGGCACCACCTGAGGCTTTAGTATGCCTTCAGCGGAAAGTTTTCCTTTAACAAACACATACTGATGTCTTCCGTGCAGGTAAGATTTGAAAAAGTCCAAACATGCTTTGTTTACGTGATACACTGATAGCTTTAGTATCAATATATCATGATTTACTAGATCAAAGGCTTTAGAGAAATCTAGAAATACAGCACCGGTCATTTCACCTTTGTTCATGGACGTAAGCCAAGTATTGGTCAGGTGAGCTAGAGCTGTGTGGCATGAGTGACGAGGTCTAAACCCTGACTGTAGTGGGTAAAGCAAGTTATGTTTTTCAAGAAAATAGCTCAGATGCCTGTGTACATGTTTTTCTATTGGTTTTGACAGAGCTGACAAGAGCGAGATTGGTCTAAGCGTATTAGGGTCTGAGAGGTTCTTACTTTTAGGCAGAGGAATAACTTTGGCTACTTTCCAGCTGTTTGGAAATGTACCATGTTGTAAAACGAGATTATAAATAAATGTTAAAGACTCGACCACATACGGGGCAGCAAGTTTTAAAAAGTATGTATTTATCCCGTCGTGACCAAGCGAGCGCTTATTTTTGAGTTGGCTAATAGATTTGCCAACGTCAAATACAGTAAGCGAAGGAATACTAAAGGATACGTTTGGCGCGAGTTTGTCCTCACAAAAATCTGTAAGCCTTTCGGATATAGATGGTGTGTGAGTTGTCGTACTGCTTAACAACGAATCAGCAGCAGACAATAAATGGTTGTTAAATGTGTCTGCAGATATAGATGTACATGGTGCTGTTTGTCGTGATTTAGTGAACGCAT
>BTPG01000003.1:20761267-20856267 GCA_036245525.1 Semisulcospira habei | reverse complement strand
ACTACACACTGTCTGGGCGCGGAAGACTACCCCTTTACCGTCAACAGAAGCCGACCTCAAGACTTCACCTTTGACCTCATGGCCTACCCTGCGCCGCGCCCAAAACGTAAAGTGTACCTGGGAGACACAATGCCGACAAACGCCAGCATCCTGGTCCTGACTGCCTCGTCAGACACAACGCTCGTTATCTATTGTAAATCATCTGCCGTCATCTATCAGGCCCTGTGTGTCGTCAACACAGACCAGGTTGATGGTGGGGTCTATGCCGTCACCTTGGAAAACGAATTTGGTGACGTCACAGTGTACCTGGAAGTGGAGCCTAGCTTAGAGGGTACTGACATTTGCACTATGTTGACGCACTATTGTACATTGATCAGAGCGTAGACCCAGAGGATGAAGTACTTGAACAGTCAGATAGAAAAGCCAAATACACATTGCAATATTTTGGTTTAAAAAGAACCAATGCCATTTACCCAGCACATTATCTTTAAGATGCAAATATGATTAAAATCTGAGCCATTTTTTGTCCACTTGTTTGTTTTTTTTATTTTTTTGTTTTTGTTTTTTATTATACTGATAAAAAGTATTATTGTTTTTGATGAGATCGTTTTAGCTGTTATGATTTGTTTTCATTGGTTGTATATATCTAATTCTGTATTTCACAGATTGCTGTAATTTTCTGTTTTGCTTTTTATTTTAATTACTCTGGTTGTCTGTCAGTGGAATGATTGCAGACTTATAGAGTTGTGGGTTACAAGAGTCTGGAGGGTATAGCAGTAGGTAGAATAGCCAGTACCTGTCTGTCAATGGAATGATTGCAGACTTATAGAGTTGCGGTTTACAAGAGTTTGGAGGGTATAGTAGTAGGGAGAGTGGCCAGTGTCTGTCAGTGAAATGATTGCAGACATATAGAGTTGTGGGTTACAAGAGTCTGGAGGGTATAGTAGTAGGAAGAGTGGCCAGTACCTGTCTGTCAGTGGAATGATTGCAGACTTATAGAGTTGTGGGTTACAAGAGTCTGGAGGGTATAGCAGTAGGTAGAATAGCCAGTACCTGCCTGTCAGTGGAATGATTCCAGACTTATAGAGTTGTGGTTTACAAGAGTTTGGAGGGTATAGTAGTAGGAAGAGTGGCCAGTACCTGCCTGTCATAGTCCAAGCGCCTTTGTTTGTTAATCCCCCAGGTGAAGATGCCATTGCTGCTCTCCTGACATCCGTTGGTGTGTGTATGTTTGCTGTCGCCTTCGCTGGAATCATTGTCTTGGGCCTGTTGGGCATCAGGAAGTACCGTGGTACGTCATTTACAGTACTTCCTTCTGTCTTTGTTACCTTACGTCCTTGGGACCTGGGTGCGTCATTTATAGTTCTCATGTCTGTCTTTGTTACCTTACGTCCTGGGGACCTGGGTACGTCATTTACAGTACTTCCGTCTGTCTTTCGTACCTTACGTCATGGGGACCTGTCGGACCTCATTTATAGTACGCATGTCCGTCTTTGTTTTATTACATTCTGGGGACCTGGGTCCGTTATTATTAATTGTGCTGTATCTATATTTCCTCACTTTAGGTCCTAGGTACCTGGGTGCGTCATTTATAGTGCTCTTCGTCTTTGTTGCGTATTTAACAAATATATATATATATATATATATATATATATATATATATATATATATATATATATATATATATATATATATATATATATATGGATTTCAGTGATGTCCTCCTCACCAGAGTGATGCCCAGCGCAGAGTGCCACAATGACCATCACCTTGTCCGCTGCAAACTCAGGCTCCATGTCAAGCCAAAACCCAAGAAATGGGGACCCCCCAAGAAAAAGCTTGATGTTGCCAGCCTTCAGCGTGACGACGTGAAAGCTGCCTTTCAGACAGATTTACAGCGCAGGCTCAAAGACACAGCGGACCCAGCAGACTCCTCCCCTGAAACACTCTGGGAACAACTGAAAACTGCTATTGCAAAATCCTCTGCAGAAGTCTTGGGTTTCGCTAGAAAGAAGAACAAAGACTGGTTTGACGAAAACGATGTTGAGATCCAGGAACACCTAGCAAAAAAAAGAGCCGCCCATCAAGCCCACCTAGCCCAGCCTTCCTGCCCTGTGAAGAAGTCTGCCTTCCGCCTCGTCTGCAGCAGTCTCCAGCGCAAGCTCAGAGATCTCCAGAATGAGTGGTGGACCAGACTTGCACAGAGGACCCAACTTTGCGCTGACAATGGTGACTACAGGGGCTTCTACGAAGCACTGAAAGCAGTGTATGTCCCCAGGCACCTGGTACAAAGTCCCATGCGAGGCGCGAATGGCCAGGCACTCCTCACGGATAATACCTCCATCTTGAACCGCTGGTCGGAGTACTTTCAGAGCCTCTTCAGCGCTGAGCGCACTGCTCAAGAAGCAGTCGTCCTACAAATCCCACAACTTCCAGTAAAGGTTGAATTGGACGAACCGCCCACCGCTGAAGAGACCCTCACAGCCATCCACCAGCTCAAGAGTGGCAAAGCAGCATGCATTGATGGAATACCGCCAGAGATCTGGAAACATGGAGGCACAGCACTGCACAACAAGCTCCATGACCTCTTTCTCTGCTGCTGGGAGGAAGGAACACTACCAAAGGATCTCCGTGATGCTGTCGTTATCACCCTGTACAAGAACAAAGGCGAGAAGTCTGACTGTTCCAACTATCGGGGAATCACCCTGCTGTCCATTGCTGGGAAAATTCTTGCAAGGCTGCTCCTGAATCGGCTGGTTCCTGCCATCGCTGAAGACCACCTCCCAGAGGGCCAGTGTGGCTTCAGAGAAAACAGGAGCACCACCGATATGGTCTTTGTGCTGAGACAGCTTCAGGAGAAGTGCCGCGAGCAGAACAAAGGGCTGTACGTAACGTTTGTCGACCTAACAAAAGCGTTCGACACTGTGAGCAGGCAAGGCATGTGGCAGATCCTGGAGCGACTTGGCTGTCCCCCAAAGTTCCTCGGCATGATTGTCCAGCTACACGAGGACCAGCAAGGCCAGGTCAGACTCAACAATGACCTCTCAGAACCATTCCCTATTATCAACGGCGTAAAGCAGGGCTGCGTGCTGGCACCGA
This sequence comes from Semisulcospira habei, assembly GCA_036245525.1. Taxonomy (NCBI): domain Eukaryota; kingdom Metazoa; phylum Mollusca; class Gastropoda; family Semisulcospiridae; genus Semisulcospira; species Semisulcospira habei. Next base: position 20,853,168 of record BTPG01000003.1, on the reverse strand, counting down.
CCCTCTTCACCATCTTTTTTAGCATGATGTTGAAGCAGGCAACAGTGGACCTCGATGATGACGATGCAGTGTACATCAGGTATCGTCTCGATGGCAGCCTGTTCAACCTCAGACGACTGCAGGCCCACACGAAAACCCTAGACCAACTGATTCGTGAGCTGCTCTTTGCTGATGACGCTTCCCTCGTTGCACACACAGAGAGAGCCCTGCAGCGCATCACGTCCTGCATCGCAGACGCTGCCCAGCTCTTTGGACTCGAGGTCAGTCTGAAAAAGACAGAGGTCCTCCATCAGCCGGCACCCAAGACAGTTTATCGCCCTCCTCACATCACCATTGGCGAGTCTGAACTAAAATCAGTGCACCAGTTTACTTACCTTGGCTGCATTATCACTTCGGACGCCAAGCTGGACAAGGAGCTTGACAGCAGGCTGGCAAAAGCGAACAGCGCTTTCGGGCGACTTTTCAAGCGGGTGTGGCACAATCAACAGCTGAAAACAGGCACCAAGATCAGCGTGTACAGAGCTGTGTTCCTCACCACCCTGCTGTATGGTTCCGAGTCCTGGGCCCTCTACCGCAGCCAACTACGATTCCTCGAACGCTTCCACCAGCGCTGCCTGCGCACCATCCTGGGCATTCACTGGAGTGACTATGTCACCAACGTCGAGGTCTTTGAACAGGCTGAAACTGTGAGCATCGAGGCTTTGCTGCTGCGGACACAGCTCCGCTGGGCGGGGCATGTCTCCAGGATGGAGGATCATCGCCTACCAAAGATCACCCTGTTCGGCGAGCTTGCTACTGGACACCGTGACAGAGGGGCACCAAAGAAGAGATACAAAGACTGTCTCAAGAAGTCACTTAGTGCATGCCAAATCGACCACCACCAGTGGTCTTCGCTTGCTGTGGACCGTGACACCTGGCGCTCCACCATTTACAAGGCAGCTGTCTCCTTTGAGGACTCTCGCAGAGCTAGCTTTAAGGACAAGCGGCTCAGGAGAAAAAACAGAGATGCCGCAACTCAGAACCCTGGCCATACCTCCCCCTGCAGCCACTGCGGACGAACCTGCCTGTCCCGGATTGGCCTCCGCAGCCACGAACAAGCCTGCAGACGTCGTGGGCAACTCCTATAAAATCTTCGTTCGCGAATTCGCGAATTATTAATCATTAAGCTATACTGACAACAAAAAGAAACGCGGCTTCATTGTAATCATTTGAAAGGTTTAAGTGGTTCCGATGGTTCCAGTGATGCCGCCTTACTTTTGGGTGTGAGTATATCTTCCTTCACCACACTTTGTTCCAGAGCTGAGGGTGTACGCGCTACAGCGGGACGAGCAGAACATAGAGGTGCAGGCCTTCTATGGTCGGCTGGCGGAAGCTTTGACGTACTACAATGCCGACCGATTAATGGAGGAAATCTACCATATCATTGATGACTCCCATATCCCTCCCGAAACAGGTACAGTGACCAGCACAACAAATGCGACATAATCGGGTTCATCGGAAAACTCGGGTGTTTCACTAAATAATTACCATGATGATACATTTTTTTTTTTGGGGGGGGGTGGGGGGGGGGGGGGGGGTGCTGGCCAGTATGTCAGACAATGATAAATATTTTTCCCTCTTCTGGCTATTATTTTTACAATTTGTCTGCAAAATAAAATCTGGATGTGAAACAAGGAACGACGTTTCGGATCAAATATCCTTCTTCAGGTGACATGGATACAAACGTTTGACGTTTATTTTCATTTCACCTGAAGAAGGATCTTTGATCCGAAACGTCATTCCTTGTTTCTATTTTAAAGGGTTTTCACCACTCTCTTCTGTTTTTCTTATAACAAATAACGTTTTACTCATGAAACAACTGACAATACATTACACAGGTATCTCTTTCAGAGCCCCGTCCTCCATTATGCCAACGCCGGAGACGCTTCCCTTGCCGCTCCTCACTGAAACCCCGCCTTCACCAAGTGCCACTACCCCCACTTCCTACAGAGGATCCACAGGGCGTGCCCTCCCGCAGACGCTGGTCCCTCCCGGAGAATTATCTCCACCCCACTGTCTGTCGGCGCCTGTCTGATAATCCTAGTGACGCCTCCTCTCACAGCTGCCAGTCTTTGCCTTTCAATTACATCTACCCTCCCTCTTTGCCTGGAACTTACATCCACCCCACCTGCTCTCCTGCTGACCGGCGTCCACTGTCCTTACCTTCAGACTATTTGTTCCCCTTGGCTCCCCCTACTGCTGACTCTAACAGACTTAGCTCTCTGCCGTCTGACTGTCTGCACCCAGTGTCTCCCACCTCTGCCACCCCGATGGTTACCCGTGCAGAAATAAGTCCGCCTCCTGCTTCTGACTACGTCCCACACGTCCCGCTTGTGACTACCCACTCTGACTACGTTCCGCATGACCAGTTCGTGACTACCCACTCTGACTACGTTCCGCATGACCAGTTCGTGACTACCCACTCTGACTACGTACCGCATGACCAGTTCGTGACCACCCACTCTGACTACTTTCCGCATGACCAGTTCGTGACTACCCACACTGACTACGTCCCGCATGACCAGTTCGTGACTACCCACTCTGACTACTTCCCGCTTGACCTGTTTTTGGCTGACGGCTCCGACTCTCTGCCCATAGACCATGTGCATGCTATACCATCCCTGGAAAACACAGACGGACAGTCAGAGGAAGAAACTGCCTTATAAATCACGTGTTGTCCTTTCTTGCAGATTTCTTTCTCTGCCTGTCAGATGTACGTGTTTGGGTGTAATTTTCGTTTGTTTTATTTTCTTTTATGGCGTCTTTTTTTGGGCAATATTGATTTATTGGTTTATTTTATTATATTTTATTTTATTTTATTTTATTTTGTGCTGGAATTCGCGTTTTCATCGCTTGTTCGTAATAATAATGTGTTTCTTATGTATTTTCTTTGATTTTTTTTTTAATCTGATATGCATCTATTTTGAGCACGTCACAATCTTTGTTTCTGGATGTTTTCGTCTATAGTCCAAGACTGGCCTGTTACACGTAATTAACCCTTATCATTCCGAATACACCAGTGTGTGAAATAAGTTTGACTAAAATAGTTCAAGGGTGGTGCCAGAATAGCTTGGCGTCTCTAGGCGCCAAGCTATTCTGGCACCACCCTTGAATCAAAGCCATTGGTCTATATCATTATCTGTAAGTACTGTTATGTAGCTTGCATCTGGCAGTGTACAAATGTGTAGCTTTTAGCCTCAGTATGATATGTGTTAAACAAGGTCCTTACAATAGCCCAACGGCAGATTTCAGATGAGCAGGATGTGTGTAGAAAAAAAAGATACAGGAAGTGCACGCTTTGCTTTTTCCTCAATCCGTTATGAAAGAGACGTCTTTTGATATTCTACTTTCCTCAACATGGCCCAGATTTCCCCCATTGAAATGACGTCATTCTTTTTACGCGGGGGTTCAGTTCCTTCCTCAGCACATTGACGTCATTTCTGTGATGTTGCAAGACTACATGTGTAAATGTTGGACGGGTTCAGATTTGGTGGGACATTGAAAGAGACAGGGACACAGCAAGATAGAGAAAAGCTGATGACTTCAAATTCTCTTTGTCTGGTTTTGAAAACTTCGTGAAACATCTTTTCTCACAAAACTTGCCATTTTAAAACAAAATGAATCCCTGTGCTTTAACAACTTTCAGCAAAGATTAAAGAGTTCCGCCATCAGAACATTGATTAGTTTATAAGGAATAGGAGCTTTGACGGGTATGTTTCTGTTCTCCAAGTGTGTGTCTTTGCGCTGTTTAAGGATTGTTTTCTTTCATGGTGGGAAGAAACTGTTTAGGCCTGGCTATTTTGGAGACCGAATGTAGAATAAAACAGGACAGGTGCACAGGAAGCCGGTGTCAGCAATTCCAGCTGTGCATAATGGCGCAGTTGCCGTGAATATTTAGTGGTGTCTGGATTCTACGACAGCACACGTATCACCAAGCATATCTGGATTGTTTCTCAACGTTGGGGGCAGCAGTGGCAACTCTATCTGTAGCACGCGTTGGTCTACTGCCGTTAGCGAAACAGTGTTTATGTACATTCACTGCACATTCATTGCCTCAGTCACTGAGTCTAGTCTACTGCCGTTAACGAAACAGTGTTTATGTACACGCACTGTACATTCATTGCCTCAGTCACTTGAGTCTAGTTTTATTTGTTTTGCTTTATAGGTAAGCGACCGCACACATTTAAACATCATCCTTAAACATACAGAGCAATGATGCTGGTCTCCATCACTAGTTAGGTAAACGATCCGTGCTCACGTTGTTGATGTAAAATGTGGCCGTGGATGCACTAACCAAAGTAGCAGACAGGTCATTTTATGGAGCTAGTTGAAGGTATTTATGATGTGGAAAATATGGCGTCGGAGTACTATCTTAAGTAGACAACAGGCCCGACACAATACTCAGTGGATTTGCCTTTTCTTTATTTGTAGCGCTCCTGAAACTTTGTCTGCGTCCACAAAACCTTGTATCCACCTGTCTATAGCGACTCTATCGTGAACGAGATGCACGAAAAAAACGTACAACAGGTTGCTGAACGTTGCTGCTATCAAATCAAGGACTCTCAGAAGCACATCTGACTCTATGAGAGCTTGTATTGATTTCATATTGTCTATACTGTTCTGATTGTCTTCTTGGCCCTCACCTATAATGTGTACATATTTGTAGCTTGTTTATACACATGTTTGTCCTGGTTATATAGATTACTTGTTTATGGCTTGTTTTTACACTAGATTGTGCTATTTGTATACATGGCTTACTGACAGCTTGTTTATACGCTTATTGTTTGCCCTGTTTGTATATATTACTTGTATATATATACTGCCGAGCAAAAGAAGTGAGACATTTTTAGCAATCTTCGGAAACACAAAAGTGTACGTCAATATATAGCTTGTTTAAACACGTGTATGTCCCTAAGTGGGCAAATTTATGTTTAAGTTTGAAAGTGCTTAAAGCGACCTTCGTTTGGGCAATACCGGTTAATAGCTTGCAAAATCTAATTTATAATTTTATTGTTCTTGATATGTATTTCGTCAACGCTGTACAAAACTTCTGTTTTGGTCTGTGGTCGAAGTTTAAGTGACGCAAATGAAAGTCTTTTCTGCTCTTCTTCTTTTCCCATGGGCGGCTAGGCGTTACGAATGCCTGATCACATGACTTGTGAAAAGGAGGGTAGGAAAGTCTGCGATAGGCCAAGACAAACATTGTGAACTAATTTCATTGGCGACTATGAGCATCCAAAGCAATATCTGGATATGGCAAATTGAAGTATCGGGCCTTTGAGGTCTGCCTGTACACCCCGATCTTCCAGCTCTCTATATATATTGAATTGAAATGTCTGTGGACGTCCCTTGCAGTCAGCTGTCCTGAACTAAAAGAGGTGGGATCCATGACCACGGCATTCTGTGTGTGTCTATGATTTGAGTATTGTTTTGTATTTTTATTGTTTTACTTGCACGTGTAACGCACTTAGAGCTTTTAAAATAAGTGTTGTGTTATTAATCAAGCCACACAACCATCATTAATTAATCCATTGCAGACGTGCCGACTCCGGTTACGCTGCTTATGCCGGCTTCATGTGGTCACACGGCTTATGCCGCGTATCCGGAGGCGGCACGTCTCCAATGAGTTAATAATTATTAACTTTAATAATGTTGTCTAAACAGTATAATAATATTTACTGATGTTAATTATAATGCAGTTGTTTATTTTTATTATTACTATTGTTGTTGTTATTATTATTATTATTATTATTTTACCATCGCCATGATGTAGCTAGGTTTGTTCAGTACACCAGACACAGTGTGAGATGACGCCTTCTCTGTCCAGCTCATCATCACATTTTCCCGGCTTAGTGTTTCCTGGGTGCTCTGTCGTATTTTGTTTGTGTGCTGGTGTTTCCTGAGTCGTTATGAGATTTTTTTTAGATAGCCCAAGAAAAACACTGCTACGATGAACGGGCGCCATCAGACTTCAAGAAAGTTGTCTTTTCGTGGAAGACACCGGAACGAGACAGTAAGTGGATGAGACGTGGGTGATACACATGCCGACGGTTTCTTTGAACTCTGCTATTTTGTATTATCATCAAACCCGCCTTTGACATAAATTAGCCATTAGCCCTTTGCATGTCGGTAGCGGTTTTAGTCGCGATGATTCCTACAGGATACTACGATTGCTAATTGATAAAAGGCTTGTTTCGTTGTGTAATACTAAGTAAGACGTGCTCAGGTGGAGACAGAGGACATCTGCCGCACGAAGGCAAAAGACACTCGGACCATTTGTGTGAAAAGCCAGATTGTCATTGTAATATGTTAATCTTGCTTTGGGTCTGTACGTGGACTTGGGTCAACTGTGCCCAGTGTAGGCGGTGTCTTTGATGACCACTGTGCACACAGTGTTGAAATATCCTGTCATCAAAAACTGTAGAAACCCGTACGCGGCCTGAACAATTGTGTTGACGTTTGCAGGATAAAGAGACTGAGCTACGCGAGTGGCATGATCTGTATGCCTGTATTCCACTGTGTTTTATATTAAACCCCTTCACTGCGGAGATAATTCAGCTGCAGGAGACATAGGTCCTCACGAGCAATTGCCGGGCTTCCATGTCTCCTGCCGACACCACTTTGTGCTCATGTGTTTTGGGCGGCTTGGTCTCGTGTCTCGCGCCCACCCGGGTCTGTCCTGGGGGACTTGGGTGGGCTTAACTACTTTTTAGTTTCCAGGGTCTCCTTGTTTAGCCCCACAGGGTGGATCGTTTAAAAAATATATATAATATATTATGTTTATATCTGCCTTTGGGCCGTTCACCTATATTTTCCTTTCTTAAACTGTCCCTGGTGTCTTCGCTGCCTGTAGTCCTTCATTCTGGATGTCTTGCTAAATGGTCTGATGCACCTAAGATATGATACGTTATGTGTTTGCGGTTAATGCATTTTTCATACATCATTTGCCTGTACATATTTTGTAGTTGTAATGATTTTCTACTCTTTTTTGTAAACTAGGGTACGATAAATTATCACGAAGGTGCAGCGTTTCTAGCATTTCTGATGTTAATTTAGCATATTGGACCGGCTGGTGACATACATTTAATATTCGTTTTCAACAGGCAGCGCAGGCACGTACTTAAAAAGTCTTGTTGCTATCTTGACGTTAGGCAATGTAAACCTACCAACCAATCTCTGGTCTAGGTAAATTAACACAAATTTGCAACCACGGTTACGAAAGGTTTTACTATAGACAAGACATGCTTGGGGTGCTTACACATTATATGGATTTATTGTGTGTATGTTTATGTACCTCTTGCACACACAGTACTGGTTACTTGTCATTGACCTTTCCTAGGTACTTGTGACCTTCTGTTGCTATATTGACACCCAGTCACATGGCAACTCCACATGCCCATGAAGGCTAGTATAGTGCGTTGGCAATGCTCGTGAACCATACTTTCTCGCGATAATTCATTTGGTAGGGAAGTTTTGATATATCGTCTTCTTTGAAAGAAAACGTTTTATACATATACTCGATTACACTCGCGAGAATGAATGTTGTCACAAAATTGCTAAGTTTTGTGTGACGCCGGAAAGGGTTAGAGGTGAAGCACAGTTTTCTCTTTGGCATGGGAGACACAGGCGTCACGTGATCTTCGCCATTTTGTGAGACGAACGTCATTCATGGTAACATTGCGATCTGACGTCTGAGACTCAGTACAGGCAGGTTTTTCAACTGATCGGCAAATACAGACGGTTTCTGTTTCTGAAAAATCAGTCGGGTTAAAACTGAGATGATTAGCTGTATCACAGAAATGATTCAAAGACTTTTCACAGTGTTTAAAATGTTGGCAGAAAACGTCGATCACGGCATTGCAAGCGCACTGTATAAAGCCGACAGTCTGCCACAATGGTGTTGGATGTTCTTTCATTACATCTCTGTTTGCTATGTCCTTGTTGAGGGAGGTCTCAAGTGCTCTCTGTCACAGCGTTAAATCGAGGGGTTCAGTGCTGTGACAGGAAATAGTCTAGACCGCCAGGAGTTGGATGTGAAACTGAAAACTTATTAGCGACGGTTTAGCTTTCATTTCAACTTTACACCCACCCGGGTCTGCCCTGGGGGACGTGGATGGGGTTAACTACTTTTGAGTTCCCAGGGTCACCCTGGTCAGCCCCACAGGGTGGGTTTTCCCCTCTATTCTGGGGCATGTGTAGAAACCCTTGGTCCATTCACCTGTATTTTCCCTTTTTGAAACCCTCCCTACTGTCTGCGCTGCCTGTAGCTCTTGATATTCGATGTGTGTTGCTAAACGGTCTTAGCTTTATTTAGCCCCATGTCGTAGGTTCATTTAACTTACTGGACCGGCTGGCGACATACATTCAATGTTCTGTTTAGTTTTTTTCACAAGCAGTGCAGGCACGTCCTGAGAAAGTCTTGTTGCTGTCGGGACGTTAAGCAATGTACAATCAATCATTTCAACTTCCTGCTTAACCCCTTGTCTGCCGGAACAAGACAGACACCAACCAGACGCAAGAGGCATAGATCCTCATGAGCCCCAGCAGTCGCACCAACTTACCGCAGTCGCGGGGGCTTATGGGAATCTGTGCCTCTTGCTGGCGCCACTTTGTATCGCTGTTCCTCGGGCGGAGGAGGTTGTTTGGCGTTGAGCTTTCACATTTCAGAAACACAATCTGCCACCCGTGGCGTGAAGTACTGAGTAGTCCTGAACAGAACGCAAAGTGTCAGGCTGGGAAGATGTCCTCACTTACTGCCGGACCCAGATCATGGACTGCGCTATTATGTAGTCCTGAACAGAACACAAAGTGCCAGGCTGGGAAGATGTCCTCACTTACTGCCGGACCCAGATCATGGACTGCGCTATTATTTAGTCCTGATAAGAACGCAAAGTGCAAGGCTGGGAAGATGTCCTCACTTACTGCCGGACCCAGATCATGGACTGCGCTATTATTTAGTCCTGATAAGAACGCAAAGTGCAAGGCTGGGAAGATGTCCTCACTTACTGCCGGACCCAGATCATGGACTGCGGTATTATTTAGTCCTGATAAGAACGCAAAGTGCAAGGCTGGGAAGATGTCCTCACTTACTGCCGGACCCAGATCATGGACTGCGGTATTATTTAGTCCTGATAAGAACGCAAAGTGCAAGGCTGGGAAGATGTCCTCACTTACTGCCGGACCCAGATCATGGACTGCGCTATTATTTAGTCGTGAATGACGGTGTCGACTGTAAACAGACCTGGAGCTAAGCGTCAGCATGCATTTTGAAAGAAAACTATTAAAATGTGTTAACATGAGCGTATGGTTAATGAAGACATTGACGGCCACTATGTTAAAATTAGCGTGTGGTTAATGAAGACATTCACGGCCACTGTGTTAACATGAGCGTGTGGTTAATGAACACATTCAGAGCCACTATGTTAAAATGAGCGTGTGGTTAATGAAGACATTCAGGGCCACTATGTTAAAATGAGCGTGTGGTTAATGAAGACATTCACGGACACTGTATTAACATGAGCGTGTGGTTAATGAAGACATTCACGGACACTGTGTTTCTGAAATCTGAGTTAATTCATCGCCAGTCAGGCCGTCCGTCCAGGGAACATGGACACATACTGAAATAAGCAAGAGACATAGATCCTCATGAGCCAAAGCACCTGCGGGATGTCATGATGATCTATGTCTCTTGCAGTTGGACCCCCACCCGGGTCTGCACTGGGGGACTTGGGTGGGGTTAACTACTTTTTAGTTCACAGGGTCACCCTGGTCAGCCCCACAGGGTGGGGTTTCCCCTCTATTCTGGGGCATGTGTTTCTGTCTGCCCTTGGTTTGCTGCGGACCGTGACACCTGGCGCTCCACCATTCACAAGGCAGCCGTCTCCTTTGAGGACTCTCGCAGAGCTAACCTTAAGGACAAGCGGCTCAGAAGAAAAAACAGAGCTGTCGTAACTCAGAACCCTGAACAGACCTTCCCCTGCAGCCACTGCGGTCGTACCTGCCTGTCCCGGATTGGCCTCCGCAGCCACGAAAATGCCTGCAGACGACGTGGGCAAGACCTATAGAATCTTCGTTCGCGAAGTCAAGCCAAGGTCCATTCACCTGTATTTTCCTTTTTTAAACTCTCCCTAATGTCTGCACTGCCTGTAGCTCTTGATATTGGATGTGTGTTGCTAAATGGTCCTAGCTTTATTTAGGCCCCATGTCGTAGGTTTATTTAACGTATTGGACCGGCTGGCGACAAACATTCAATATTCTGTTTAGGTTTTTTTTTTCATAAGCAGTGCAGGCACGTCCTGAGAAAGTTTTGTTGCTGTCGGAAAGTTAAGCAATGTACAATCAATTGCAGTTGGATCGTATCCAGGTTTTCTCGCCAATGAATGGGTTAATGTTTGTAGTGCAACATTTACAAACTGAAATTTGCCACAGATGTTTCGGCTGTGGCCACCACGTTAGAGACAGCTGCTCATAAATGTTAACACTGAATACTTTGGACAGAAAATGTGTGGCATATCTCTCCATTAGACTCCCTGTTACGATGACAACGTTACTCGCCGTGCAAAGCGTCCCCCCCCCCCCTCCCCGAGATACGTCTTTGACCAATCACATTTCTCTGTACAAACATACCCCTTATCTTCATTCAGTCAAACCTCTAAACACAAAGATGCAGATGTCTTGTAATACCGCTGGTGCCAGCTTCATACAAAACATAACTAAATAATTGTAAGTTAGATAAAACCAATGACAGGAAAATTCAACTGAACAAAAGACCTTTTGCTGCACCTACTGACGGTATTCGAAACAAACATATGGATAAATAAAAATGTTGTGGGTTATGCAACAAAATAGCTATATGCGCGCGTTGCGTTCGGCCTGTATTGCCAAATTCATACAAAAGAATGACTGAGAACGTGTTAAATTAAAATAATACCCGAGAGAGAAATTTCAGGCGAATGCAGTTCGCGCGAGGTTGTTGACTGATAGTCGGAGGTATTGAGATTTACGTCCCCTAAATCATTGGGTCACACGTAATGTTTGGGGTCCTTTCAAGGGTACACTTCACGCTTATACTTTTTACAGTTGAAGACAAAGTCGTATTACGGGTTAGGAATCGGCAGGCTTCTCGCTTCCAGGGTCCGATGGGGGCGGGGTGAGGTGGGGTGGGGGGGGGGGGGGGGGGTGGTTAATGTCGGAGAGAGTATGGGGCTAAAGCCCGAGACACTTACCTACGACATTAACCCCCCCCCCCCCCCCTGACTCGAGGCACAAAATCACTGGCAAGGCCTAACTCGCAATGCCTTGAGAACGGGCGACCAGGGAGAAAAGTCAAATAGAGCTTAGCCAAAAAGTGTGTAGATGAGGACACAACTGTTTGTCAGACGTTGCTCAAGTGCCCAGTGTGCCAAGGATGTTCATTATCGACTGGCTGCTGACCAAGTACTGGCCCGATGTACTCTGCTTATTGTGCGCTTAGCCATTTATTGATTACTTGCTTTGATTTCTGTGTTCCCTCGTAATGTATGTCAATACTTTAGTTTGTTTTTCGGGCACATAGCCATTTGTTATTGATTACTTGCTTGGATTCCTGCGTTCCCTTGTACTTGTACTGTATGTCAGTACCTTAGTTTGCTGTTGTAATCAATAAAGGCAGACGCAGCTTGAAAATTAACTGTCTGTTTTATATAACACACACACACACACACACACACACACATACACATGCATACACATATGCACACGCGCACACCCCACCCGGGTCTGACAGGGGGACTTGGGTGGGGTTAGCTACTTTTTAGTTCCCTGGGTCACCCTGGTCAGCCCGACAGGGTGGGTTTTCCCATCTATTCTGGGGCATGTGTTTCTGTCTACCCTTGGTCCATTCACCTGTATTTTCCTTTTAAAAATCTCCCTACTGTTTGCACTTCCTGTAGCTCTTGATATTGGATGTGTGTTGCTAAATGGTCTTAGCTTTATTTAGGCCCCATATCGTAGGTTTATTTAACATATTGGACCGGCTGGCGACATACATTCAATATTCTGTTTAGCTTTGGTTTTTTTCACAAGCAGTGCAAGAACGTCCTGAGAAGTCTTGTTGCTGTCGGGACGTTAAGCAATGTACAATCAATCAAACATGCGCACACACACATAATTGTTAGAATATACACGTATATGCGTGTGTCTAGGCATCACTAGATATTGTTATTAAAGTGATGTCAGATATCTATAAAGAATTGTCTTGAAACGAGGTAATTTCGGAGTGTTTTTAACGTGATGTGGAAGTGAGTTCCACAGTGTGGAACGCGCAAATGACAAAGGGGATTTAAATATATCTATTCAGGGTTTTATTTCAATATAAAGAGCCCTCATATTCCCATAGCAGGAATCTGATTTTTTTTTTTTTAAACGGATCTCTTAGATTGAGAGAGAGAGAGAGAGAGAGAGAGAGAGAGAGAGAGAGAGAGAGAGAGAGAGAGAGAGAGAGAGAGAGAGAGAGAGAGAGAGAGAGAGAGAGAGAGAGGGAGGGAGGGAGGGGGAGAGAGAGAGAGAGAGAGAGAGAGAGAGAGAGAGAGAGAGACAGAGAGACAGAGAGACAGAGAGACAGAGAGACAGAGAGAATCAGTGAATCTTTATTTTACAACGGTGAAGATATTAACACAGTCATTGACTATCATTTTTCGTACCTGCCGTTGCTAAAACTGCGACTAACTAAGTACAAACGAAAATATTCATAAAATAGGGACATCAAAGCACAGTGACACAAAATATACAGAGAGAGAGAGAGAGAGAGAGAGAGAGAGAGAGAGAGAGAGAGAGAGAGAGAGAGAGAGAGAGAGAGAGAGAGAGAGAGCATGCGTGTGTGTGGGAAATGGAAGACAAAGTTTACACCATGTATATACTACACACCGGCGACAACATAGCAACAGACATGTGTACGAACTTTGCCTTTGGAACAGTTTTGGAAAGATACCCTACCGCCTTCCCTTCCCCAACCCTCTCTCACTCTTATAAGTTAGCACGTGAGTTTTGTTATAAATAAAACGAGGCAACCTGTCGCTAATGAATAAACCTTTACTTAATTGGGAAGTAATGTTTGTACGAGGTCCCTAGCAACAAACTTTAAATAAATGCTGATGTCATTTACAACATTTTTTAACAAATTGAAAAGAACTGCCATCATTTTCGGTTAATCCATTCAGCCCTGACACACTACAGCGGGAGATGGGTCGCCCATGATATTTCAAGGGTAGTGCCTCGGTGCTGTGGACGTTAAACCCGAACTAACCTCTGACGTTTACTGAACGGTTATTGAGACGTGTCGGATGGGATGGCAGAAAACAAACATACAGCTTCCTTGTTATCGTGTGGGCTGATGGTGGTGACACCACTAGTGGCATATAGAGTCGTCGTCGTCGTGGTAGCGATGACGTGTTAATAGTGAGGTTTCGTCTGCAACGAACGACCCCTGAAAGCGGAACGAGAGCGACATCACGGCGGAAAGTCCGTTTGGACCATGAGCATATACAACACTCTAAACATCTCCAAGAGGCATAGACTCTCATGAGCCCGGAGTGTTAGGGTTAGGGCCCGGAGGTTAGGGTTAGGGCCCGGAGGGTTAGGGGCCCGGAGGGTTAGGGTTAGGGCCCGGAGGGTTAGGATTAGGGCCCGGAGGGTTAGGGTTAGGGCTCGGAGGGTTAGGGTTAGGGCCCGGAGGGTTAGGGTTAGAACCCAGAGGGTTAGGGTTAGGGCCTGGAGGGTTAGAGTTAGGGCCCGGAGGGTTATGGCTAGGTCCCGGAGGGTTAGGGTTAGGTCCCGGAGGGTTGGGGTTAGGGCCCGGAGGGCGTTAGGGTTAGAACCCAAAGGGTTAGGGTTAGGGCCTGGAGGGTTAGGGTTAGGGCCCGGAGGGTTAGGGTTAGGGCCCGGAGGGTTGGGGTTAGGGCCCGGAGGGTTAGGGTTAGAACCCGGAGGGTTAGGGTTATGGCCTGGAGGGTTAGGGTTAGGGCCCGGAGGGTTAGGGTTAGGGCCCGGAGGGTTAGGATTAGGGCCCTTAGGGTTAGGGTTAGGGCCCGGAGGGTTAGGGTTAGAACCCGGAGGTCTAGGGTTAGGGCCTGGAGGGTTAGGGTTAGGGCCCGGAGGGTTAGGATTAGGGCCAGGAGTGTTAGTATTAGGGCACTGAGGGTTAGGGTTAGGGCCCGGAGGGTTATGGTTAGGTCCCGGAGGGTTAGGGTTAGGTCCCGGAGGGTTAGGGTTAGGGCCCGGAGGGTTAGGGTTAGGTCCCGGAGGGTTAGGGTTAGGGCCCGGAGGGTTAAGGTTAGGGCCCGGTGGGCTCATGAGGATCAATGCCTCTTGCTGCTATGCTACGTTATAATTAAAAGGGAAAGGACTTCCAGCTTTTGCTGATTTCGCCCGGGGGGGGGGGGGGGGGAGTGGGGAGGGTGGTGGGGGATTTATTTTCTGCTTGTCGCCGTTGCTCGCGCTTCCTTCAGCCCATCCATCCACCATGCCATGTCCTACCGCGCCCCAAAGTGCACCGCCTCGGGAAGGGGCAAGGCCTCACCTACCGCTCTGTTCTGTTCCTACCCCATGCGAGTCCCAGTCCAAGGCCTCCCCTACCACTCTGTTCTGTTCCTACCCCACGCGAGTCCCAGTCCAAGGCCTCCGCTGCTTTTTAATTTTGGTATTTTAGGTTTGAGGTTGATTTTTTATTAACACAACCTTTATGCCGTCTTCTTAATGGTGCGTTAGTAGTCTAGATGTATTTGACTTGGGGGTGTTTCTTTTGTATTTTCACGTTCCCGTGAGGGTGCTATGCCATTTTGCGGTGGAAGGGTTGATCAGACTATCTAGCGTTATAGGGGATTGGAGGGTGTTCCTCACTTGCGATCTCGTTTCGTCAGTTATTGTGCAGTTAAGGAGTACAGCGTTCGGTTGTGTGTGTGTGCCCGCAAAAGCACATTTTACTGTTTGAGTGGAATGGATATCGTTTGCCTCCTAACCTGATTCTTGCTAGCCTGGCTTGGACTTTTCTCTTGCCTGTGCATATGGTAGGTCTTTTGTCGTGCATTCTTGTGAGCACTTTGCGCCTGCCACATTTGTGGTGGTTGAAGTATTGTTCCCACTGTTTTGGAAACGCTGGTTTGAGCGCATTCATCCTCTCGGTTGCTGAGAGGGGTAGGTTAAAGTAGGTCGATTCTTGGTCGAGTCCTTTCTTTGCTATTTTGTCTGCTCTTTCATTGCCGTGGATCCCTATGTAGGATAGATCCAGATAAGTTTGATTTTTGGCCTTGATCTTTTAGTTCTGAATTTCTAAGTTTACGAAATATGTCAGGTCCTCTCTTGCCAAATCTATGTTTGAATGGCTTGGATAGCTGACAGAGAGTCCGTCGCTATAAGAAAGTTCTTTTCATGTGTCAGGTCCGTTTTTACGACTTTGATGGCTTCAAATATGGCTGCTAGTTCAGCGGTAAAAAACGCCGTATGGTCGGATACTTTCATGACTCTGTCCGATTTACTAGGAACGTAGATACCTAGTCAGGCTGAATGGTTGCGTGGATCATGCGACACGTTTTGTAAATAATGGTGTGGTCTTGGTATGTGGTTGTTCGTTTGATGTCAAATTCGACGTTCATTTCTGGCCCGTCGGTTTCTTTGTTAAATATGGTTAGGTCCAGGTCTACCTCTACCGGTGGGAGCTTCCGGGGGGGGGGGAGGGAGGGGGAGGGGAGGGGTGAGGGGGGAAGGTGCCTAGCGTTGAGCTCGGTGTTCTGCCTGATATCTTGAGGTCTATCGTGTCATCTAGATTGCTCATCAGTGCCTTGAGTTGGGGCTGTTGTGTGGTTTCCCATTTTTG
Organism: Semisulcospira habei; assembly: GCA_036245525.1. Classification (NCBI taxonomy): domain Eukaryota; kingdom Metazoa; phylum Mollusca; class Gastropoda; family Semisulcospiridae; genus Semisulcospira; species Semisulcospira habei. The sequence goes on along the minus strand of BTPG01000003.1, from coordinate 20,837,282 downwards.
TGTGTGGTCTTATGTGAAAGTCCGTTTGGCCGGATGGTCCTTCGGCATACATGTTGTTTTATAAAAGTATTTGGCGGCTCTTTCTGTTATGGTAATATTAATAGGCTTTTGGCCGCTTTCCGCTAACACTAGTAGGTTGGTGGTGTGCCTTGGGACGCCTAGGGATATTTTTAATGCTCTGTCTTGGACCGTTAAAAATTTTGTTGGGTTTGCTTTTTGTTAAGGTTTGTGAGGAGGGGGCCGCGTATAGTAACCCGGACATAACATAGGCGTAGTAAACGATTTAGTAGTGATTTGGGGTCCGTTACCCAGTCAGCACCGCTAACATTACGGATTAGGTTTATTTCTTTCCTGGCCGACTGCGTGATCTGGTCTATGTATGGGGTCCAGTTGTTGTTATATGTGAAGACCACTCCTGAAAAAAGTGACTTGTTTTCGGTATTCTATTTCTGCCTCGTTTATCTTCAGTGTCGTCACTTTATATCTAAGTGCCCTATTAGTTTAAAAGTCTATGGCTTGCGACTTTGGAGCTGAGATTTTGAATCCCGCTCTGGTTAGCCATTTCTCTACTCTAGTTAGGTCTTGGAGTTCATTAAGGCCTACCAATTCTCTTCTACTGCCTGTGCGCTTGGTTTGTTTTTTTGGCCAATCAAGGAAGTGTCGTCTGCAAACTGCATTATTTTACTATTCCTCACTACATTTTGCAGCCCTGAGAGCATGGTGGTAAAAAAGAGCGGGCTGAGCACTGACCCTTGAGGTACACCGTTTGCCAGGGCGTGTTTTTGGACATTTTGTCCCCTATTCGAACGGCGTTTCGCCCGTCGGCCAGGAAGGATTTGACTAGTTGGTGCATTTTATTTGTTATGCCAAGATCGCACATTCTCCTGAGTAGCCTTTCGTGCCATATCATGTCGTACGCTTTTTCGATGTCTTGGAAGACCCCTACCAGTTTTGTCCTTCTCTCCCGGTGGGTGTTTAGGAGCTCTTGTTGCAGGGCAGTGAGGTGGTCTAACGTACTATGGTTTTTCCTGAACCCGCTCTGTTGTGGGGGCAATATTTGTTGGTTCTTGCAGTGGGACATCAACTTATTTTTGAGAATGTTTTTATAACATTTACTCTAACTGTGATGTTAAGACTATTCACCTGTATCTTCCCTTTTGGTTTTTGGGTTTGCCTGCTTTGTGAAGCGCAAAGAATATTACCGTTCTTCATTGATTTGAGGATTCCCCTTGCGTGAAGGTTGTCATTTAAGAGGTTTACTATATCTCGGAGATGTTCTTAGTGTTGTCAATGCTTCTGATACACACTTTTTATCGGCCGTGATTTGCTGACTTTCGTTGTTGGGAGTCGGTTGGCGTAACCGTAACCTCACAACTAAGAGAGGTGGCGGCACCGCTAGAGAATCCAGCGACAGCAGATCGCACAACAGACGGCAGCGTTAAGGACCCAGCTTGCCACTAATACGGTTCAACTCCGTGTGTGTGTTCCGTACGACACAGTCCGCGGTCCAGACGGGATTTCTTTTTAAAGTTGGATTTCATTACGGTGTTGGCCTTTTACGCTCTACCAGTTTGACCGTGAAGCAGAAGAAGTGATTACTACTGACGGACCAGATGCGCCAGGCTTGCGCCGATAGATACAGCGCGCATACCAAGGGCGCATACTCAGCGCTGGACACACATTGCTACACACAGTTAGTTCCCCTGCACTGACCTATCGCCAGCCCACAGAAAACTCTTAGACAAAGTACACGACGGTTATTTGAAAAGGATGCTTCATGCGGCCTTTATATGGCAAGAGCCGGTATGTCCAGTTCTGAGAAAAGCAAGACTTGCATCGTATAACAATGAAAATCCCGCTGTTCTCAAAGATGGATGTACTGGCTCATGCCGGCAGCACTAGTATCATCTGAAGTACACTTTTGGCTTGTTGCTGCGTCACTCTCCGACATTGTTTCCTGAAAAGACATCACATAAATCTGCTGTCATTTGGCAAAAGTCAGTTTGTCCAATTTGTGAGACGAGCGAGATTTTCATTGTGATACAAACTGAACATACTGCCTTTTACCAGATAAGGACAGACAGGCAAGCCGTGAAGACTCCTTCAGGTTGGAGGGATGTGTGTTGCCGTCTGGTACTGTATACAAAGTACTTCTCGTGGGCTGGTGATCACGTGGCTAAAGGAGGGGGCAGGCCCGGGGGATCCAACTGTTTGTTACAATGGAAGGTTACAAAATAAAGAAGGTAATAGCACTGTCAGGGGAGAGAATTGTGCATGATCGACCAGTGATCATAGATCTACTGTGGCCAAAGCACACAAAAAAAGAGATATGAAAGAGGGGGTGCGCTAAAAAAGTGACTGAAAGCAATGCATATGGAAGCCCCCCCCCCCCCCCGAACGGGGGCGTATCACATATCCCACTGTTCCAGCCACTCCGTGCATGGAAATTTAAATCTAGGTCCCCCTAGATTTAAATTTCCATGCACTGAGTGGCTGGAACAGTGGGATATGTGATACGCCCCCTTCAGGGGGGCTTCCATATGCATTGCTTTCACATTTTTTTAGCGCACCCCCTCTTTCCTATCTCTTTTTTTTGTGCTTTGGCCACAGTAGATCTATGATCACTGGTCGATCATGCACACTTGTCTTTCCTGACAGTGCTATTACCTTCTTTATTTTGTAACCTTCCTAAAATATTAGCACTGCGGTCTCCCCTTTTCTTTTCATTTTTTGTTTGTTACAATGTTTGTCCACAAGAGGTGAGTGACGTCAAACATCATACAGCGTCAGTTTTTGACCGCGGTCTATAATGAACAATGTGTATGTGTTGTCTTTAGGGGTTTGAAATCCCCGTCACCATGACGCGCTTTAACCAGATATAAACCTTACCATTACAGTTCAAAGGTAGTGCCAGAATTGCTTAGCGCCAACTGAGCGATCTGCTCCATGATACAACTCGCCTTCTTTTCACAACCCACGTTCTTTTCACAACCCATGGTTTTCCCACTACCTTGTGAGTGTAACGGAAACATAGACACTTGAAGACGAGCAGAACAGTCTAGTCCAGCATTATTGCCTTGCAGGTGTAACGGAAACATAGACACTTGAAGACGAGCAGAACGTGTTCTACAGAATAGGCAGGCTGACACGTCAACTGGGTGATGCAGAGCGTGCTTTCTATTCGACCCTAGTAGTCCTGATCATGTCCTACAGAGTAGGCAGGCTGACACATCAACTGGGTGTTTGCAGAGTGTGCTTTCTATTCGACCCTAGCAGTCCTGATCATGTCCTACAGAGTAGGCAGCCTGACACGTCAACTGGGTGACGCAGAGCGTGCTTTCTATTCGACCCTAGCAGTCCTGATCATGTCCTACAGAGTAAGCAGGCTGACACGTCAACTGGGTGGTGCAGAGCGTGCTTTCTATTCGACCCTAGCAGTCCTGATCATGTCCTACAGAGTACGCAGGCAGACACGTCAACTGGGTCATACAGAGCGTGCTTTCTATTTGACCCTAACAGTCCTGATCATGTCCTACAGAGTAAGCAGGCTGACACGTCAACTGGGTGGTGCAGAGCGTGCTTTCTATTCGACCCTAGCAGTCCTTATCATGTCCTACAGAGTAGGCAGGCTGACACGTCAACTGGGTGAGTCTGTTGTCTCCCACGACAATACAAGCCCTCGCCCAGTAAGCACAGGTCATTGGGGTGAAGTCGGCTGCAGTGGGCCCGCGCACGACTGGATTCCACTCACACTACTGTGCGCGGGCCCACTGCGGTTGACATCGGGTCTCCTTTAACCCATACCATTCGGAGGATAAATGTTTCAAATTTGTACACTGCGACATGCAAGCTACATTATAGTACTTACAGATAAGGATATAGACCAACGGCTTTAGTTCAAGGGTGGTGCCAAAATAGCTTGGCGCCTACAGGCGCCAAGCTATTCTGGCACTACCCTTGAACTATTTTAGTCAGACTTATTTCACACACTGGTGTATTCCGAATGATAAGGGTTAATCTCACTCGTGTGACTGGCCGCTGTGCAGTTATTGACGCGCAGGACATCTGATTCTATCGCACAGAAAGAATGGCTAGGAAAAGTTTCTCGGTTGTCGTAACAGCTGTCATTTTCAGCCTCCTTGTTGTCGTGTGCGCTAATGGTGGTGTGATGGTGCAGAGTCGTCGACGTCGTAATGATGACGTGTCAATAGCGGAGGTGCCGGCACTGCTACATAACCAAGCGCAGAAGATCGCACAATAGAGACGGCAGCGTTGAAGACCCAACTTGCCACTAATACGGCTCACATCGGAGTGTATGTTACGTGTGACAAGGGGCAACACAGGCTGCGGTCGCGACTTCACTCGCTTTCAAGTATTATAGCCGTTATAAAAAAAAAAAATACTACGTGCAGTGTGATAGTGAAACGGGAGGAAAGGATGTCGTTAAACGTGAAGCAGCAGTATACACTGAACTAGACTGACGAGCAAAGACATGCGACATTGTGGGAATCATCGGAAACACTAAAGTGTACTCTGCAGCACACACTAAAGTGTTTCTGATGATTCCAAAATTGTCGCATTGCTTTTGCTCGTCAGTATATTCATGTGCACTGTATTTCGATTTTGGAAGTCACAATCAGCCTGACTCAATACAGCAAGATTGGGATCGACCATAATAGTTCAAAGGTGGTGCCAGAATAGCTTGTCGCCCAGCTATTTTAGCACCAACTCTGAACTATTTCGGTTAATCAGCCTTTAATATATATATATATATTGGCAGTTACTGACACTATAAACATGAGTGCTGCCACATATAGTATTGGCAGTTACTTACACTATAAACATGAATGCTCCCACATATAGTATTGGCAGTTACTGACACTATAAACATGAGTGCTCAAACATATAGTATTGGTAGTTACTGACACTATAAACATGAGTGCTCCCACATAGAGTATTGGTAGTTACTGACACTATAAACATGAGTGCTCCCACATAGAGTATTGGTAGTTACTGACACTATAAACATGAGTGCTCCCACATATAGTATTGGTAGTTACTGACACTATAAACATGAGTGCTCCCACATATAGTATTGGCATTTTCTGACACTATAAACATGAGTGCTCCCACATAGAGTATTGGTAGTTACTGACACTATAAACATGAGTACTCCCACATATAGTATTGGCAGTTACTGACACTATAAACATGAGTGCTCCCACATATAGTATTGGCAGTTACTGACACTATAAACATGAGTGCTCCCACATATAGTATTTGCAGTTACTTAAACTATAAACATGACTGCTCCCACATATAGTATTGGCAGTTACTGACACTATAAACATGAGTGCTCCCGCATATAGTATTGGCAGTTACTGACACTATAAACATGAGTGCTCCCACATATAGTATTGGCAGTTACTGACACTATAAACATGAGTGCTCCTACATATAGTATTGGCAGTTACTGACACTATAAACATGAGTGCTCCCACATATAGTATTGGCAGTTACTGACACTATAAACATGAGTTCTCCCACATATAGTATTGGCAGTTACTGACACTATAAACATGAGTGCTCCCACATATAATATTGGCAGTTACTGACACTATAAACATGAGTGCTCGTACATATAGTATTGGCAGTTACTGACACTATAATCATGAGTGCTCCCACATATAGTATTGGCAGTTACTTACACTATAAACATGAGTACTCCCACATATAGTATTGGCAGTTACTGACACTATAAACATGAGTAATCCCACATATAGTATTGGCAGTTACTGACAGTATAAACATGAGTGCTCCCACATATAGTATTGGCAGTTACTTACACTATAAACATGAGTGCTCCCACATATAGTTTGGCAGTTACTGACACTATACATATGAGTACTCCCACATATAGTAATGGCAGTTACTGACACTATAAACATGAGTACACCCACATATAGTATTGGCAGTTACTGACACTATAAACATGAGTACTCCCACATATAGTATTGGCAGGTACTGACACTATAAACATGAGTGCTCCCACATATAGTATTTGCAGTTACTTAAACTATAAACATGAGTGCTCCCACATATAGTATTGGCAGTTACTGACACTATAAACATGAGTGCTCCCACATATAGTATTGGCAGTAACTGACACTATAAACATGAGTGCTCCCACATATAGTATTGGCAGTTACTGACACTATAAACATGAGTGCTCCTACATATAGTATTGGCAGTTACTGACACGATAAACATGAGTGCTCCCACATATAGTATTGGCAGTTACTGACACTATAAACATAAGTTCTCCCACATATAGTATTGGCAGTTACTGACACTATAAACATGAGTGCTCCCACATATAATATTGGCAGTTACTGACACTATAAACATGAGTGCTCCTACATATAGTATTGGCAGTTACTGACACTATCAACATGAGTGCTCCCACATATAGTATTGGCAGTTACTTACACTATAAACATGAGTACTCCCACATATAGTATTGGCATTTTCTGACACTATAAACATGAGTACTCCCACATATAGTATTGGCAGTTACTGACAGTATAAACATGAGTGCTCCCACATATAGTATTGGCAGTTACTTACACTATAAACATGAGTGCTCCCACATATAGTTTGGCAGTTACTGACACTATAAATATGAGTACTCCCACATATAGTAATGGCAGTGACTGACACTATAAACATGAGTACACCCACATATAGTATTGGCAGTTACTGACACTATAAACATGAGTACTCCCACATATAGTATTGGCAGTTACTGACACCATAAACATGAATGCTCCCACATATAGTATTGGCAGTTACTGACACCATAAACATGAGTACTCCCACATATAGTATTGGCAGTTACTGACACCATAAACATGAGTGCTCCCACATATAGTATTGGCATTTACTCACACTATAAACATGAGTACTCCCACATATAGTATTGGCAGTTAATGACACTATAAACATGAGTGCTCCCACATATAGTATTGGCAGTTACTGACACTATAAACATGAGTGCTCCCACATATAACATTGGCAGTTACTGACACTATAAACATGAGTGCTCCCACATATAGTATTGGCAGTTACTGACACTATAAACATGAGTGCTCCCACATTTAGTATTGGCAGTTACTGACACTATAAACATGAGTGCTCCCACATTTAGTATTGGCAGTTACTGACACTATAAACATGAATGCTCCCACATATAGTATTGGCAGTTACTGACACTATAAACATGAGTGCTCCCACATAGAGTATTGGCAATTACTGACACTATAAACATGAGTGCTCCCACATAGAGTATTGGCAGTTACTGACACTATAAACATGAGTGCTCCCACATATAGTATTGGCAGTTACTGACTCTATAAACATGATTGCTCCCACATATAGTATTGCCAGTTACTGACACTATAAACATGAGTGCTGCCACATATTGTATTGGCAGTTACTGACACTATAAACATGAGTGCTCCCACATAGAGTATTGGCAGTTACTGACACTATAAACATGAGTGCTCCCACATATAGTATTGGCAGTTACTGACACTATAAACATGAGTGCTCCCACATATAGTATTGGCAGTTACTGACACTATAAACATGAGTGCTCCCACATATAGTATTGGCAGTTACTGACACTATAAATATGAGTGCTCCCACATAGAGTATTGACAGTTACTGACACTATAAACATGAGTGCTCCCACATATAGTATTGGCAGTTACTGACACTATAAACATGAGTGCTCCCACATATAGTATTGGCAGTTACTGACACTATAAACATGAGTGCTCCCACATATAGTATTGGCAGTTACTGACACTATAAACATGAGTGCTCCCACATATAGTATTGGCAGTTACTTACACTATAAACATGAGTACTCCCACATATATTATTGGCAGTTTCTGACACTATAAACATGAGTGCTCCCACATATAGTATTGGCAATTACTGACACTATAAACATGAGTGCTCCCACATATAGTATTGGCAGTTACTGACACAATAAACATGAGTGCTCCGACATATAGTATTGGCAGTTACTGACACTATAAACATGAGCGCTCCCACATATAGTATTGGCAGTTACTTACACTATAAATATGAGTGCTCCCACATATACTATTGGCAGTTACTGACACTATAAACATGAGTGCTCCCACATATAGTATTGGCAGTTACTGACACTATAAACATGAGTGCTCCCACATATAGTATTGGCAGTTACTTACACTATAAACATGAGTACTCCCACATATAGTATTGGCAGTTACTTGCACTATAAACACGACGTATGACGAGATAGTGTCAACATAACACGCTCGCTTTCTCCAGCACGCGCTAGCGGTAGGGACAGTTACTTACAATACGAACGTGACGTACTGATTGCGTAACTATAATAAAGATAGTGTAACCATAACATGCTCGCTTTCTCCAGCAAGCACTAGCGGTACGGACTATTATAGACAATATAGACATGACGTATAGACACTGTAACAATAACAAGCACACAATTCAGCAGTAAGATTATTCACGTGACGGATGAACGTCAACACGAAACAGGCCACGTGACGTATTAACCCATCTAGCCATGACGCCCTACAGCAGTGGATGAGTCGACCATGATAATTCAAGGGTAGCGCCAGATTAGCTTGGCGCCGACAGGCGCCGAGCTAATATGACACTACCCTTGAATTATTATGATCGATCCGTCTCTTGCAACTGGTGCATAGTCGTTAAATGACGCCTCCAAAGACTTGGAAATACGGTGGTGGAGCTGAATGAGTCAACATTGTGTTTGGAACTGTGTCAGAGTCAGTCAGAAGTAAATGACTTGCGAAAGTTGATATGCAGGCCAGGTCAAGTGTCAGTGATTCTGGGACCTTACTGCTTCAAGCCGGAATGTCACCCAAATCACAGATCGGCACACGAATATTCTCTATACAAGCCAGTATGCAGGCGCAGTGAAGATGTGTTTCCACACAGCCAAGTGACAGCGACAAGAAAACGGTGGCTAAAGCGCAAGAAATCGAGAACATCGAAACAGTAAAGGAATGCACCGTATCTCTACATGGAGCGAAAGGGCGTGTTTCCATATAGATACATGGCGGCGGTGTGGTAAGCGACAAGACAGTAACTGAGCGGCTGGGGGGGGGGGGGGGGGGGGGGGGGGGGAAACGCGTATCTCCCCATGGAGCGAAAGGGCTTGTTTCCATATAGCTACATGGCGGCGGTGAAGTAGGCGACAAGACAGTAGCTGAGCGGCTGCGGGAAAAAAATCGTCCTGTGTTCCCATATAGCGGAGCGACAGGCAGAATCAGGCACCTTTTTAAGCTGTTTCGTATTATTCAAAACGTTATCATCTCCTGAAAGCCGCACTGTTTTCACTTTGTACTCGCGGTTGAAGCGATTCATGGACGATAACATTTTGACACGCTGCTGTCGAATGTAGCTCCGCTTTTCCGTCGCGCATATGGAAACACTCATTGTTTATTTCTATGCTTTATTTCTTTCTTTATGTTCTCGACTTTTGTCGCTGTCGCCACCGCATTCGTGTGGCTGTTGCGTGGCAGTATGTAAACGCTCTTTAAAGCTTCGCTTAACCTATCCAATGTCAGTGGGCGCGTACTGTGTTTTTAACATCTGTTTTTCTTCAACACCAAAGACACCCAGCCCATCAAGAATTAAGGAAACAAAGCTGTGTCAGCAAGAGGCATGGATCCTCATGAGCCCCCGCAGCTGCGGAAAGTTAGTGCAGCTGCGGGGGCTCATGAGGATCTCTACCTCTTTCAGTTGGATCTTGCGCAGGTTGTCCTGTCAGTGAACCATATACACGGAAATGTTTGTATGAGTTGCGCAGCAACAGAAATGTATATAAATGATGATGACCTTACAGCATTATTAAAACGATGAAAAGAACTGATACAAAAAGAATGGAGACAAACAGTGTATAAACCTACTTAAGATACATACATTGTGCAGACAGTGTATACACCTACTTAAGATACGTACAATGTGCAGACAAACAGTGTATACACCTACTTAAGATAGTTTATGGCCCCTTATGGCCCTCACGACGTTCATGGTGACGGAAAGCAAAGTCGTCCGTTCGCTTTTAAATCAACACAGACTGTCCAGGGGACAATTCCTCTACAAAAAAAAACCCATTTTGGAGGCGAAACTCGAGAAAAGTTTCTTGGTCTCGGAGCACCCGTAACCTGCTTATGGCCCCTTATGGCCGCCATGACGTCAATGGTGACGGAACACAAATTCGTCCGATCGCATTGAAATCAACACAGGCTGTCCAGTGGACCATTTCTCTACAGAAAAGCCCACTTTGGAGGCGAAACTCGAGAAAAAGTTTCTTGGTATAGGAGCACCCGTACCCTGCTTATGGCCCCTTATGGCCGCCATGACGTAAATGGTGACGGAACACAAAGTCGTCCGTTCGCATTGAAATCAACACAGGCTATCCAGGGGACCATTCCTCTACAGAAAAACCCATTTTGGAGGCGAAACTCAAGAAAAAAGTTTCTTGGTCTCGGAGCACCCGTAACCTGCTTATGGCCCCTTATGGCCGCCATGACGTCAATGGTGACGAAGCGCAAAGTCGTCCGTTCGCATTGAAATCAACACAGGCTGTGCAGGGGACCATTCCTCTACAGAAAAACCCATTTTGGAGGCGAAACTCGAGACAAAGTTGCTTGGTCTCGGTGCACCCGTAACCTGCTTATGGCCCCTTATGGCCGCCATGACGTCAATGGTGACGGAACGCAAAGTCGTCCATTCGCTTTGAAATCAACGCAGGATGTCCAGGGGACCATTGCTCTACAGAAAAACCCATTTTGGAGGCGAAAATGGAGAAAAAGGTTTCTTGGTCTCGGAGCACCCGTAACCTGCTTATGGCCGCTTATGGCCGCCATGACGTCAATGGTGACGGAACGCAAAGTCGTCCGTTCGCTTTGAAATCAAGACAGGATGTCCAGGGGACCATTCCTCTACAGAAAAACCCATTTTGGAGGCGAAACTGGAGAAAACAGTTTATTGGTCTCGGAGCACCCGTAACCTGCTTATGGCCGCTTATGGCCGCCATGAAGTCAATGGTGACGGAACGCAAAGTCGTCCGTTCGCTTTAAAATCAACACAGGCTGTCCAGCGGACCATTCCTCTACAGAAAAACACATTTTGAAGGCGAAACTCGAGAAAACGTTTCTTGGTCTGTGAGCACCGGTTACCTGTTTATGGCCCCTTATGGCCGCCATGACGTCAATGGTGACGGAACGCAAAGTCGTCAGTTCGCTTTGAAAACAACACAGCTCCAGGGGACCATTCCTCTACAGAAAAACCCATTTTTGAGGCGAAACTCGTGAAAAAGTTGCTTGGTCTCGGAGCACCCATATCCTGCTTATGGCCCCTTAAGGCCGCCATGACGTGAATAATGACGGAACGCAAAGTCGTCCGTTCGCTTTGAAATCAACACAGGCTGTCCAGGGGACCATTCCTCTACAGAAAAACATATTTTGGAGGCGAAACTCGAGAAAAAGTTTCTTAGTCTCGGAGCACCCGTAACCTGCTTATGGCCCCTTATGGCCGCCATGAAGTCAATGGTGACAAACGCAAAGTTGTCCGTTCACTTTGAAATCAACACAGGCTGTACAGGGGACCATTCCTCTACAGAAAAACCCATTTTGGAGGCGAAACTCGAGAAAAAGTTTCTTGGTCTCGGAGCACTCGTAACCTGCATATGGCCCATTATGGCCGCCATGACGTCAATGTTGACGGAACGTAAAGTCGTCCGTTCGCATTGAAATCAACACAGGCTGTCCAGGGGACCATTCCTCTACAGAAAAACCCATTTTGGAGGCGAAACTCGAGAAAAAGTTTCTTGGTCTCGGAGCAGCCGTAACCTGCTTATGGCCCATTATGGCCGCCATAACGTCATCGGTGACGTCACGCAAAGTCGTCCGATCGCTTTGAAATCAACACAGGCAGTCCAGGGTACCATTCCTCTACAGAAAAAAAACATTTTAGAGGCGAAACTCGAGAAAAAGTTTCATGGGCTCGGAGCATCCGTAACCTGCTTATGGCCCCTTATGGTCCCTTATGGCCGCCATGACGTCAATGGTGTCGGAAGTCAAAGTCGTCCGTTCGCTTTGAAATAAACATAGGATATACAGGGTACCATTCCTCTACAGAAAAACCCATTTTGGAGGCGAAACTCGTGAAAAAGTGTCTTGGTCTCAAAGCACCTGTAACCTGCTTATGGCCGCCATAAAGTCAATGGTGACGGAACGCAAAGTCGTCCGTTCGCTTTGAAATCAACACAGGCAATCCAGGGGACCATTCCTCTACAGAAAAACACATTTTGGAGGCGAAACTCGGGAAAAAGTTGCTTGGTCTCGGAGCACCCGTAACATGCTTATGGCCCCTTATGGCCGCCGTGACGTCAATGGTGACGGAACGCAAAGTCGTCCGTTGACGTTGAAATAAACACAGGCTGTCCAGGGGACCATTCCTCTACAGAAAAACCCATTTTGGAGGCGAAACTCGAGAAAAGGTTTCTTTCTCTCGGAGCAACCGTAACCTGCTTATGGCCCCTTATGGCCGCCATGACGTCATCGGTGACGGAACGCTAAGTCGTCCGATCACTTTGAAATCAACACAGGCTGTCCAGGGTATCATTCCTTTACACAACAAAAATTTTGGAGGCGAAACTCGAGAAAAAGTTTCTTGGTCTCGGAGAATCCGTAACCTGCTTATGGCCCCTTATTTTCCTTTATGGCCGCCATGACGTCAATGGTGACGGAAGTCAAAGTCGTCCGTTCGCTTTGAAATGAACACAAGCTGTCCAGGGGACCACTCCTCTACACAAAAACCCATTTTGGAGGCGAAACTCCAGAAAACGTTTCTTGGTCTAGGAGCATCCGTAACCTGCTTATGGACCCTTTTGGCCGCCATGACGTCAATAGTAATGGAAGGCAAAGTCGTCCGTTTGCTTTGAAATCAATACAGGCTGTCCAGGGGACCATTCGTCTACAGAAAAACCCATTTTGGAGGCTATACTCGAAAAAACGTTCTTTTTGGTCTCGGAGCACCCGTAACCTGCTTATGGCCCCTTATGGCCGCCATGACGTCAATGGTGACGGAACGTAAAGTCGTCCGTTCGCTTTAACATAAACACAGGCTGTCCATCGGACCATTCCTCTACAGAAAAACCCATTTTGGAGGCGAAACTCGAGAAAACGTTTCTTCGTCTCGGAGCACCTGAAACCTGCTTATGGCCCCTTATGGCCGCCATGACGTCAATGGTTACGGAACGCAAATTCGTCCGTTCGCATTGAAATCAACACAGGCTGTCCAGGGGACCATTCCTCTACAGAAAAACCCATTTTGGAGGCGAAACTCTAGAAAATGTTTCTTGGTCTCGGATCACCCGTAACCTGCTTATGGCCCCTTATGGCCGCCATGACGTCAATGGTGACGGAACGCAAAGTCGTCCGTTCGCTTTGAAATCAAAACAGGCTGTCCAGGTGACCATTCCTCTACAGAAAAACCCATTTGGAGGCTAAACTCGAGAAAACGTGTCTTGGTCTTGGAGCACCCATAACCTGCTTATGGCTCCTTACGGCCGCCATGACGTCAATGGTGACGGAAAGCAAAGTCGTCCGTTCGCATTGAAATCAACACAAGCTGTCCAGGGGACCATTCCTCTACAGCAAAAACCCATTTTGGAGGCGAAACTCGAGAAAATGTTTCTTGGTCTAAGAGCACCCGTAACCTGCTTATGGCCCCTTATAGCCGCCATGACGTCAATGGTGACGGAACGCAAAGTCGTCCGTTCGCTTTGAAATCAATACAGGCTGTCCATGGGATCATTCCTCTACAGAAAAACCCATTTTGGAGGCGAAACTCGAGAAAAAGTTTCTTGGTCTCGGAGCACCCATAACCTGCTTATGGCCCCTTATGGCCGCCATGACGCCAATGGTGACGGAACGCAAAGTCGTCCGTTCGCTTTGAAATCAACACAGGCTCTCCAGGGGACCATTCCTCTACAGAAAAACCCATTTTGGAGGCGAAACTCGTGGAAACGTTTCTTGGTCTCTGAGCACCTGGTATCCTGCTTATGGCCCCTTATGGCCGCCATGACGTCAATGGTGGCGGAACGCAAAGTCGTCCATTCGCTTTGAAATCAACACAGGCTGTCCAGGTGACCATTCCTCTACACACACAAAAAAAAAAACATTTTGGAGGCGAAACTCGGGAAAAAGTTGCTTCGTCTCGGAGCACTCGTAACCTGGTTATCGCCCCTTATGGCCGCTATGACGTCAATGTTGACGGAGCGCAAAGTCGTCTGTTCGCTTTGAAATAAACACAGGCTGTCCAGGGGACCATGCTTATACAGAAAAACGCATTTTGGAGGCGAAACTCGAGAAAACGTTTCTTTGTCTCGGAGCACCCGTAACCTGCTTATGGCCTCTTATGGCCGCCATGACGTCAATGGTGACGGAACGCAAAGTCGTCCGATCGCTTTGAAATCAACACAGGCTGTCCAGTGTACCATTCCTCTACAGAAAACCCCATTTTGGAGGCGAAACTCGAGAAAAGGTTTCTTGGTCTCGGAGCATCCGTAACCTGCTTATGGTCCCTTATGGCCGCCATGACGTCAATGGTGACGGAAGTCAAAGTCGTCCGTTCGCTTTGAAATGAACACAGTCTGTCCAGGGGACCATTCCTCTACAGAAAACCACATTTAGGAGGCGAAACTCGAGAAAAAGTTTCTTGGTCTCGTAGCAGACGTAACCTGCTTATGGCCCCTTATGGCCGCCATGACGTCAATGGTGACAGAACGCAAAGTCGTCCGATCGAATTGAAATTAACACAGGCTATCCAGGGGACCATTCCTCTACAGAAAAAAAGCATTTTGAAGGCGAAACTCGTGGAAACGTTTATTGGTCTCGGAGCACCCGTAACCTGCTTATGGCCGCTTATGGCCGCCATGACGTCAATGGTGACAGAACGCAAAGTCGTCCGTTCGATTTGAAATCAACACAGGCTGTCCAGGGGACCATTCCTCTACAGAAAACTCCATTTTGGAGGCTAAACTCGAGAAAAAGGTCTTGGTCTTGGAGCACTCATAACCTGCTTATGGCCCCTTACGGCCGCCATGATGTCAATGGTGACGGAACGCAAAGTCGTCCGTTCGCTTTGAAATCAACACAAGCTGACCAGGGGACCATTCCTCTACAGCAAGATCACATTTTGGAGGCGAAACTCGACAAAAAAGTTTCTTGGTCTAAGAGCACCCGTAACATGCTTATGGCCCCTTATGGCCGGCATGACGTCAATGGTGACGGAACGCAAAGTCGTCCGTTCGCTTTGAAATCAACACAAGCTGTCCATGGGACCATTCCTTCACAGAAAAACCCATTTTGGAGGCGAAACTCGAGAAAAAGTTTCGTGGTCTCGGAGCACCCGTAACCTGTTTATGGCCCCTTATGGCCGCGATGACGTCAATGGTGACGGAACGCAAAGTCGTCCGTTCGCTTTGAAATCAGCACAGGGTGTCCAATGGACCATTCCTCTACAGAAAAACACATTTTGGAGGCGAAACTCGAGAAAAGGTTTCTTGGTCTCGGAGCACCCGTAACCTGCTTATGGCCCCTTATGGCCGCCATGACGTCAATGTTGACGGAAGGCAAAGTCGTCCGTTCACATTGAAATCAACACAGGCTGTCCAGAGGAACCATTCCTCTACAGAAAAACCCATTTTGGAGGCGAAACTCGAGAAAACGTTTCTTGGTCTCGGAGCAGCCGTAACCTGCTTATGGCCCCTTACGGCCGCCATGACGTCACTGGTGACGGAACGCAAAGTCGTCCGTTCTCTTTGAAATCAACACAGGCTGTCCATGGGACCATTCCTCTACAGAAAAACCCATTTTGGAGGCGAAACTCGAGAAAAAGTTTCTTGGTTTCGGAGCACCCGTAACCTGCTTATGGCCCCTTATGGCCGCCACGACGACAATGGTGACGGGACGCAAAGTCGTCCGTTCGCTTTGAAATCAACACAGGGTGTCCAATAAAAAATTCCTCTACAGAAAAACGCATTTTGGAGGCGAAACTCGAGAAAAAGTTTCTTGGTCTCGGAGCACCCGTAACCTGCTTATGGACCCTTATGGCCGCCATGACGTCAATGGTGACGGAACGCAAAGTCGTCCGATCGCTTTGAAATCAACACAGGGTGTCCAATGGACCATTCCTCTACAGAAAAACACATTTTGGAGGCGAAACTCGAGAAAACGTTTCTTGGTTTCGGAGCACCCGTAACCTGCTTATGGCCCCTTATGGCCGCCATGACGTCAATGGTGACGGAACGCAAAGTCGTCCGTTCGCACTGAAATCAACACAGGCTGTTCATGGGACCATTCCTTCACAGAAAAACACATTTTGGAGGCGAAACTCGAGAAAAAGTTTCTTGGTCTCGGAGCACCCGTAACCTGCTTATGGCCGCCATGACGTCAATGGTGACGGAAGGCAAAGTCGTCTGTTCACATTGAAATCAACACAGGCTGTCCAGGGGACCATTCCTCTACAGAAAAATCCATTTTGGAGGCGAAACTCGACAAAACGTTTCTTGGTCCCGGAGCAGCCGTAACCTGCTTATGGCCCCTTACGGCCGCCATGACGTCAATGGTGACGGAACGCAAAGTCGTCCGTTCGCTTTGAAATCAACACAGGCTGTCCATGGGACCATTCCTCTACAGAAAAACCCATTTTGGAGGCGAAACTCGAGAAAAGGTTTCTTGGTCTCGGAGCACCCGTAACCTGCTTATGGCCCCTTATGGCCGCTATGACGTCAATTGTGACGTAACGCAAAGTCGTCCGTTCGCTTTGAAATCAACACAGGGTGTCCAATGGACCATTCCTCTACAGAAAAACACATTTTGGAGGCGAAACTCGAGAAAAGGTTTCTTGGTCTCGGAGCACCCGTAACCTGCTTATGGCCCCTTATGGCCGCCATGACGTCAATGGTGACGGAAGGCAAAGTCGTCCGTTCACATTGAAATCAACACAGGCTGTCCAGGGGACCATTCCTCTACAGAAAAAAACATTTTGGAGGCTAAACTCGAGAAAAAGGTCTTGGTTTTGGAGCACCCATAAGCTGCTTATGGCCCCGTACGGCAGCCATGACGTCAATGGTGACGGAAGGCAAAGTCGTCCGTTCGCTTTGAAATCAACACAATCTGTCCAGGGGACCATTCCTCTACAGCAAAATCACATTTTGGAGGCGAAACTCGAGAAAAAGTTTCCTGGTCTACGAGCACCCGTAACCTGCTTATGGCCCCTTATGGCCGCCATGACGTCAATGGTGACGAAACGCAAAGTCGTCCGTTCGCTTTGAAATCAACACAGGCTGTCCATGGGACCATTCCTCTACAGAAAAACCCATTTTGGAGGCGAAACTCGAGAAAACCTTTCGTGGTCTCGGAGCACCCGTAACCTGCTTATGGCCCCTTATGGCCGCCATGACGTCAATGGTGACGGATTTGATTTGATTGTACATTGCTTAACGTCCCGACAGCAACAAGGCTTTCTCAGGACGTGCCTGCACTGCTTGTGAAAAAAAAACTAAACAGAACATTGAATGTATATCGCCAGCCGGTCAAATACATTAAATAAACCTAACACATGGGGCCTAAATAAAGCTAAGACCATTTAGCAACACACATCCAATATCAAGAGCTACAGGCAGTGCAGACAGTAGGGAGAGTGTTAAAAAGGCAAATACAGGTGAATGGACAAAGGGTAGACAGAAACACATGCCCCAGAATAGAGAGGAAAAACCCACCCTGTGGGGCTGACCAGGGTGACCCTGGGAACTAAAAAGTACCTAACCCCACCCAAGTCCCCCAGGGCAGACCCGGGTGGGGGAATGGTGACGGAACGCAAAGTCGTCCGTTCGCTTTGAAATCAACACATGGTGTCCAATGGACCATTCCTCTACAGAAAAACACATTTTGGAGGCGAAACTCGAGAAAAAGTTTCTTGGTCTCGGAGCACCCGTAACCTGCTTATGGCCCCTTATGGCCGCCATGACGTCAATGTTGACGGAAGGCAAAGTCGTCCGTTCACATTGAAATCAACACAGGCTGTCCAGGGGACCATTCCTCTACAGAAAAAAACATTTTGGAGGCGAAACTCGAGAAAAGTTTCTTGGTCTCGGAGCAGCCGTAACCTGCTTATGGCCCCTTACGGCCGCCATGACGTCAATGGTGACGGAACGCAAAGTCGTCCGTTCGCTTTGAAATCAACACAGGCTGTCCATGGGACCATTCCTCTATAGAAAACCCCATTTTGGAGGCGAAACTCGAGAAAAAGTTTCTTGGTCTCGGAGCACCCGTAACCTGCTTATGGCCCCTTATGGCCGCCATGACGTCAATGGTGACGGAACGCAAAGTCGTCCGTTCGCTTTGAAATTAACACAGTGTGTCCAATGGACCATTCCTCTACAGAAAAACACATTTTGGAGGCGAAACTCGAGAAAAAGTTTTTTTTTGTTCTCGGAGCACCCGTAACCTGCTTATGGCCCCTTATGGCCGCCATGACGTCAATGGTGACGGAAGGCAAAGTCGTCCGTTCACACTGAAATCAACACAGGCTGTCCAGGGGACCATTCCTCTACAGAAAAACCCATTTTGGAGGCGAAACTCGAGAAAACGTTTCTTGGTCTCGGAGCAGCCGTAACCTGCTTATGGCCCCTTACGGCCGCCATGACGTCAATGGTGACGGAACGCAAAGTCGTCCGTTCGCTTTGAAATCAACACAGGCTGTCCATGGGACCATTCCTCTACAGAAAAACCCATTTTGGAGGCGAAACTCGAGAAAAAGTTTCTTGGTCTCGGAGCACCCGTAACCTGCTTATGGCCCCTTATGGCCGCCATGACGTCAATGGTGACGTAACGCAAAGTCGTCCGTTCGCTTTGAAATCAACACAGGGTGTCCATTGGACCATTCCTCTACAGAAAAACACATTTTGGAGGCGAAACTCGATAAAAAGTTTCTTGGTCTCGGAGCACCCGTAACCTGCTTATGGCCCCTTATGGCCGCCATGACGTAAATGGTGACGGAAGGCAAAGTCGTCCGTTCACATTGAAATCAACACAGGCTGTCCACGGGACCATTCCTCTACAGAAAAACCCATTTTGGAGGCGAAACTCGAGAAAACGTTTCTTGGTCTCGGAGCACCCGTAACCTGCGGGCATGCTTGTTGTGTTCAGTTTGCGGCTACATTCTGTGCATTGAGTTATATTATAAATATGTGAAATGTGCCATATAAATGCCATGTAATAATAAATATTTATTTGCCTTTTGCACACACAGTACGGGTTACTTGTCATTGTCCTTTCCTAGCTACTTGTGACATCGTGCTGCTATAATGACACCCAGTCACACCTCAACTCCACAGGCACATGAAGGCGAGTATAGTGCGTTAATACAGTCCCTACCACTAAGTGACATTGTGCTGCTATAATGACACCCAGTCACACGGTAACTCCACAGGCACATGAAGGCGGGTATAGTACGTTAATACAGTCCCTAGCAGTAAGTGACATTGTGCTGCTATAAAGACACCCAGTCACACTGCAACTCCACAGGCACATGAAGGCGAGTATAGTGCGTTAATACAGTCCCTAGCAGTAAGTGACAATGTTCTGCTATAATGACACCCAGTCACACCTCAACTCCACAGGCACATGAAGACGAGTATAGTGCGTTAATACAGTCCCTAGCAGTAAGTGACATTGTGCTGCTATAATGACACCCAGTCACACGGCAATTCCACAAGCCCATGAAGGCGAGTATCGTGCGTTAATACAGTCCCTAGCAGTAATTGACATTGTGCTGCTATAATGACACCCAGTCACACGGCAACTCCACAGGCACATGAAGACGAGTATAGTGCGTTAATACAGTCCCTAGCAGTATTCGAGTCAAGCTTTCAATGGCTATAGTGCCTGCGAAGAAATGACGAATTGTCAGATCGAAACCATAGACGATGTGTGTTTACACTGCAGTAAATTGACATTAGCCGAAGGGAACAACCCCAATGCAGAATCGAAATCAAAATAAAGGTCACGGTCTTTTTCTTCAATTTAGGTCTGTGCCCATCGTGGTGAGATACTCCGATGATTTTTAAATTGGTCACAAATAAATAAATAAATAAAACAATGCATGGTATGGTAATTGAGTGTTGCCATTAGGTGAAAGAGATAGTGAAAGTGCTTAACGTCAGGGTATAACTATCAGGTTGATGTTACAATATTACTATCCGGTTTCTATTGTACATTGCTGTCACTATTCAAATTGGAACAGACGGGGCTTCAAAATAGGTGACATTCAGATGCATGGAACGGCAACACGGGCTACAGAAGGCTGGTCAAGTCTACGTAATCTTAATACATTGTTGGGTGTTCTTTTCTTTGTGACAAATCTTGCTTTTGTCAAAAGAAGTATGGCTTCTCCAAGGTACATTGGCAATGTGTATCAGCCTGTCTTACCTTCGCCGTGCAACACGAACAGGTGCGAAAAAGGCAGTGACACTATTTGCAAGTCGCGGTAGACAGAATGGCAGAAGGAGATTTTTTTTCTGATCATCATGGGCTCAGGACCACAGTCTTCTGGTACCGGCTTTAGGCCACTTATAATTTTCAAATACAAGCGATCAAAATTTTAGAAACCTCAGTATCTCAGCTGACCCTTCGCACCATGTGAATGTCCTGTGTTTGTCTTGTATTGTGTTTGTCTTCAGAGTGAATGCGTTTGTGTCACGTGAGCGTGCGTGTTGGGTGCAGTTGGCGGCGCTTTGAGGCGGTTCACAGAAATGGAAAATGCGCCTATATAATAACCGGTATTATTATTATTATTATTATACTGATGAGCAAAAGAAGTGTTCCATATCTTGAATCATCGGAAACACTTTAGTGTTTTGATGATTCGTGAAATGTCGCATTTCTTTTGTTCTTCAGCCTATAATATTTGATGGAAGTTGAAATACAGAATAAAACATTCTTAATGTGCATTAACAGTTTTCGTGGCGGTAGCGGTTTTTATCGACATTATTCCTGCAGGAAGAGTTAGGGGCTTGTCCTGAAGGAATGGTTATGGGCATGTCCTGCAGGAAGGGTTAGGGGTATGTCCTGCAGAAAGACTTAGGGGTATGTCCTGCAGGAATCATCGGGACGAAAACCTTGGTCGACACCCACAGGGTTAACTGTCGAAAATCTTTAATCGGACTCATTTTTATTTGTAATCAAGTGCCTGTTGCGTTCACTATGCCACGTTTTACTAACGTTTCCTGACGGCAACTAAAAGTATTGATAATCAACGGCCGAGTTGCCAAATACTAGCCTCCCACTTAGAGATGGGAGAGAATTTCAACCATTGGTTATACTGATAAACTACACAATCGTCGCCAGTAAAAAACCTTGACTCACATACTGCTGGGGGCTGTACAGAGGCCGGGTATGGTCAAATGGTGGAAAATCTTCTATTTTAGTGTGATTACAGCCGATGTTGTTGTTGTTGTTGTTTTGTTTTGTTTTTTGTTTTTATTTATTTATTTATTTATTAAGATTATAGTCTTGCAATGTTTTATTGCGAAGTTTGAATTTTACATGTTGCGTGTGTATTTAGACCGTTGTTCAGTTTGTTGCAATCATATAGGTACAGTGCATTTTTTTTTTTTTTTTTTTTTTTTTTTTTTTTTTTTTTTTTTTTTTTTTTTTTTAGTTGTATTTTCTAGCATTTTTGTAAAGATTGTAATGCGCTTTAAACTGTCTTCAGATTCTCTCTCTCTCTCTCTCTTGGCTTGACTTCGCGAACGAAGATTCTATAGGGCTTGCCCACGTCGTCTGCAGGCATTTTCGTGGCTGCGGAGGCCAATCCGGGACAGGCAGGTTCGACCGCAGTGGCTGCAGGGGAAGGTCTGGTCAGGGTTCTGAGTTACGACAGCTCTGGTTTTTCTTCTGAGCCGCTTGTCTTTAAGGTTAGCTCTGCGAGAGTCCTCAAAGGAGACGACTGCCTTGTGAATGGTGGAGCGCCAGGTGTCACGGTCCGCAGCAAGCGAAGACCATTGGCGGTGGTCGATTTGGCAGGCACTAAGTGACTTCTTGAGACCGTCTTTGTATCTCTTCTTTGGTGCCCCTCTGTCTCGGTGTCCAGTGGCGAGCTCGCCGAACAGAGTGATCTTGGGTAGGCGATGATCCTCCATCCTGGAGACGTGCCCCGCCCAGCGAAGCTGTGTCCGCAGCAGCAAAGCCTCGATGCTCACAGTTTCCGCCTGTTCAAGGACCTCGACGTTGGTGACATAGTCACTCCAGTGAATGCTGAGGATGGTACGCAGGCAGCGCTGGTGAAAGCGTTCGAGGAGTCGTAGTTGGCTGCGGTAGAGGGCCCAGGACTCGGAACCGTACAGCAGGGTGTGAGGACGACAGCTCTGTACACGCTGATCTTGGTGCCTTTTTTCAGCTGTTGATTGTGCCACACCCGCTTGAATAGTCGCCCGAAAGCACTGTTCGCTTTTGCCAGCCTGTTGTCCAGCTCCTTGTCCAGCTTGGCGTCTGACGTGATGATGCAGCCAAGGTAGGTAAACTGGTTTACAGACTTCAGTTCGGACTCGCCGATGGTGATGTGGGGAGGGCGATGCTCTTCCTTGGGTGCCGGCTGATGAAGGACCTCTGTCTTCAGATTACGCGCTGTATATATATCTGTTAGTCTAGTATTATGATAATATATTATTATTATTATATAATAATAATATATTATTGTTATAATACTACTACTACTAATAATAATAATAATTTGTATTATTATTATTAAAATTATTATTCGTATTATTACAAGTATTATTATTATTATTATTATTATTATTATTATTATTATTATTATTATTATTATTATTATTATTATTAAATTATATTATTAATATTATTATTAATGTGTGATTGCAGTGTTTTCATTCTTATTCATGTATCAATATGTTGGACAGACTTCATTTGTAAATTATACATACAATTTTATTTTAATAAAAAAAATGATAATAATTATATTTATAAAGCGCAAAGTCCCTGCGATGAAGGCTCTGAGCGCTGTACAATGCAAATCAAAGTTAAAACCTAAACACAAATCAATAGACAGCAAAAAGACAAAATACAAATATTACAATACAAATTCTAAAAGTAACAGCACATAAACACACCCAAAGCACAAACAACCATCGCAACAAGGACTGGCACAGGATCATCATGATGTTAGTGTGAAACAGAAAAGAGACTGGAATTTGGTAAGACAGAGTAGTGAGACTGGAAAAGATGTGTTTTAAGCTGACTTTTGAAAGAAATTACTGTCGGGGCATCACGAATGTGCTTCGGAAGCAAATTCCAAATGACTGGGGCCTGGAAACTAAAAGATCTTTGACCAAAGGACTTATTTACTCTATTTATTTTCGGTATTTTCAAACGTTTTTCACTGCTAGAACGTAAGATGTGGGAAGCTTGATAAGTAGTTAACATACTGGAAAGGTAGGGAGGAAGTGTGCCATCGAAATGAAGTAAGGCGAAAGTAGCTACATTGTACTCAATCCTAGCTTTGATGGGAAGCCAGTGAAGTTGGTACAACAAGGATGACACATGATCTTTTTTTGATTTCTGAAAAATGACGGGAGCTGCACCATTTAATATTCTCTGAAGTCGAGCCAGTTCTTCAGATGGCAGGCCAGCAAACAAACAATTACAATAGTCAATGCGGCTCAAAATCAGTAAAGACACAAGCTGAGTGGTGGCAGACTGAGTCAGGAAAGATCTTACAGAGCTGATTTTCTTCAGCTGGAAATAGGCTGCTCTACAGATGGAAGTGATATGGTCATGCACAGACAACGTAGTGTCCAGAAGAACACCAAGGTCATGAACACAGCGTTTGAAAGGTATGCTAGATACACTAACAGTCAAGCCGCTGCAGGTGACCTGGGAAAAAGTGTGATATGACGCGACACACATTGAGTCAGTTTTGCCACCATTTAGCATAAGCTTGTTCATTAACATCCATTTTTAACATATGATATACAGAGTTCGACTTCCTTAATTACAATTGAGACATCACATAGCTTGGAGTCCCTGAGCAGTTGTGTGTCGCCGGCATGTTTGTGGAAACCACAACTATGCCGACTCACAACAGATGACAGAGGTTTACTATACATTGAAAGCAGTACAGGCCCTGGGGCACGCCGCAACGCAGGTTGAGTGGTTTGGACTTTGCACCTCCAACAGTCACACACTGAGAGCGGCCTAACAAATAGGAGGCAAACCATCGTAAGGCAGTGTTAGTTATGCCAAAAGTACACTGCAGACGTCTTAAAAGAATGACATGATCGATGGTGCCGAAGGCAGCCGACAGATCCAATAGGCAAAGAATAGAGACTTTTCCTAATAAACGTGATAAGATTCGAAGATTTCTGACATCCCGGAAGTGAAAATGACATGACGAGATCTATTCTCCAGTGCGCAAAGACATCGGGCCGACGTCTTATACGCCTGACGTCACACACTCAAATGTGATGCGTCTGTCACATGAGCACAATCTGTTCTAAATGACGTCGTGTGCGTTACGTCAAAAGGTGTACACAAGTTGTAGGGTTTGACGTCACATGTTAGTGTCGCTAAAACGGCCAGCTTTGCTCTATCTAGGCCCGTGATCTACAGAGTCCCAATCCATCCAGCACACACAGTTATACTACTTACAGTCAGTTAACGACCAGCCCGCAAATTGGTACAAATTTCGCATGAGCACAACTCTGGCAAATGTTAACCCTTTGCGTGTCGGTAGCAGATTTTGGTCGGGAAGATTCCTGTAGGAATCATCGAGACTAAAACTGCTCCCGTCACACAAAGACTTAAGATTTTATCTTGGAGTGGCATTTTTGGACAAGACTACAGAAAATATTTGTAAAATTTGACAAAGTTGTGCTTTTTGAAAACATGAACATTTTTCAGAGTGTTCGTTAACTTTTTTGCGAGTAGTTTTCATGCGCGAATTCACCCACCCCTGAGACTACGGTGCAGATGTGTGATGCTGGGATTCCACTTCCGTTTAGACCAAGCATTAATCCTCAAAGTTTGAGTCCATCCAGTTCTCAAGTCTTAGTTATATCACAAAGCACATTTTGACAACGCTTGAATCCATCCTGTGCTAAACTCTGGATGGATTCACGTTGCGCAGGTTTCTGTGGGTTATGGTTCCTCACATCTTGTTTAACTCATTCAGCTCGACACACCACAGCAAGACATGGATCGAGCATGATAGTTCCAGGGTGGTGCAAGAATAGCTTGGCGCCTATAGGCGCCAAGATATTCTGGCGCCACCCTTGAACTATCATGCTCGATCTGTCTCTAGCGTTGTAATACAGACCTTTGGAGGGCAACTTCAGAATTTTGTGATTTCGATCCTAGGGTAGAATGTGTTAATTCATCACCAAAAGTCAACGTCATTTCAAATCATCGTCAACTCAACGGGAAGGATCCATAAGGGTAAAAAGGAAAATGGATGGAATATTGGTTGAGCAAGAGGTATAGATCCTCATGAGCCCCCGCAACTGCGGTAAGTTAGTGCAACTGCGGGGGCTCATGAGGATCTATACCTATTGCAGCTGGGTGGTATTTCATTTTTCTTGGCGCTGGCTCAAGGCGTGAAAGTCTGACAGGAGTCCCGCTATTGTAGCGCTGAACTGAGTTGACTTGTCAGGAGAAAACCACTTGGTCAGCACACGGTCTTTGGGCCAACGTCAGCCTTGACTGGCCCGCTGTGCATGGCACAGTTAATGCCCGCGTCGCCCCGAGACTCCTTTGTTCACCTGGCTTGCTTGTGGTAACCGAAGACGCACACCTTCGAGAATTTGGGGCATCCCCCCTTGCAACGCGGAAGTGTAGCCCTTTCGTTGCCACAAGCCAAGTTTCCCAGATTTGTTTTCGTTTGAAAAAAAAAAAAAAAAAAAAAAAAAAAAAAAAAAAAAAAAAAAAAAAAAAAACTTATTTCAGACAGAACAAACAGACCAGTTTGATTTGCGAATGTTAGCAACCAAACCCACGAAACTGAAAAGCAACATGTGTGCGGTGCCAAAATTACCGCTGACATTACAAAGAAACACAACACAGGTCATACGTCAGGCATAGTTACATAAAGCAGGGTGTGCACGGGCAAAATAAACCCTTATCTGCCGCCTCAAGATGCTCCGCAGCTATTGATGCGGGGCACCTCGAATGAGTTAGGTGACGTGCATGGAAGGTTTTCATTTGGCGTTGCCAGTGAAAGGGATACACAAATATCCTGTTTGCAATACCACAGGATGAGGGAGCCTACATGAATTACCCCCTTCTCTGACTCCGCCCCCCCCCCCCTCCCCCCCCCTCCCCCCTCACACCCCCCCCCCTTCCCCTACTCTTGTCATGTTTGAGATAATCGGAGTCCACGGCATAAGAAGGTTACCGGGCTACGTGGTCTCACGTCATTGGCGCGGTTATTTTTTTGTGGATGTGTGTGTGCAGGGAGGACCTAACCTGACACAACTTTGTACCCAGAATTCGCATTTTCTCCGCGGCAAAACCTGTTGATAGTGACGTTACGTTTGCAAACGACGACTCCATACAACGAACAAGAGCGAAGTCACGGTGGATAACAAGATTCTGTTACAAGCACAGACATTACTCTGAACATCTCCAAGAGGCATTGATTCGCATGACCCAGGAGGGCTCATGAGGTTTATGCCTCTAGGAGATGTTTGGAGTGTTGCCCATGCTTGTAGTCCAATCTGATTATCCGCCGTGATTTCTCTTTAGTTCATTGTTGGGAGATGTTTGGAGTGTTGTCCATGCTTATAGTCCAATCTGATTATCCGCCGTGATTTCTCTTTAGTTCATTGTTGGGAGATGTTTGGAGTGTTGTCCATGCTTTTAGTCCAGTCTGATTATCCGCCGTGATTTGAGTTCATTGTTGGGAGATGTTTGGAGTGTTGCCCATGCTTATAGTCCAATCTGATTATCCGCCGTGATTTCTCTTTAGTTCATTGTTGGGAGTCGTTCGCTGCAAAGGAAACCTTGATATTTGTTTTTCGGGTTGACATTTGCTTATCGTACGACACATTCACGTTGATTGATGCTGTCGTTGTTGCTGTGTGTCCGGGCGTGTTGCACTTCATTAAGACATGTCAATAGGAAAATAAAAACACATGAAAACGTCACTATTTTTGCGCTTACCCAATATCCAAGTTGCGAATCTAATGAGTTTTTTTCGGAAGTGAGATTTGTTGGAAAATAAGAACACATTACCTTAACCCGTTCAGTGCCAAGAAAATGAGAACACCACCCAACTGCAAGAGGTTTAGATCCTCATGAGACCCCGCAGCCACGGGGCCTCATGAGATCTATATCTATACCTCTTGGTAACACGACTTTGATGAACATAAAGGTTTCTTTCTTGTTGTTTTTTGTGTTTTTTGTTTTTTGTTTTTCTTTTCGGGGGAGGGGGGGGGGGGGCATGGGTTTCAAGGAGAGGTAGAACCCCTGGTTGATTAATTGCACAAACACAGTCAACTGGCACTGAGCAACTTAGTGTTCCCGCCTAGTCGTATTTTTGTTATCGACTCAGAAAATTGCCTTGCCCTGGTCACGTTACAGTTTGGGTACCAGGCTAACACAGTACACACACAGTAGATAGCGACAGGCAATTTGAAGGCGCCATTGAATCGACAATCATGGCCACGGTGTACTTCACGCTTACAATCTGTTGTTTGATTTCGTTGTGGGCATTGTCTACAAATGGAGGTAAGAGAAGAGTTCACTTTTCCTTTGAACGTTGTTGTTGTAGGTCTAATTTTCCTGGAGTCGCCCTGCAAACAGACTCTCACAATAGCGCAACCCGGCGTCACTGTAGTGCAAACTCACACCAGACCCATCCCTTACCTAGCACGTAGGCCAAGCACATACCAAGGAACAGCGCTTGGAGTCCCTGCTATGTTAAAAACGTGTAGGAGTGGTGGCGCACACAAATACACGTGTCCAAAGTTGTTTTGCTACCTGAAAGTACGTGGCAACTTTGAAGTAAAGCGGCGTCACCAGTGTGACGCTTGTCTTCGAATCGAACCCATCGGGACCGGACGGCATCTTGGTTTCGTAAATTTGTAATCATGTGATCCCCAGTCAATGAATAGAAACGCACGTGCAAATGGAAGAGAGATCGTGCTTGCGGAACCAAGGACCAGACGACATTAAAGATGATGCGTTTTCAAATACATCTGATTGTCTGTTGTTTACCATAGTACGTGTGTGTATGTGTGTGTAATGGCCGCTTGTGCCTACTATGACTGTAGCTTGTAGAGCAAGCACACACCAAGGAACAGCGTTTTTGGTGTTAAAACGTGTAGGGGTCGTGGCGCGGTGCTAGACGAGAAAAATATTTAAAAACATAAAACAACAACGGAAGGAACCAGAAAATCAACCTGCCTGGTTTTCCTATGCCATCACAAATTCATGTAGAAGGTTTTATAAAATGCACAAGACAATGTCAGCTACTGCGACATGGAGGATTTCAGATCTCCTGCCAATTAGTTGTCCACAAGAAAGTGAGGAATTTGGGCAGATAAATAGATTTCACGTATGTTACGTTTGTGGTTGTGTTATTGCTTAAGGGCTTGTGTGTATTAATCGTTGGAAAGATCCGATTTTCAATTAAGTTATTTGGATAAGAATAACATACCTTTTTAAAGGATTCATTTTCATATGCACGGAGATTTACGATCGATTTTTGTTGTGAAGCGTTTTATCGCCTACACTAGACTGGAAGGTTCGAGCAGGTTCGTGATCTTTGTAGTGACCTCACATATGACGTCAAAGTGTCAGCAACGTTTCTTAACACTGTATTAAAGTCGCTTAAATAGTAGTGGGATTTTCTGTTTATTCTAGTGAATTCTTTTCGTTAATATTAATAAGTTTTGGTTACGTTTTCTTTTATGATTGGTTGTGTTGTGCGAATTTACTGGATTAGTTTGGAAATCTGTAATAGTATAAAAGACCGTGCTAGGAAGTATGTATGTACTTTTTATGAGAGTCGCAGTGTGTCAAAGATTTGATGCATTGTAGAGGAGACATTATATCAGTGTTGATGCGTTTGTGAATGCATTGTGTAGAGATCACGTGTGTTCTGACCCATGCAGTGCGCGACCTTGAGAAGGGAGTGTACATGAAATACAGACTAAAAGGCTCTCTCTTCGACCTCCGTCGACTGAACGCCAGGACTAAGACCATCGAGAGACTGATCCTCGAGGCGCTGTTTGCCGATGACTGTGCGCTGATGGCGCACAAAGAGTCTGACCTCTAGACCATCGCCAACAGGTTCACAGAAGCCTCTCGACTGTTTGGCCTCACCATCAGTCTCAGGAAGACCAAGGTCCTGCACCAACCAGCCCCAGGCACAAGAGCACCCCCACCCAAAGTGCATATTGAAGGCACCGAGCTGAAGACTGTCGATCAGTTCAGATACATGGGGAGCATCATCTCTTCTGACGGTACTATCGACAAGGAAATCGCAGCTCACATAAGCAAAGCCTGCCAAGTCCTGGGTCGTCTGCGCACTCGTGTGTTAAACAACAACAACGTCAAGCTCTCCACCAAGATCAAAGTCTACAAGGCTGTAGTTCTCCCCCAGTCCCCTCTACGGCTGTGAGTCATGGACGCTGTAACAGAAAGCACCTCAAGCAGCTTGGACGTTTCCACATGAGATCCCTGCGCTCACACATGGGCAGCAAATGGCAAGACAAGGTGACACACCTGGAAGTCTTGGACAATGCTGGCTTAGAGAGCGTTGAAACCTTGATCTTAAAGACACAACTTCGCTGGACAGCTCATGTCAAAAGCATATATGATTCTCGCAGGCCTCGCCATCTCCTGTATGGTGCACTCTCAAAAGGCCACAGGAAGCAAGGACGGCCAAAGAAACGCCTCAAAGTAAGCATCAAAGACAACCTCAAGCACTGCGTCTTCGCGGTATAGGAATTTGAAGCGCATGGACAGGACAGATCTGGCTGGCGTGTCACAACCAGCAAAGCCTGCACGCTCTTTAAACACAAGCCGCGCGAAAAGACCACCATTGCCAGAGCACGCAGAAAGACAGCGTCGACGCTCCTCACAGCCCCCACTGTCTTCGCAAGTGTGGCTCCAGGATTGGCTTGGCCAGCCACACCCGCACCCACAAATAGAAGTCATGCACAATGACGACATCGTCGGCTTTCGATGGTCTACCCATTATTATTATGTGTAGAGATCGCATCGTTGCAATAAAATATTGTTGGAACTGTTACTCCAGTGTGGTCTACAATCTTAAGCCACGTGTGACGGGTTGCAGATGAATGAAGTTTGTTTACAAGTACCCTACGTGCGTGCGTCTGGTGTGATTGCATCATACTATGACCACGACTACCACGTAACAACGTCATTAGCATATATACCAACAACAACAACCAAAAAAACATTTACGTCACTCGACCACAAGATGACGTCATGTTCTTGTTCATAATTCCCTTGACGCCTCATTTCTGCAGTACATATGAAAACACTGTGCTCCTTGAGAAGGCTCTTTACGGGAAGAAAAAGGAAAATACTAAGTAATTCTGCACCACCAGCTAATACTTTTAGCAAGACAAATCTGCGTCAGAGATAAAAGCATCACGTGTTCAAAAATGGAGATTTTTCTCGTCTAACGACGAAAACAAGCTACACCAAGCAACGTATCCGCTCCAATTGTAGTGTGCGCCATGATCTATGAAGGGAACTTAGGCGTTCGGAAAACGTTAGGATCCCAAATATCTAATGCGCCAGGCGGGGTTATCCCTTACCCAATGCGCCAGGCGGGGTTATCCCTTACCCAATGCGTCAGGCGGGGTTATTCCTTTTCCAATGCGTCGGGCGGGTTATCCCTTACCCAATGCGTCAGGCGGGGTTATCCCTTACCCAATGCGTCAGGCGGGGTTATCCCTTACCCAATGCGCCAGGTGGGGTTATCCCTTACCCAATGCGCCAGGGGGGGGGGGGTATCCCTTACCCAATGCGCTAGGCGGGGTTATCCCTTACGCAATGTGCCGGGGGGGGGGGGTGTTAATCCTTTACCCAATGCGCCAGGCGGGGTTATCCCTAACCCAATGCGCCAGGCGGGGTTATCCCTTACCCAATGCGCCAGGGGAGGGGGGGGGGTGGTGTTATCCCTTACCCAATGCGCCAGGCGGGGGTTATCCCTTACCCAATGCGTCAGACGGGGTAAACCCTTACCCAATGCGTAAGGCGGGATTATCCCTTACCCAATGCGCCGGGTGGGGTTATCCCTTACCCACTGCGCCATTCGAGTTATCCCTCACCCAAATGTGCCAGGCGGGGTTATCCCTTACCCAATGCGCCAGGCGGGGTTATCCCTTACCCAATGCGCCAGGCGAGGTTATCCCTTACCCAATGCGCCAGGCGGGGTTATCCCTTACCCAATGCGCTAGGCGGGGTATCCCTTACCCAATGCGCCAGGCGGGTTATCCCTTACCCAATGTGCCAGGCGGGGTTATCCCTTACCCAATGCGCCAGGCGGGGTATCCCTTACCCAATGCGCCAGGCGGGTTATCCCTTACCCACTGCGCCAGGCGGGGTTATCCCTTACCCAATGCGCCAGGCGGGGTATCCCTTACCCAATGCGCCAGGCGGGTTATCCCTTACCCAATGTGCCAGGCGGGGTTATCCCTTACCCAATGCGCCAGGCGGGGTATCCATTACCCAATGTGCAAAAGGCCATCTGACCGACGTACGGTAGGTATGTTGTTAGTATAGAGTCCTATTACAGCAGAGCGACCTGAGGGTCGTGTTTTGGCGTGACTCTGGGCCGACATGACGTCTGATGATTTGGAGTGTAATATCCCATCACTCAAAGTAACCACGCTGAAATGACCCTGAGTCAATCTGACGTTTTACTCCGGCTACCAGTTGCGTAGTTTGTACCCTGGGCGGAAGTGCTATAACAATGTTGCATACACAGCCCTTGCCGTGACAACACTTTTTTTTTTCGGGCTGAGAAACCGTACAAGAGTGTTCATACTACATTAAACTGTACCAGCTTTACAGCCAGTAAGCTACGTCTGAAGTTTGTTTCATTTTAATATTTTTTTAGAGACTTTTTTGGTGGGTGGGTGGGGAGGGATGGGGAGAGGGGATGGGGTGGGAAGGGGACGGGGTAATTTGTCAACAACACAAAAACTAAAGGTAAGCATGCTCTGATTTTGAACGTTACAGAATGAGTGGATGGATGGATGGATGGATGGATGGGTGGTTTGGAGAGTAAATAGATTGATGGATAGATGGGTGGGTTTGTCATGCAGACATGAAAGGATGTATGAATGGATCGATTGGTTTTGGTGGATGAATGGATGGATGGAATGATGGATGGATGGATGGTTAGTTAGTTATTTTGGTTTAACGCTGAGCAGGCGTCTAAGGCCATCCCACAGTGTTATCGATATATGGATGGATGGATGGGTGGGTGGGTGGGTGGGTGGGTGGGTGGGTGGGTGGATGGATGGATGAATGGATGGATGAATGGATGGATGAATAGATGGGTGGATGGATGGATGCATGGATGGATGGCTGGAAGGATGGATGGATAAACGGGAATAAAAGGGTACTTCATACCAGCCAGATTGACACACTAACAAATGCAAGTTAATAGTATTCAGAGATATCTCTCGAAATAGATTAACGTTGCTGTTGAAGTCGGCATCATTCCCTAGTACCTATTTTACAGAAACAATTATCATTATTATTTTCCACAGCGACCAGCGTCTGTGCACCAGGTCGATATTGCGACGATCGATGCTTTCCCTGTCCACTGGAATACCTACAAAATAGCAGCAACGTGGACAAATGCCATAGCTGTCCACCGGGGACTCAAACAGAGGACACCAGATCTGCGTGTGCAGGTAGAGAACATTTCTTTTGACGCTCTGCTTGTTTTTGACGCGATAACTTCTACATTAATCGTGACCGCATTTTGTCTGTACTAAAAGGGTTTCCAAACTTCATTTCCAATGCGCAAAAGGCCATCGGGCCGACGTCGGCCGACATTGGCCCGCGCACTGCCGTGTTAGTGTAATCCACTGTCGTGTTAGTGTAATCCACTGCCGTGTTAGTGTAATCCACTGCCGTGTTAGTGTAATCCACTGTCGCGTTAGTGTAATCCACTGCCGTGTTAGTGTAATCCACTGTCGTGTTAGTGTAATCCACTGCCGTGTTAGTGTAATCCACTGTCGTGTTAGTGCAATCCACTACCGTGTTAGTGTAATCCACTGCCGTGTTAGTGTAATCCACTGCCGTGTTAGTGTAATCCACTGTCGTGTTAGTGCAATCCACTGCCGTGTTAGTGCAATCCACTGCCGTGTTAGTGTAATCCACTGCCGTGTTAGTGTAATCCACTGCCGTGTTAGTGTAATCCACTGCCGTGTTAGTGTAATCCACTGCCGTGTTAGTGTAATCCACTGCCGTGTTAGTGTAATCCACTGCCGTGTTAGTGTAATCCACTGCCGTGTTAGTGTAATCCACTGCCGTGTTAGTGTAATCCACTGCCGTGTTAGTGTAATCACTGCCGTGTTAGTGTAATCCACTGCCGTGTTAGTGTAATCCACTGCCGTGTTAGTGTTATCAACTGCCTTGTTAGTGTAATCCACTGCCGTGTTAGTGTAATCCACTGCCGTGTTAGTGTAATCCACTGCCGTGTTAGTGTAATCCACTGCCGTGTTAGTGTAATCCACTGCCGTGTTAGTGTAATCCGCTGCCGTGTTAGTGTAATCCTCTGCCGTGTTAGTGTAATCCACTGCCGTGTTAGTGTAATCCACTGCCGTGTTAGTGTAATCCACTGCCGTGTTAGTGTAATCCACTGCCGTGTTAGTGTAATCCACTACCGTGTTAGTGTAATCCACTGCCGTAGTGTTAGTGTAATCCACTGCCGTGTTAGTGTAATCCACTGCCGTGTTAGTGTAATCCACTGCTGTGTTAGTGTAATCCACTGCCGTGCGCGGGCCAACGGCGGCCGACGTCGCGCCCGATGGACTCTGCGCAATGGGTTCTGTGTTCCTTGTGTCAACTGTTTTTTGTTGTCCAGTGGTCACGTGTCAGTCGGAACTTGTGTATGTAAAAGAAACGTGCATCAGTCTGATCAGCACAAATCTCAGCAACGTGTGCGTGCTGGTCTGTGATTCTAGACTTACGGCTCTATACGCTGTCAGTTTCAAATATCAGATCAGCGCACACTGGTTGAGTGCCACGTGTTTTAACCCCTTCATTACCAGCCAACGCAGGCTGTGTTTCAGCAATCTTCGTTAATTCCAGACACACATCCCCTAGATGTCCCAGGAACGCGATGTGCAATGTACGTACATTGACGGGGGAGGAGTTGACACCACAGACACGACGGCAATCGCCATACGTGACCTTCACATTGAAATCTGACCGTTTCCCCATAGGTATACATTAGGGTACTGAAAAGTGACTTGTTATTTTCTTTTCAGCAAATTTGACGGCCTACATTAGTCATTACTTTACATTAACGACTGTATGTTAACGAGTGTACACTAACGGCTGTACATTAACGACTTCACATTCTGTAAGTAGTAGAAGTTCAGTGAAATTAATGCATGTTAGGTCAGCTGGCACTGAATAATGTTTTGTTCTTAGAGTGGTATAGAAAGGTGTTGTGCACTCCAAAGTAAAACGCCCCATATTAGTTTTGTTTTGCCAGTCACAAAAAGTAACCTACATTGCAGTAACTGATGGCGTGGGCAGTTTCACAGCACACATGGAGCTCAAGTATCTACTACCGATCAACTGTACCGCTGTCCTCCAGGATGATGTCACGTCCGTAATCCGATTTAGAATTATCAGCCTCAATTCTGATTGGCCAGGCCTCTGCACAGACAGCAAGTGCGGTAACGCTCGCGTTGTGTCGAAATGCAAAATACTGCCTCCCTACGCCATAAAAACCAACATTGACATAGACGACGTGCTGTAAGTATATAGCCGTTCTATACTCTTTATATGACACTAACCCAATGCGCCAAAAGCCCTCGGACCAACGTCGGTCGCCGTTGGCCCGCGCACGGCCGTGCGCGGGCCAACAGCGGCCGACGTCGGCCCGATGGCCTTTTGCGCATTGAGAAGCTGTCGTTTTGTTTGATAAAATCCTGTTAGCCGTAAGTGGTGCATTCAAGACCAGAATCGTAATGTCCTCCGCTCTGCTGAGCTTCCGGGACAAGGTGAACGCTACCCAGCTGCACCATATCATCACAAGCTCCTATATAGCGTCCCAGTAGCCCTTTTGTTGACAGACAACCTTTTAATAGGGACGGCACGCGCCGCCTCCCATCTGGTTTCAGTTGACTAAATGCCGGGCAGGGGAGGGGGGGGGGGGCGGTGGGGGTGGGTGGGTTTACGACCTGTCCGGCCAACACTGACCTGTAAATTGATACACCCAAAGCAGTGGCCCAGATCTTTAGTTCACGGCTGCAAAGTCTGGTAACTACTGACTCCGAGACCTTTTGTCAGTTTCCCAAAATTTCAGCCTTTCCACGTCGGTAATGCCGACTCAGTACTGGCTCTATTGCTAATGACGCAGTCTGACATCTTTGTTTTTAAATGTTAGTCTTCTTGTAATGTTTTTTGTGTTTTTTTTTATCTATCCAACATTTAGCCGCCGTTTCACATCGGTATTGCCGACTACTGGCTCCATTGCTAACGACGCAGTCCGACATCTTTGTTTTTAACTCTCGTCAAATGTTTTTCTTTTTGTAATGGTTTATTTGTGAGTTTCTTTTTAATCCATTGCCATTTCATTCAAAATGTGGGTTTGCAAAATATACTAAAGTGATAAAATTTGATTAAAATATTCTTGAAAGGACATCAATTAATGAAATAGTTTTGTTGTGAGTGTATTTTGGGTGTCCTTGATATCTCAATGGTTGCCACTTGTGACCGATTGATAGTTTCACAGTAATTTATGCATAGGGCAAGCCCACACACAATTTAAACTTTGCCATGCCACTAGACAGATACGCGCAATCGAAAATCCACCACCGGCTTTCGGCCACTCTGGCTGAAACTGACACTGTAGCAAACCTGAGAGAGCAAGAAATGTGGTGCCGGCATTCGGCATCGACAGAGTTAAATATAACATAACCAGAGATGGGGACCACTAAACGTTGTGTTGACTACAGAGACTGATGAAAATCTGTGCACTGACAAAGGATGCTGTATCAAATCACAGCCTACTTGACTTTGTCAGACTGAATTTATTCTGTTTGTGGGGAGTAACGAGATATAAGCTCCGCCCGGCAAGACTAAAGATGATGAATCTTAAAGTAAAGTGTTGGAGAGATCATTTAGGTCTATGCTGCTTGATCAACAGGCTGATTAAGTTTGCCATGTGGCACTGCCGGTGTTTATGGGGCCCCTAAACACCATCCACCTAAAACAAAGAAAGCATGGTTTTCGACTGCCGGCTTAGTTGTACAGCCCTTGTACAGCACTGAGGTGATCATGGACGGCCCTGACGGGCGGGTTACCCTAGTGTATATGAATAAATAAATGAATGGATGGATGAATGAATAGATGAATAAATGAATGAATGAATGAATGACTGCCGGAATGAATGAATTAGTGGATGGAAGGATGGATGGATGGATGGATGGATGGATGGATGAATGAATGAATGAATATATGTGTTGTACACGTTTCTAGGTTGGCCATATTAATACTGCTACCTGTATTGGGATAAAACGCGATCTGGCTGTTGTCAATATCAGTTTAAGCAGCTGATGAAACTGCATCCGATGGCCATACTTAAAACATTGTTAACCCTATATTTGATAGAAACCCTAGGGGTGTAAGTGTATATAGAAATATGACTCATACACCAAATGTCACTAAAAAAATTAAAATAAAAAAAAAACTAATCTTAAAAAAGATGCGGTATTTAGACCACATGGTTTGTGAGATCTTGCGGTATATTTCTAATAAAGAAAACCGACTCAAAACGCAGAAACTAAAAAATTGTCTTCTTAGGACAAATTTCACCACTATATGTTATGACTTGGGTATGAAAACACATCTTACTTCTACAGTTTCTGTCCGATTTTCCTGTTTTGATGATCGTTTAAGACAGTCAGTCACGTGAAAGATGCTCACCAATTTTCAAGTCCATCACATGAAAAATACAAAAATTTCAGTGTACAAAAGTTGAAAAACTCCAAAAATCACTAAAAAAATTATAATAAATTAACCAACCGTTTAAAACTTGCGCTTGTTTCACACCATGGTTTGTGAGGAGATTTCGTATATATCTGAATAAGAAAATCGACGGAAAACGCTGAAACTGAAAAATTTTCTTCATAGCATGAAAATTTTCACTATATATTATGACTTGCAGAGGGAAATGCATTTAACTTGTACAGTTTCCATGCGATCTGGCTGTTGTCAATATCAGTTTAAGCAGCTGATGAAACTGCATCCGATGGACATACTTAAAACATTGTTAACTCTATATTTGATAGAAACCCTAGGGGTGTAAGTGTATATAGAAATATGACTCATACACCAAATGTCACTAAAATAATTAAATTAAAAAAAAACTAATCTTAAAAAAGATGCGGTATTTAGACCACATGGTTTGTGAGGTCTTGCGGTATATTTCTAATAAAGAAAACCGACTCAAAACGCAGAAACTAAAAAATTTCCTTCTTAGGACAAATTTCACCACTATATGTTATGACTTGGGTATGAAAACACATCTTACTTCTACAGTTTCTGTCCGATTTTCCTGTTTTGATGATCGTTTAAGTCAGTCAGTCACGTGAAAGATGCTCACCAATTTTCAAGTCCATCACATGAAAAATACAAAAATTTCAGTGTACAAAAGTTGAAAAACTCCAAAAATCACTAAAAAAATTATAATAAATTAACCAACCGTTTAAAACTTGCGCTTGTTTCACACCATGGTTTGTGAGGAGATTTCGTATATATCTAAATAAGAAAATCGACGGAAAACGCTGAAACTGAAAAATTTTCTTCATAGCATGAAAATTTTCACTATATATTATGACTTGCAGAGGGAAATGCATTTAACTTGTACAGTTTCCATGCGATCTGGCTGTTGTCAATATCAGTTTAAGCAGCTGATGAAACTGCATCCGATGGACATACTTAAAACATTGTTAACTCTATATTTGATAGAAACCCTAGGGGTGTAAGTGTATATAGAAATATGACTCATACACCAAATGTCACTAAAAAAATTAAAATAAAAAAACTAATCTTAAAAAAGATGCGGTATTTAGACCACATGGTTTGTGAGGTCTTGCGGTATATTTCTAATAAAGAAAACCGACTCAAAACGCAGAAACTAAAAAATTTCCTTCTTAGGACAAATTTCACCACTATATGTTATGACTTGGGTATGAAAACACATCTTACTTCTACAGTTTCTGTCCGATTTTCCTGTTTTGATGATCGTTTAAGTCAGTCAGTCACGTGAAAGATGCTCACCAATTTTCAAGTCCATCACATGAAAAATACAAAAATTTCAGTGTACAAAAGTTGAAAAACTCCAAAAATCACTAAAAAAATTATAATAAATTAACCAACCGTTTAAAACTTGCGCTTGTTTCACACCATGGTTTGTGAGGAGATTTTGTATATATCTGAATAAGAAAATCGACGGAAAACGCTGAAACTGAAAAACTTTCTTCATAGCATGAAAATTTTCACTATATATTATGACTTGCAGAGGGAAATGCATTTAACTTGTACAGTTTCCATGCGATCTGGCTGTTGTCAATATCAGTTTAAGCAGCTGATGAAACTGCATCCGATGGACATACTTAAAACATTGTTAACTCTATATTTGATAGAAACCCTAGGGGTGTAAGTGTATATAGAAATATGACTCATACACCAAATGTCACTAAAAAAATTAAAATAAAAAAAACTAATCTTAAAAAAGATGCGGTATTTAGACCACATGGTTTGTGAGGTCTTGCGGTATATTTCTAATAAAGAAAACCGACTCAAAACGCAGAAACTAAAAAATTTCCTTCTTAGGACAAATTTCACCACTATATGTTATGACTTGGGTATGAAAACACATCTTACTTCTACAGTTTCTGTCCGATTTTCCTGTTTTGATGATCGTTTAAGTCAGTCAGTCACGTGAAAGATGCTCACCAATTTTCAAGTCCATCACATGAAAAATACAAAAATTTCAGTGTACAAAAGTTGAAAAACTCCAAAAATCACTAAAACAATTATAATAAATTAACCAACCGTTTAAAACTTGCGCTTGTTTCACACCATGGTTTGTGAGGAGATTTCGTATATATCTGAATAAGAAAATCGACGGAAAACGCTGAAACTGGAAAATTTTCTTCATAGCATGAAAATTTTCACTATATATTATGACTTGCAGAGGGAAATGCATTTAACTTGTACAGTTTCCATGCGATCTGGCTGTTGTCAATACCAGTTTAAGCAGCTGATGAAACTGCATCCGATGGACATACTTAAAACATTGTTAACTCTATATTTGATAGAAACCCTAGGGGTGTAAGTGTATATAGAAATATGACTCATACACCAAATGTCACTAAAATAATTAAAATAAAAAAAACTAATCTTAAAAAAGATGCGGTATTTAGACCACATGGTTTGTGAGATCTTGCGGTATATTTCTAATAAAGAAAACCGACTCAAAATGCAGAAACTAAAAAATTTTCTTCTTAGGACAAATTTCACCACTATATGTTATGACTTGGGTATGAAAACACATCTTACTTCTACAGTTTCTGTCCGATTTTCCTGTTTTGATGATCGTTTAAGTCAGTCAGTCACGTGAAAGATGCTCACCAATTTTCAATTCCATCACATGAAAAATACAAAAATTTCAGTGTACAAAAGTTGAAAAACTCCAAAAATCACTAAAAAAATTATAATAAATTAACCAACCGTTTAAAACTTGCGCTTGTTTCACACCATGGTTTGAGAGGAGATTTCGTATATATCTGAATAAGAAAATCGACGGAAAACGCTGAAACTGAAAAATTTTCTTCATAGCATGAAAATTTTCACTATATATTATGACTTGCAGAGGGAAATGCATTTAACTTGTACAGTTTCCATGCGATCTGGCTGTTGTCAATATCAGTTTAAGCAGCTGATGAAACTGCATCCGATGGACATACTTAAAACATTGTTAACCCTATATTTGATAGAAACCCAAAGGTTCAAAGTTTGGTTAGGGTTACCATTATGGTTAGGGTTAGATTCTAGCTATAAGCCTAACGTGGTATGTAAGGCACATTTTTGGTCATTTTTTTTTTATGGTGCCATTTGATAGCCCATGTGGTACTGAGTCCAGCAATGCAAATACAACTTTTGTATTCCAATTTAAACATGTGTTATCGCCCTTGAAAAAAATTGCGGGAAAAGCACATTATCGGCTCTGGTGTCCGTATTTTATGTTCAATCTCTCCCATTTTCATACCCATACTGCGGCTGTACTATTTTTATCGACATCTTTAAAAAGCAGGTGTAAATACTTTATATATTTTTTTAAATATTTTTTTTTCCAAAAAAAATTCAGATCACCTTTTTAATTTAATAATTTTCCTCCCATTCACAACACCTAGACTTAGCTTGCATCAAAACGTTCCGGTCATGCAACTGCATCCGATGAACATACATAAAACATTGTAAACACTAGATTTAACAGAAACCCTAATGACCAAGTTTACCGCGTCAGTATCAGCAAGACCAACTCTAAAAGCTATCTACCTCAGTATTTTTCTCGCACAGTTTTCACCCAAACTCTGAACACATTTATGACACTATTCTCATAAAGTACTTTGAAAGACCCTGCAAGTTGTGTTGCTCAGTTTTTATTTGAAAAAAGTTCCACGTCTAGTGCCAAACCCTGTCAGTCCAGTTTATTATGTTCAGTGTACTCCAGCTTCTTGGCATTTCCGCAGTACCATACTCTGGGGTTCATTTTTTGTTTGTTTGTTTGTTTGGTTTCTTTTTGTTGCTAAAGCCAGAATCAACCTGAACACACCCACAGACACAATATCATTGCACAACCACTATCATTCAGCCACATTACTCTTAGACTAGTGGCATTTATGTGACTCACTTCACACTACAACACACAATTACTTTACCGGATAACTGAACCACCTAAAATGACGGCACAGTTTTAGGACCATATCAGTATCCCTTCCCAACCTTATATTGTTCCTGCAGAATCATGCAAAAACACTTTCAAGTCCCAAGGAAAAACGTTTGCATTTATATCATATGTTTACATATATCAACAGAAATAGTACAGCCGCAGCATGGGTATAAAAATGGGAGCGATTGAACATGAAATACGGAAAATGCACCACCGAAAAGCCTGGCTAATTTTTTATAAGCATGTGGCACCGAATAAAACAAACAAACAAACAAACCCAACAACAAACAAGCACTGACACGAACAAACAATATTATTCATCTATTTATTTACACAGGTCAGTCATTAATTTGTTCACACGAGTCATATATAAAAATCTGATTTCGGAGACACATGCAATCCGTGTGTAACTGAAGTATGATATAAATAAATAAAATTTAAAAGGAAACAGTGATAACAATTTACGTTCTGGGCAGTTGAGACAGTGCAAGGACCGGTGTTTTTAAAATAATTTTTGCCTTGTTTAGAAATTTGTAGTAGGGTTGAATGTTGGAATTTGCTGGAAATTTCTGGTTAGCTGAGAGGAGACATGTTTGATGCTTTGATTCATACCATCCTGAGCTTATCCAGTGGACAATTGTGGGTCTATGTTGAGTTGCCGCTGACTTAGTGATTTGAGGGGCACGCTGATTTCAGCTGTGCTTGGGTGTGGGGTTGGTAAGGAATCAGGTTCATAACCAAGAAATGAGACTGTCAATGTGCTGTTTTTGTTGTTGTTGTTGTTGTTGTTTTTTTGTGCATGGCAAATGTGCAGCTGGTGGGCGGTAGTGTTTTTAGGGGATCCTTGAAATAGTAAGGGATGCCTGGGACTGACTATAGATAAGAGACTGGACAGTACGGAAACGGCACTGTATTCCGTGGCCAAAAGGGCTGAACATAAAAATGTAGAATGCACTGAATGTGTGTGTGTGTGTGTGTGTGTGTGTGTGTGTGTGTGTGTGTGTGTGTGTGTGTGTGTGTGTGTGTGTGTGTGTGTGTGTGTGTGTGTGTGTGTGTGTGCGTGCATGCGTGTGTGAAAATTACGGCTTGGTTACACACACACACACACACGCACACGCACACGCACACGCACACACACACACACACACACACACACACACACACACACACACAGTCCAATGGAACAAAGAGGGGATAGACTGTGCCACAATTAAAATCACCTATCCTTCTATTCCATGCTTCGGG
This sequence comes from Semisulcospira habei, assembly GCA_036245525.1. Classification (NCBI taxonomy): domain Eukaryota; kingdom Metazoa; phylum Mollusca; class Gastropoda; family Semisulcospiridae; genus Semisulcospira; species Semisulcospira habei. Next base: position 20,794,655 of record BTPG01000003.1, on the reverse strand, counting down.
CTTTTAGTCCCTTTCACTCTGTTAGTATAAACATCCGATGCGGATCGGTTTCCAGCAATGAGGGCCACATGTGGGGCAGTGTGGCTATCACTACTGGACACTGACCGCGTCCACATTCATAGGAACATCTGGGGTGGATTACGTTTGGCATACAGGACAGGATCTCACGAGCCCCTGTGACTGGTAGGGGCTAATGTGAATCTATTTCTTCTCAGGCAAAGGGAGGGGGGGGGGGGGGGGGTGGGCAGGATGAGAAACTGTACAGAACTGCAGCGTGTGTGTTGGTGGGTTATATGAGTCTTCGCGGACTCCAAAATCTTCAGTGATTAAATTCTCCCTGCACATTCCATTTAGTTCTGTTCCCTAGTTAGAGTGTACCAGAGACGACTTTGCTAATTTCCACGTCAGTGCCCTCCGAAACTAAGCTGCATCAGCCCAAAATACACTCAAAACAAAAACTATTTCATTAATTGCTGTCCATTTTTAAATGAAATTTTATCACTTTTTGTTTATTTTGCAAAATCACATTTTGAATGAAATAGGCGATAGATAAAAAACCCACAAGAAACGTTATAAAAAGAAAAGCATTTGACGAGAGTTAAAAACAAAGATGGCCGACTGCGTCGTTAGCAATGGAGCCAGTAGTCGGCATTACTGACGTGAAAAGGCTGAGTTTTAAATTTTGGGAGACGAATGTCTCAGAGTCAGTAGTTACCAGACTTTGCAGCCGTGAACTAAAGATCTGGGTCAGTGCATTTGCCCTGCTCTGGTTGTGTTTCAGTACAGGTCAGTGTTGACCTACGGCCGCCCAACCCCCAACCCACCCCTCTCCGGCCCCGCATTCAGTGAAACCAGATGGGAGGCGGCGCGTGCCGTCCCTATTAAGAAATTTCTGTCAACAAAAGGGCTACTGGGACGCTTGTGCACTAAGAAACATAAACCCTCATGTGGCCACAGTCGTGGATGCTCATAAGGACTTATGTTTCTACTTAGACCTGTGTTCCGCATGTTTGTGTTTGTCCCAGGTACAATCTGTTCTTCACGCAAATGTCGGTAAGCGTGTAATCACAAACCAGATAGGTGAGGCTAGCGCTGGTAGAGCAGTACACATACCCGGCCAAGGGGAATTACTCAGCGCTGGTCACTACACACAGTTAGATCCCCTGCCCCCTCCTATCCCCTCGTATCTTGTGTAGGAGGGGACAGGGGATCTAACTGTGTGTTGTGGTAAGTGTGTAGTGGTTGTAACAAAGGGCTTTTTTTTCGTGAACTGAATTAAGTTGTTACGTGTATAAACGTTTATTCTAATAGAATAAGTGTGTGCGTGGGTTTTCTGACAATCAGTATAAAGGTGGGTGTTCTATCTCTGTTTACTAGACTCTTTCATCCACCACCACACACGCTTACAAACAAGGACAAAGGCCACACAGTTATATCTCTTTGCCATCTGTTTCACTATTTCTCATACACTCATATCATATACATTAAATCACACAATTCACATCATACAAACAAGTGTTTCACACAAATAATTAAGAAGTGGCGTATAGGCTATTCATAACTTCAGCGATCACACATTCACTCACGCTACCGTAGAGGTCGTTGTCTCTCTCTCGAGACGTCACTCGACTCTACTCTTTACACTAGTGTCGACACAGTCAAAGATATCACATCGACGACTTGACGGATATTTCCCGAACGGAATAGTACTAGTCGATGACTGTACTCACAGATTAGAATATTCCTAGGCGTGAAATTATCAACGGCGCTAGGCGACATAGGCTACACTCAAAGAACACTGCATGTGGTCCTGTAGCTCAAATCTGTAGGCTTACTTCGTCACCGTTGCTGCACGTCTGCACCAGTGATGGTAGACGAAGGAGAGATGAAGGCGTTGATGATGTCCGCATTCGGTCACGTAGACGATACTTTTAGGACAGCTTCATCAGCCACATACCAGGGGTTTCCGCTCCGTACCGGCCCGCTGTACACAACATTTATACACTCGTAAATTTTCGCTCTTATACTTAAAGAGTCTGAATGTGTCTTCGACACATTATTATACTTCAGAGCGCTCTAGATCATTTCCCTTGTAAAATGTCTTCTCTATGCCACCAACTACTACAGTCACTATTGTCACAATTCTTATGACAATTCCTATAGCCACTTTAACACTGTGCACACATTTTGCGCACCTACCCACAATGAATTATGATCCAAATATTAAAATCACAGCTCACCTTCAATTTATAACATATTACTGCACATTCATTCATCATTAGGTATACCTAATTATACACTGAATTACCTTCCTATTTCAGTCCCACATTTTCACATATAAATAAATACAACATGATATCCTAGTTATAAACTTTATCACATATAATAATTACATGACCAAACAAGCATTGACACGAGTCATCGCACTTCCTTCCAACATGGGCTCTTCTGCACTCTAATCATAATAATTCATAAAAAAAGAATACTTTTCCTTTTCGTATGAATAGCTTTACATGTCATTATAAATACCGATAATAAAAAGAATAAATGCCTGTATTCTATATACAGCTATAGAATTCTCTAGCCAGAATTCTTTCTCAGATCATCCAACGAACACGTCCGCTCGACTCGGCTGATATGACATCTCTGGCTAGCAATAGTTCACGATACAACCCTGTCACTCCCACAGGTGACACGTGAACATCGCTCACCTCTACATTACCGCACGTGAACATTCGGTCCAACTGATAATGACGTCATACCGTCGTCCGACCGAAACATGCACCAAAGGAGCTCGTTACAGTGGTTATACACTCGACATTTTTTATCTCTGGCAGCGAGGGGGTTAATATTGGGGTAGAGCAAGCGAGGGGTTAAAAGCAAGCACCTCTACCGGTTATCTGGGCCTGTGTAATGGCTTCCCTACACGGAGAAACGAAATGCACAAGAAACGAAACATTTTCATTGCATCGAAATGCCCCCTCCGCACACGTAGAAACGCGGTGAAAATTAATTTCGATTGGTACAGGGGAAGTAACTCTTCACTGACACATGCTCTGGTTGGTATCGGTTGATATCGGGTCATATTTCTGACTACTGACGCTTAAAAACTAAACATATATGACATGTGTGCCTTCACTTACACAATTAAAGTGAATTGCCGACCATATCGAATAACCGTAAGCGCTTTTGAATGCGTAAACAAGGCTGGTTCAAGTTGAATCGAGGATGCCGCCGTCTCGAAGCGATAGCCGCCATTGTGTATGCGGCTTCGCAGAGCAGCCGATGAAAGTGGGGTTCAGAAAACTGACGTAAAATCATATTTTGGTAGTACTTTAGTGATGATACTTGATAGATTTCATTTCGAAAACGATTTCTCCGCTTAAATCTTACATAATCGTGCGACACATCATGCAATTCTAGCCATAATAGACCTGAATCCACGGCATCGCTTTACCGTTGCTATCATCAGTGTTTGGGCTTGAATGACGTCAGATTGGCAGCGGACGACGCTGATTGGGTAACGGTAGAAATGTTTATGCGAAATGTTTCCCAAAATAGAGACAAGTTCTATTTCGTGAAATGTGTCGTTTTGCATTTCGTGAAACGGTGAAATGTTGGAAAAATGTCTGAAATGCGGACATTTCGACGAAATGTTTCGTTTCGTTTCTCCGTCTGAGGAAGCCTTAAGGTTTTCTCACAGCTTCCACGGCCCCAACGACTGCAAAAGTCGTATATTCGGCGTAACCGCAGGATGCGAGGGCTTATATGTCTGTATTTGTTGCTGACTTGAGGCACCTCTATATTTATATGATTGTGCAGAAGGTGTGTATGCTTTCTTACCCACCGTGTAGTTTTAGATCTTGGAACGGGGCGACCGTTTACTTCAAGAAAGTAATGCCTGTCTTGTGTCAGCTGCAGTATGTGGACAGACCATGATAGCTCAAGGCTCCTTCTTTATTTGATTTTACTCGCTGTATTTTAGTCAGCTACATGAGAATTATTAGTTTAGAGTTTCACGTATGTCGTAATTGGTCTTTGCTGCAGGCCGATATTGACAGCCGCAACACAAATCTTACACGCTTGACAGCAACTGTCCTGAACGACACGTCGGCCACTGATGTAGTTAATCAGGTAACACCACTCTGTATTGTGAGCATACCAGTGTGCAAAAGGTCCACGGTGGCCGACGTCGGCCCGATGGCTTTTTGCACACTGGGTTTTCAATTCAATTAATTGAGGTGTGTCCCACGAGAACAGACTGTGCATACTCATTGCACCAAGAATGCAGATGTGGTACGTTTTTATTGCAGAGGTGGGTGATGGGGGAAGGGTGAGTGGCTATGTGTTAACAGCATCTTATTATCAGCCTCAAAGGTTCTATTATCAGATACCTTTCTGCTATATTTAGTTAATAGGTTGTGCAAAATCGTGATAAAATCTGAACTTGAACACACAAAAAACAGTCATTTTTCGTATCCTTTGCTGATCTCTTGTGACGCTTGACCTTTCCGAGGGCTCGTCCAAATAAGCATGCATAGTAAGGTCTTATCATCAGGTAGCTCTAAAACACGTTCGGGTTTGAAGTTGTGTGGAAAATATATTGCTAAATTTTTATATTTTTAAATTTTTATTATTATTTTTTTTTTTATTTTATTCTATTATCTTTATTTATTTATTATTATTATTATTAATATTATTATTGCAAAATCGTGGCTATTTTAATCAAATATATTTTCTGATCTCTTTTGACCCTTGACCTTTTCTAGGGTCAACCAAATTAATTATGCTTACAACAGTCTTACCTTCAGGTATCTGCGTACCAAGTTTATGTTCGAAGCGTTAAATAGTATATGAATATTTTTTGAGAAAAATGATGGCTCTTTTTGAACCTATTTCCGGATCCCCTGTGATCTTGACCTTTGAGAGAGGTCACTCGTACTGACGTGTTTAGAAAGGTCTTGCCACATATTCTCCTTGGACCAAGTCTGTGGGCCAAGAATGTGGCTTTAATAGTACCCGAGAAAATACCGACGTTAAAGTTTACCATGGACGACGGACGGCGGACGGACGGACGATATCTGGTCTAGAACAAAGACTCACTTTGATTCGTACTCGAGAGCAAAAATCAATAATAATAATAATAATAATAATAATAATAATAATAATAATAATAATAATAATAATAATAATTATTATTATTATTATTATTATTATTATTATAAAATAATAATAATAATAACAAACACAAGATGTACAGTTCCTCTTGCCCCTTGCCTATGGATGCTGACTTTTTTTTTTTTACCCATTCAGCCCTGACGCACTACAACAGATGGATCGACCATGATATTCAAATGTAGTGCCAGATTAACTTGGCGCCGACAACCGCCAAGCTAATCTGGCACTACCCTTGAATTATCATGGTCAATCCATCTCCTGCAACAAGTGGATAGTCGTTAGATGACGCCTCCAAAATTTGGTAAATACGTGCGTGTGGTTGAATGAGTAAAATAAGTTTGTTTCACTGCTCTCTCTCTCTCTCTCTTTTTTTTCGTTGCTTATTGACAGACCTTGCTGGATGCCCAGCTCTACAGGATCACCATAAACATCTCGTTCACTTGCCGAGATGATTTCGACCACGATGAAGTAGGGTGTACCCGTTCTCGTATTCGTGTTAGTGAGTGTATTGCAAATAATATGTAAACTACATAAACTATATATATATATATATATATATATATATATATATATATATATATATATATATATATATATATATATATATATATATATATATATATATATATATATATATATATATATATATATATATATATTATATATATATATATATATATATATATATATATATATATATATATATATATTATTCATTCAATTCTGAGAATGCTGTGCTAATGCCATGGAATTCCAGCTGGTAAGTTTGCATTGTGTCATCAGGACATCAGCTGCCCTTATTTTTTATCTGCATCGCTCACTAGTTTCTGAAAGGAGAGGGTAGTGGGAGAGAAAGAATGACAGACCTATCATGTTGAGCCTTCCACTTCTTTACTTTTAACAAAGGCGTCACCCACAGCCCAAAAATGCACTCAATCAGATTAGTTCCAAGGGACCTACATTTTTTGCTTTGGGCGACGACTTTGTTAAAAGTAAAGAATAATTGCACCACAAAATTACCTAGATGCTGCCTTTTTCAAAATTAGTCAGTCTTCTTCCACTGCAAATCGGCATAAAGCTTTAGGGATGCAATCCGCGCTGTGCTGACGGTGCTAACAGTAAATTCTGGAGGCGGCTTCTAGTACATGCGTTGTGTTTGCAATTTCAGTTATGCTGTATGCCTACCTGAAGAGCCCCCCCCCCCCCCCCCCCCCCTTGGGGCGAAACCGGTCGTAGGCGGCAATAACTTTAATTCTACTCAGCAGGTCCAATATCTGTTTGCGAATATTTTCTAGCACCCCCCCCCCCCCCCTCGGGGGAGGACTGGATATTCTCCAACGGACGGCGGGGCGCCTGGGGGTAGTCCCTACTGCTATATGTCGTAGTTGTTCAGTGGAAGGCTCAAAAGATCTAGTAAGCGATGCAGTCACAAAAGGGCAGCTGATGTCCTGATGAAATGAAATGAAATGAAATGTAATGAAACTTTATTTCTCAACGGATGAAGTAATTAGCACGTGTGTCATTTTTCATACTTGCCGTTGCTACTCTACAAACACAGGATAATAATTGTAATACTAATAGTACCAAATTGCACGAAGAAAAATTAGGAGAAATTAAACATGAAAAGTCATTAAACAAAATTCATTCATTCATTCGGTCATACAAAAACAAACGAAAAACAGAAAGTACATGCAACGCACGCACACACATACACGCTCGCGCGCACACACAGACACGCGCTAATGATAACTTTACCTATATAGGAAGCAAATCATTTGGATTATAGTGAAAATTCACTTCAGACAGCAACAATTATTTGGATTATAAAAGAAACTTGAATTATGTAATTAGGCGATTATTATTAGTATGGACAAACCATACGGCAGCATGCACTGATTATACGATAAGCACGTGTTTGATACGGATCTTGTGGTAGATTATGTATCAGCAGACAAGTACTTGAGGAGGCATTCCTTGAAAGAGGAGAGGGAGCTAGCGTGCGTTATACATGTTGGCAGTTTGTTCCAGAAAGATGCGCCTGAGAAAAATACACTGATTTTAAATAGATCTATCCTGGGGCGAGGTGTAATAAAGTTTCGTCTTGAAGTAGAATAACCTGAACTTGCCTTGGCAAAGAGCTTACAAAGATATTCTGGGTGAATCTCATTCCAGATTTTATACATAAACACACCCTTGTTTAAGAGGTTATGCTTGCTAAGAGGTAGCATTTTCAGTTTTTTAAGTCTTTTGTCAGTTGTCAGGGCTGAATCAGGCAGGATATGTTTCGCTGCTCTCCGATGCAGGGAGTTAATCTTCTTCAAGTGTATGTCACCGCTGCCATCCCATATCGTGGACGCATAATCGATGTGGGATTTGACATGTGCATTGTAAAATAACTTGCGGGCATCAACATCGATAAAGTACTTCAACTTTGAAAGCATAAAAAACTTTTCTGGCAACAGTTTTACATACAGCATTTATGTGCGATTGCCACTTCATCTGGTCATCAACAATTACACCAAGTAATCGGTGTTCCGTGACCTGAGTAACGATGTCGTTATGCATAGTCAGGCTGAGTGTAAGTGGATTAAGCTGGTGCTTCTGACGGGTTGCTATCGTCATGCATTCCGTTTTGGAAGGATTTAAAATCATTTCATTGTTTGCGCACCAAGTGGAAATTTCGCTCAAACCCTGCTGTAAACGGCCATTTAAAGAATCAATACTCTTGTCCAGGGTGTGATTTGTGGCGTCATCAGGGAATAAATCAAATGAAATTTTGTCCCTAGTCAAATGTAGCGGCAGGTCATTTATAAACAGGCAAAACAGAAGAGGCCCTAGGACTGAACCATGGGGAACTCCCCGTGTTACTAATCCGCTTGAGTAGTATGATCCATTGACCATGACGCGCTGCTGTCTGTCGCTAAGATATGATGCGAAAAGTGGAGTTGTGCCATGGTGGTAAAGAGATTTCTGGCTGTAGTTATTTGAGGAAGAAATGCATTTATTGCCAAACGAACTACCGAAGTACACATTTAGCTTGGAAAGTAGAAGTTTATGGTCCACAAGATCAAAGGCTCTTCGTAAGTCAATAAATACAGCGCCAGTAAATTCGCCCTGATTTATTGAGCGTAACCACACATCAGTTAGACGTGCTAGGGCCGTGTGACAGCTGTGCTTTGGTCTGAATCCCGACTGAAGGGGGTGGATTAACGTATGATTTTCTAAATATTCCAAGAGATGTTTATGGATATGCCGTTCCAGTGGTTTACTAAGGATGGACAATAGTGAGATGGGGCGATAGTTATTAACATCAGTCATATCTCTTGTTTTCGGGAGGGGTATAACCTTGGCCTTTTTAAGTTCCTTTGGGAAAATATTCGTTTGAATGCACAAGTTATAAATATAGGTTATTGTTTCAATAACATAAGGAATAGCTAATTTAAGTATTTTTGGGCTGATTTCATCTGGCCCGGACGATTTCTTATTCTTCATTGAACTAATTGCCCTACCGACTTCGTGCACTGCCAGTGGTGGAATCACGAAAGGATCAGATCCTGCAGTTCGCGTTCTACAAAAATCAACTAGTCTGTCTGAGCAAGAGTAGGGCTGAGAACTTGCTTCTGAAGGGACAAGAGACTCGGCAACTGGGAGGAAATGGTCGTTAAACATGTCTGCAGTCAGATCAGAAGAGATTAAAGGAGATTTCTTACACTAGCCTCCAATCACTACGGCCATAGCGCGCCAGAGCGTGGACATGTCTTTGTCTTGTTTAATCAAGCGATCAATGAAAGAATTTTATCCTGTCGCACAAGAGATTTTACGCGATTACGCTCACGCTTAAATTCAGTGAAGCGCTTCTGCTGTCTCAGATCATCTCTCACCCTCATGGCTTGAATGATGTTTTGAGTAAGCCACGGCGGGAGTGATGCGTGTTTGACGCGTCTCCTCCGTAGGGGCGCATGTTTATTTAAGATCTTAAGAAAGATGGTATACCAAACAGACAGCGCTGTCAGGGTCAGATTTACTAAATACTTCATCAAAGGGTGCGCTGTTAAGATCAAACAGAAACTCGCTATCATTAAAACTTTTAAAGGAGCGATAGGTGATATACGTATGGCATCCTTTCTTTGCTTTAGGGAGTTTAGTAGACCACGTACAGCGGATGGGAAAGTGGTCGCTGATATTAAGGTTACCGACAGACACATTATGAACAGACTCTGGCTTGGTTGTGTATATATGATCTATGAGTGTGGGTGTTGTTTGTGTGATCCGTGTGGGTGAAGTGATTAACTGTTGCAGACCCAACAATTTTGACACAATGCAAGCTTACCAGACTAGAATTCCATGGCATTAGCACAGCATTCTCAGAATTAAATGAAAAATTATATATATATATATATATATATATATGCGTGTGTTGGTCTGTGATTTGGCACAGAGCCGTAAGGTCCAAAATCACAGACCAGCACACTATCTGTATTTTCTTTTCAAAACTTAAATCGCCTGTACGAAACAGCAAACCATACCACGTAGTTAGTTCCTTCATGAGTTAAACTGAAATACGTGCCTGGAGTATGACAGTCATTGTTTTAGTAACTATAGTGGAGTTCATGTGTAACAAACAGGAAGAGAAATATAACATGACTAATAGAACAGATTGACTTGAATATCCTCCACCCCCACCCGGGTCTGCCCTGGGGGACTTGGGTGGGGTTAACTACTTTTTAGTTCCCAGAGTCACTCTGGTCAGCCCCACAGGGTGGGTTTTCCTCTCTATTCTGGTGCATGTGTTTCTGTCTACCCTTAGTCCATTCATCTGTATTTTCCTTCTTTAAACTCTACCTACTGTCTGCACTGCCTGTAGTTCTTGATTTTGGATGTGTTGCTAAATGGTCTTAGCTTTATTTATCGTATTAGACCGGCTGGCGACATGCATTGAATACTTTTTTTTTCTTTTCTTTTTTTAACAAGCAGTGTAGGCATGTCCTGACAAAGTCTTGTTGCTGTCGGAACGTTACGCAATGTATAACCAATTGAATATCCTCCAACGCTCAGTGTCACATGATTACAGATCTAACACATTGTGTTTCGCACGAATCTCTTCCCTCTCTCTCTTGATAATGTGTGTGTGTATGTGTGTGTGTGTGTGTTTGTGTGTGTGTGTGTGTGTGTGCGTGCGTGCGTGCGTGTGTGTGTGTGTGTGTGTGTGTGTGTGTGTGTGTGTGTGTGTGGCTACAACTGTAAGAAGCTGCTTTGATGTATCAAACTTCATTTAATTTGGTTAAATGTGATTGAAGGATTAATCTTTCTTTTCATTGATACGTACTTAGGGACAGCGGCTAGCACAGGTGATTTAGTACATCTCAGTCTGTCTGTGGTCGGCGTGTGCATTGGACTAGCCATCCTGGCCATTCTCATTGTCATCCTCGTCAGGAAACAGAGGTATGAAACTATAGTACAATGTATTACGTGTATGACCAGATGCAGAGTAAAACAGACGATGAATGCAGCACAATGCATCATGTGTTTATTGCACGTCGTGCAAAGTGCAGCAATGCATCATATGTACCACATGACGCAAAATGCTGCAGTGGTTCTTAGTAAATCTAGCACTTTGAACCCTGTGGTACCTGTGACGTGCTGTGCAATGTACCACAGGTATATATCTATACAAGATCTGTTAAAGAGAACAGCTATTTATTTTCAATATATTGCACGCAGGATGTGTGTGTGTGTGTGTGTGTGTGTGTGTGTGTGTGTGTGTGTGTGTGTGTGTGTGTGTGTGTTTCTTAACCCGTTCAGTGCCATTTGACGGAAATTTTGGTCTTTTGAACATCAATGTTACGCTTGTGGTTGTGTTATTCCTTTTAGAGCATGTGTGTGTTAATCGTAAGGAAGATCCGATGTTCAGTTGAGTTATCTTGGATAAGAATTACGTACCTTTTTTTTTAGTATGATTCGTTTTCTTTTGTATAGAGGTTTGCGATCGATTTTTGTTGTGTATCTAGAAAGTTGCATATTTTCGCTACATTGTTGCGATGTCCGACTTAGTTTAACTTGGAATGTTCGGGAAGGGGCGTAATCGTTCTGGTGACCTCAGATATAACGTCCATGTTTTGTAGTACACATGTTGGCTACATTTCGCAACATTTACGGAATGCACATAAAAGTTAGTGGGAGATTGTAGGCAGATCTAGAGTGTTCTTTTTAATTAATATTAATGAGTTTTGGTTACGTTTTCTTTTCTGATTGGTTGAGTTGTGTAGTTTGCGGGCTTGTTCTGGAAACTGTTAAAGAATAAAATGGGGTGTTAGCAAATTATGTGTGCATTGTATGAGAGACGCAGTGTATCAGAATTATGGATGTATTGTAAAGAGACAGTGTATCAAAGTGTGGATGCATGAGTGCGACTGGTGTGATTGCATCATACTACGACACCGACTACCATGTAACAATCAACAAGCCCTAGCTGTTTTGTGAAAAGAGGCTTTTGTCGCGATGATTCCTAAAGGAGTTATAGCGACAAGAATCATCAGCCGAGAGCCAAAAGATTACGTTTGAAAACACAATCAAGCACCTTTCTATTAGAGTAGGTGTGTGTGTGTGTGTGTGTGTGTGTGTGTGTGTGTGTGTGTGTGTGTGTGTGTGTGTGTGTGTGTGTGTGTGTGTGTGTGTGTATGCACGTGTTGTACATAATCCTCTTGTGTCTTTACAGGAATCGTAGAAAAAATGGACCCAGCGTAAAATTAAACAGAATTCAGTTTGAAAATCTCCCCGGGTCGTTGTGTTCGGCCACAGAACAGGGAGCAGGCTCAGAATCCACGTTTTCGGTCAGAACATGGACACCGAAAAACGGAGGACTCACCCCCAAGATTTGGACAACTTCTTCTTCGGGGTACTGATTACTGCGAAAGCAGTTTGAATTACTTTGTTCCATTGCTTCGCTCTTAAATGTTCAGTTGCTACAGTCCACTTCGCGTTTAACAACAAGATCTGATACAACAATAAAGCTTTTCTCCTAGGTCTATACCCAATGCGCAAAAGGCCATCGGGCCGACGACGGCCGTCGTTGGCCCGCGCACGGCCGTGCGCGGGCCGACGGCGGGCGACGTCAGCCCGATGGCCTTTTGCGCATTAGGGTACGACACATCTCTAATTACCTCGCTCATAAACACAAATTAAAAAATTAATCGTACTCGTAGTTAACTGTGTGTTTGCCCCTGTATTACAGTGGTATCGTGTCCAGTCTGTCAGTAACTCTGCAGATTTGGAGTTGTTTCCCCTCGTACCCTTACTGTGAGGAAACTATAAAACTGACTTCCTTCCTGTCCTCTTTAATGTAGTGTCCGTAATAGCTCAGGCGGTTTAACGTCGGAGCAGGAGAGCGAAGGGAATCGCCGGGCCGTGGATTCGAATCCCGTCCCGGCCCATGTAGCTGAGCTCACAATCCAGGGGTAAAAACGGAATTGTTCAATAGCATGTCCGTTGAAAGGTCCTGGTAAAACATAGTGGCACAGTTGGAGTGCGCCTGAGTTGATCAGTGTTCAGGTCGTACTCCATAGGCAATAGATTTCCCTGTCCCCCTTAACCCGCCCGTCAGGGCCGTCCATGATCACCTCGGTGCTGTGGGCGTTAAACCCGAACTAACCACCAACCATCCTCTTTAATGTACTCATTTCGGGGTTTTGCTTTCTATCAGCAACATTTCAAAGAAACGGAGACATCTATGATGTGGCTTTCGATTTTTTTTTCAGTGAGCGTAACTGGCTGAAAGTTAGAACGTGATGGTTAGGGCTGATAGACAACAGAAAACTAGTACATGTCTTCGCTGACAGTTAGAACGTGATGGTTAGGGATGATAGACAACAGAAAACTAGTACATGTCTTCGGTGACAGTTAGAACGTGATGGTTAGGGCTGATAGACAAGAGAAAACTAGTACATGTCTTCGCTGACAGACGACAGATAGGCTTCTGAAGGTTTCCATTCAAAAACAGTCAAATGTGCTCACCGAGTCTGATATCGACAATGTCAAACAAACACAACCCCTACAGCACCAAGCGTCCTACTTTTTTGAACATCAGAGGTGAAAGAAAATATGCGAGGGGCGACTGCGGAAGTGACGTTATTGGGGGTGCTAGAGATCGAGTCTTCCTTAGTTCACAGACCTTCACACATTCTACCCCAAGACCGAAATCCCCAGATTTTGAAGTTGCCCTCTGGATGATTGTATTACAATTCTAGAGACAGATCAAGCATGCTGGTTTAAGAGTGGTGCCAGAATAGCTTGGCGCCTGTGGGCGCCAAGCTATTCTGGCACAACACTTGAACTATAATGTTTTAACTCATTACATCCTCAGAATGAAATTATTTTGTAAAATCTATCCTTTGAGGTCTATGTCACAGTCCTGGAGACACATCGGCCATGATAGCTCGAGGGTGGTGTCAGAATAACTTGGCTCCTATAGGCGCCAAGCTATTCTAACACCACCCTGGAACTATCATCGTAAGTAGGCGCCAAACTATTCTGACAGCACCCTTGAACTATTATGGTATGTAGGCGCCAAACTATTCTGACACCACCCTTGAACTATCATGGTATGTAGGCGCCAAACTATTCTGACACCACCCTTGAACTATCATGGTATGTAGGCGCCAAGCTATGCTGCACCACCCTAGTACTATCATGGTATGTAGGCGCCAAGCTATGCTGCACCACCCTAGTACTATCATGGTATGTAGGCGCCAAGCTATGCTGCACCACCCTAGTACTATCATTGTCCATCCCTACTCTGTCTCAGCGTGTCGGGGCTTCGTGGGTTAACTCATTCGCTGCCAGCCGCATCCGGAAGCTTGGCTTAAGCCGCGCATCCGGATGCGGCTGGCCGCGAATGAGTTAATAATAACACGGACGTTTGCTTGTTTGTCTAGAGACGTGCGGAGCAACGCTTCCCAAATCTACGACCTTCCTGAACCTGTTGGCACCAGAACTGATTACCTGACTCCAACAGTACCGGCCATCTTTACCGTGGGGCCTGCCCTCCCACCCAGACCTCAAACTGTCAAGCTCCTCCACCAGAAGAGTCGTGATGACGTCGCCCACCGTATCACAGAAATGTCGTAGCGAAATGTTCCAATCAAGATGACGTCACGAAACTCTCCCGCCACAACACCACCAGGAAATGTTAAAATTAGCATGAAGCCAGGAAGTGTCCGGAACTCAATGACGTCACGAAATGTGTCCACCAAGATGACGTATCAAAACGTCACAGCACATACTGTTCTTACTGTAAAGGCATCACGCGATAGTGCCATATCTCCTTCGTTCGATTCTCTGAACGTTTTGACATCTTTGGATAATCCAGTGACGTCAATTGCAAGAAACGCAATCGTCAAGGAGAGGAAGTTACAAAGTATTGCTCAGCCAACACAATTTCGTTCCGAGGTCATCGCAAGCCAGATCGTCACAATATCTCCCATGGGACCCAGTACATACACCCGACGTTCGTGTAGTAGACGATTTCCGGTAATCAAAGTAGGTCTTAGTAGCAGCAGGCTTTTAAAGCTCCAGCTTCCATCCTTACGGCGGCGCCTTGAGCATCTTTAATTAGATGGATATGTGCGCCTTGGAGACACCGTACCATAACAGGTCAAAATGGCTTTTTTCAATCAAAACAGTGAACGAAAAGCTGAGACAAAAAAGTGATATCGCACGTTTGTCTGCGGTATTAATCCACTCCTTTCGTCGAAACACTTATCATTTCGCCCTGCTGATTTCCGGAACTCCTGTAAGCAAAGGTCCTGAGGCCCACGACTACCGCAGTGAACTCGCGCACAGCTGTGCGCGGGCCCACGTCGGCCATCGTGGGTCCGAAGCTGTTTTGCTGGTGCGGAAATGCCTGTTGGTCGCTCGCAGAGTGACGTGGTGTGTGTGTGTGTGCCATGCGCGATGTTTTTCAATTATTGGACGCGTCTTAGTATACACGTACATGTCAAAATACGCGCGCTGCGTGGTCTATGTTATCTGCCTCCATTACCTCTATGCTCTTGGTGTTTAAATGTGCATGGTCTTTTAACCCCTTCAGTGCCAGCTGACGTGGACTGCGCTTCTGCAGACTTCGTTAATTCAACACCCAGAAACTGTTCTGGTTTCTTTTTCCTTCTTCTCCCCTGCCCAGCCCTTCACCCCTTCCTTCCCCCCTCCCTTTCCCCCCTCCCGTTTAGCGTTGCACCACGACTCCTACACGTTATAAACTTAGCACCGACTTCAAACGTGTTTCTTGCCATGCACTTTGTCTACGCGCCAGCTTTGGGCAGCTTTTAACTCTATGTTTGCGGTGTTTTACATGTACATAGTCTTGTACAATAAAACCACGTTAAAGGTATAGTTTAGTCATAAATTGATCCGCTTCGGCACAAAGTACTTTAAGCATTTCACAGTTCATTGATTGGAGGATATTTTGCGTTGGACAGAACATACCATGCCATTCTACACAGGTACTTGTGGATCGGGCTCTATGCCGACACGCTGGAATATGTAAAGTCATGCATCGGCTGTCAAAAGGCTAAGAGAGTAATCCATCCTAAGAAGCCCCCTTTGAGTCCGCTACCGATTGAATCTCTCTTCAAACGAGTGCATGTTGATATTGCCGGCCCAATGACTCCGTCGGAAAACGGAGAAAAGTACTTCTTCATTGTAGTGTGCAGTTTATCTCGGTGGGTAGAGGCCTTTCCCATGAAGACGGTAACCGCTGCCGACATTGCGTGGGTACTCTATTCCGAAATCATATTCGTTATGGTGCACCGGAACAGATTCTGTCAGATAGAGGAACAAATTTTTGGGCCACGCTGATGCAAGAACTGTGTAGAATCTTTCATATAACAAGACTACATACCTCCTCCTATCATCCGCAGTCGAACAGTACAGCGGAAAGACAAATCCAAAATCTCAAGCAAATGATGAGAGTGTACTGCGAGAATGAGCCCACAAAATGGCCAAAATTTTTGCCAGGAATCCTGATGGCGCTACGTACTACGCCATGTACGGAATCAACGCAGTTTTCACCGTATTTCCTACTGTTCAAAAAGGAGTGCAGGATGCCAATTGACGTCGTTTTGAAGTCCGAGGAAAATGTTACCGCTGGAGGTGAGAAGCAACTCAACGACATACTTCAAAGCGCAGGGACCACGCAGAAGATAGTGGAGGAGAATATTCAACGAGCCCAAACCAAATACAAGAGGGAGTATGACAAGCGTGCTCAGCTACCGACCTATCTGCTCGGACAGAAAGTCTGGCTGTACAATACAAGCAAGAAGAAGGGGGTGTCACCGAAGTTGTAGCCATTGTGGAACGGGCTGTATTATATATTATTATATCACCTTGGTCAAGCCGTTTCACACATACGTGTTACGCCGCTGCGAGGACAATGTCCAACTGAAGGTACCGGTCCACGCGATAAGATTAAAGCCGTACTTTTCGCCGGCCGATCGCCCCACAAAATCTTCCGCCGTCCTTCACGCTAGAGAGTGAGGACTCGGATGATAATGATGAAAGGACACTGAAAATGAAAACAAGTGTCCAGCCGTGTAACGAGCACACGACTAGGGTGCACATTCAGTGACAGACGAAACGGACAATGCCAAAACGGGTGATGATGAACTGTACGAGATAGAACGGATTGTGAAATGCAAACTATAAACGGAAAGAAGCATTATCTCGTTAAGTGGAAGGGATATGGTGTCTCTGAAAACTCCTGGGATCCAGGATGTAACCTACCGGTGGAGGTGACGCAACAGTTTTACATTGACAAAACAGTCTAAGGTTATACGCGTAAAAAGAAAAGAGGGAAGAAGCGTACTTAGGGGAGCCACCTGATCGGATATACCCTGAACACTGTATATACTTGTAGATAAGTAAGGATTGTGGTCATTATACTGATGTACACTCGGCTACAGGTCGAGTTTGAGTGACACCGTAAGCAGACGGTGCTGTTAACGAACAACACGAGATTGCGTGTTGTTATCCATGAGAGCTAAACATGTTTGCTAAGATGCCGTATTGCGGGCCGGGAGTCGCCTCTGACCGTGTAAGGCTCGGGGAGGAGTCGACTGTGTTCAGGGCTCCTCCTGATACGTAACAAGGTAAACTGAGGATACGTAATATGTTTTATACGGGAAATTATGTGGAAATACGATAAATAACCCCTGACGAGGGATGAGGCAAATCGAATAAATTGGCAGCGACGCACCGGGACCGTACGGGTCGCCGTCCGCCGTGTAAGGCTGGGGGAGGAGTCGACTGTGTTCAGGGCTCCTCCTGATGCGTAATGAAGTAAACTTAGAAAAACGGAACGCCGGCAGGCTACGTGAGATACGTATAATTGTGTGGGTGTTATAGGACCCTACGCATAAAAAAGTAAAATCCCGTGGGCCCATGGGTAAGATAACGACTATCTGTGCTGATTCGACACATAGGTTGCCAGCGCTGAACCTGTCGTGTTAATGTCAGAGCCTTACCTTCGGGAACCAGTTGAGACGCCCTGAGGAGCGGATCCATTTATCATTATTAATTCTGCTCTTTGTTTGTTTTCAGGCTCTATGAGTGTTCTGGCCTTCCTTGGCCTGATGTGGGGATGGCTTTCCGAGCCTCCACTATACCTGGTAGTTCTTTTCGTACAGGAAATTACTAGGGGTCAAAAGGCTCGGGAAGTTCATCACTCCACTCATTCACCCTCATGACGCTTGGTGAGGTTTGCATAACGGTAGGTTCAGCCACGGGCAGTCATCACGGTAAGTCATACGACGTCATGCATAAGGAACGTCACGTTCACGAAGTCAGCTGCCAAGAAGTAAGGTGACAAATGAAGTACACCACGTAAGATGTGGTACAGTGTTATTTTTTTTTTTTTCGAGGACGGGGAATATTCAATGTTATGAACGATTACAGTAGACGTGATGTCTTTAAAAAGACTCAATGTGAATACCACATACGGGCATGATATTAGCAATACGTTGGCTAACACATTTGTGAACAAAAGCACGCGATGGTTCAGGTGCTCAAACGTGGCACCTATTGAAAAAAAATTGTGTGATATTTTTGTGAATTAAGTTATATTGTACATATGAGAAGTGCGCCATATAAATATTATGAGTTATTATTTTATTGTATGTATTATTGTATGAGTATTTTATTTAAAATGTGCGAGATGGTGGTAAGAATGCTAATGATTTGTAATATGATGCAGGTTTCGTGACGTTCTGTTTGTTGCTGATATGGGCAACAAGGGTCACACCTTCAGGGCTCCACGTCTCACCAGAGCCTAGGTTTAACCTTAGGACCGTCTTCACCTACAAGGGAACATTGACAACACCATGCAGTACTGGCTCCACAATTTTGAGCTAAAATTGTCACCAATTAAATATCCGGACATTCCAAAATCTCCATGTAAAAATGAAACGGCGTTCTACTGTTGGTTTAAAGATACGGTAATAGATCATTTGAATTATTTAGCTCGGAACATGACTACAGAAGTTAGGAATACGTTTGATAAGGCTAGGAGTATGCTTGGGGGTGAACAGTTTAACGGGAAACGTTCTGACTCGAGAACAAAACGGGCACTCTTTTCATTCGTGGGGGATCTTAGTTCATCGCTATTTGGGACGGCTACGGAAGGTCAGGTACAGGACTTAGCTAGGCATATCGATAAACTGTGGAATAATCAGGTGAAACAGTCAATGTCGGATGTCGAAATCGTATCAAAATTAGAATCTTTCATGAAAACTTCCAACAAACGCATGAACAACATGATGGAACGGATTCAATCAGATAATCATGCAATTCATCGTTTGGCAGCAGGAATAAACGTTGAGCACAGTGAAATGCTAGCAGTGCAAAAAGCAATCTTTTATTTGATAACAGCATTTGTTACAAAAGCTACAAATGCGATGCGCCTAGAGCGCCAGTTGGAAGATTTTATGGTAGGAGTAACATCACTTGCACAGCGTAGACACTCTCCGTTGTTGATAGATGCGCATTCGCTTATACAAACACCTCTATGGGTAAATAAACGGCTACAATCTCAACATCCGGACTTTAGAATTGCTTACATGCACCCGTTATACTATTATCAGTCAAAGTCGGTGTTTTACACATCGCAAGCAGAAACAATATTGATAATACTCCAAATCCCCATCACCACTGGGGACGCCATGTTAAATATTTATGCGGTCAAAACCTTTCCAGTTCCGTTTAATGAGTCTGCGCGACACGCAACTTTAGTTAAAAATGTGCCGGATTTTATTTCATTTTCGGTAGATCAATCGTCGTTCATTGAACTATTCTCACAGGATTTTCTTCAATGTCACGGCACATATGTTAAACAATGCGATGTCCCGTTTGCACAAAGGTCCATAAATGTTCCAACCTGTGCGGCAGCGATGTTTTTACGGCAAAATGTTCGTTCGCGGTGTTCGTTTCTCTTTCTGGAAACGCCGGTTGAGTCGTCTATTACGGACCTGGGTGACGGCGTAGTGCTGCTTACACAAATAAGTGAATTAATTTTAACTTGTAACCACCAAGTGGCGAAGCAGAAAGGATGTACATTTTGTACGTTCAAGGTTCCATGTGGATTCACTGTGTTCTCTCTCTTGGCTTGACTTCGCTAACAAAGATTCTATAGGGCTTGCCCACGTCGTCTGCAGGCATTTTCGTGGCTGCGGAGGCCAATCCGGGACAGACAGGTTCGACCGCAGTGGCTGCAGAGAAAGGTCTGGTCAGGGTTCTGAGTTACAGCAACTCTGTTTTTTCTCCTGAGCCGTTTGTCCTTAAGGTTAGCTCTGCGAGAGTCCTCAAAGGAGACGGCTTCCTTGTAGATGGTGAAGCGCCAGGTGTCCGCAAGCAAAGATCACTGGCGGTGGTCGATTTTACAGGCACTAAGTGACTTCTTGAGACCGTCTTTGTATCTCTTCTTTGGTGCCCCTCTGTCTCGGTGTCTAGTGGCAAGTTCGCCGAACAGAGTGATCCTGGGTAGGCGATGATCCTCCATCCTGGAGACGTGCCCCGCCCAGCGAAGCTGTGTCCGCAGCAACAAAGCCTCGATGCTCATAGTGTCTGCCTGTTCAAGGACCTCGACGTTTGTGATATAGTCACTCCAGTGAATGCCCAGGATGGTACGCAGGCAGCGCTGGTGAAAGCGTTCGAGGAGTCGTTGTTGGTTGCGGTAGAGGGCCCAGGACTCGGAACCGTACAGCAGGGTGGTGAGGACGACAGCTCTGTACACGCTGATCTTGGTGCCTTTTTTTCAGCTGTTGATTGTGCCACACCCGCTTGAATAGTCGCCCGAAAGCACTGTTCGCTTTTGCCAACCTGTTGTCCAGCTCCTTGTCCAGCTTGGCGTCTGATATAATGATGCAGCCATGGTAGGTAAACTGGTGTACTGACTTCAGTTCGGACTCGCCGATGGTGATGTGGGGTGGGCGATGCTCTACCTTGGGTGCCGGCTGATGAAGGACCTCTGTCTTTTTCATACTGACCTCGAGTCCAAAGAGCAGGGCAGCATCTGCAAAGCAGGACGTGATGCGCTGCAAGTCTCTCTCCGTGTGTGCAACGAGGGCAGCGTCATCAGCAAAGAGCAGCTCACGAATCAGTTGGTCTAGGGTTTTGGTGTCGGCCTGCAGTCGTCTGAGGTAGAACAGGCTGTCATCGAGACGATACCTGATGCACACTGCATCGTCATCGTCGAGGTCCACTGTGGCCTGCTTCAACATCATGCTAAAGAAGATGGTGAAGAGGGTTGGTGCCAGCACGCAGCCCTGTTTCACGCCGTTGATAATGGGTAATGGTTTTGAGAGGTTACTGTTGAGTCTAACCTGGCCTTGCTGGTCCTCGTGGAACTGGAAGATCATGCTTAGGAACTTTGGGGGACAGCCTAGTCGCTCCAGGATCTGCCACATGCCTTGCCTGCTCACAGTGTCGAACGCTTTTGTTAGGTCGACAAACGTTACGTACAGCCCTTTGTTCTGCTCGCGACACTTCTCTTGAAGCTGTATCAGCACAAAGACCATGTCGGTGGTACTCCTGTTGGCTGTGAAGCCACACTAGCCCTCTGGGATGTGGTCTTCAGCGATGGCAGGTACCAGCCGATTCAGGAGCAGCCTTGCGAGAACTTTCCCGGCAATGGACAGCAGGGTAATTCCACGATAATTAGAGCAGGCAGATTTCTCTCCTTTGTTCTTGTACAGGGTGATGATGACTGCATCACGGAGATCCTTTGGTAGTGTTCCTTTCTCCCAGCAGCAGAGAAAGAGGTCATGAAGCTTCTTGTGCAGTGCTGGGCCTCCATGTTTCCAGATCTCTGGCGGGATTCCGTCAATGCCTGCTGTTTTGCCACTCTTGAGCTGGTGGATGGCTGTAAGGGTCTCTTCGGCGGTGGGCGGATCGTCTAATTCAACCTCAGGGCCGAAGAGGTCATGAAAGTATTCTGACCAGCGGTTCAAGATGGAGGTATTATATGTGAGGAGTGCCTGTCCATCGGCGCTTCGCAGGGGACTTTGTACCAGGTGCCTAGGGCCATACACTGCTTTCAGTGCTTCATATAAGCCCCTGTAGTCACCGTTGTCAGCGCAAAGCTGGGTCCTCTGTGCCAATCTCGACCACCACTCGTTCTGGAGCTCTCTAAGCTTTAGCTGGAGACTGCTGCAGATGAGGTGAAAGGCAGATTTCTTCACAGGGCAGGAAGGCTGGGCTAGGTGGGCCTGGCGGGCGGCTCTTTTGTTTTTGCTAGAAGTTCCTGGATCTCCACGTCGTTTTCGTCAAACCAGTCTTTGTTCCTCTTTCTAACAAAGCCCAAGACTTCCACAGAAGATTTTACAATAGCAGTTTTCAATTGCTCCCAGAGTGTTTCAGGGGAGGAGTCTGCTGGATCAACTGTGTCTTTGAGCATGCGCTCTAAATCTGTCTGAAGGGCAGCTTTCTTGTCGTCACGCTGAAGGCTGGCGACATCAAGCTTTTTCTTGGGTTGGCCCCTTTTCTTGGCACACATGTTAAACAATGCAATGTTCCGTTCGCACAAAGATCCATAAATGTTCCAACCTGTGCGGCAGCGATGTTTTTACGGCAAAATGTTCGTTCGCGTTGTTCGTTTCTCTTTCTGGAAACGCCGGTTGAGTCGTCTATTACTGACCTGGGTGATGGCGTAGTGCTGCTTACACAAATAAGTGAATTGATTTTAACTTGTAACCACCAAGTGGCGAAGCAGAAATGATGTACATTTTGTACGTTCAAGGTTCCATGTGGATTCACTGTGTTAGTGGATAATTATTTGATTCCGCCAAAAATTTATCAATGCCAGCAACAGATAAAAATTACGCAGCTGCACGGCGTCCGCCTAGCGGTTTTACAGGCTTTCTTTAACGACAGCTTTCTTAATCAACTTACCTCAGAACAGCTTTTCTCGTCACCTTTTCGGTATAAAATCCCACACCTGCTCATAGCATCCGACGAGTTGACGATAAAGTATCCATGGACAGAAAACTGAAGACTGACTTGACGGTGATTGTCAACAAAATGAAGACCGGCCAAACGGTTTATCGACAGGAACGGTTTATGAATATGAATGAGTTTTGGTTAATTTTTCTTTTGAGACTGGTTGTGTTGTACAGTTTGTGGGATTGTTCTTAAAAATTTATAAACAGTATGAGAGACGCAGTGTGTCAATAGTGTTGATGTATTGTAGAGGAGACAGTGTGTCAGTGTTGGTGCATTGTATGAAAGGCGCAGTGTATCAGAATTGTGGATGCATTGTATAGAAACAGTGTACCAAAGTGTGGCTGCAGTTGTGGTTGCATTGTGCGGAGATTGCATCGTGAGTATAAAGTTTTGTTGGAACTGTTACTCCAGTGTGGTCTACAACCTTGTGTCACGTGTGACGAGTTGCAGCTAAGTGAAGGTTTTTTTTTTTTTTTTTTTTTTTTTTTTTTTTTTTTTTTTTTTACAAGAGCCTTACGTGCGCGCTGGTTGGTGGTTGTACATTGCTTAACGTCCCGACATCAGTAAGACTTTCTCAGGACGTGCCTGCACTGCTTGTGAAAATAAAATCATAAACGGAATATTGAATGTGTGTCGCCAGCCGGTTTAACACGCTAAATAAAGCTAAGACCATTTGGCAACACACTTCCAAAATCAAGAGCTACAGGCAGCGCAGACAGTAGGGAGAGATTAAAAAAGGAAAATACAGGGAAAAGGACCAAGGGTAGGCAGAAACACATGCCCCAGAACAGAGGGGAAAACTCACCCTGTGAGGTTGACCAGGGTGACCCTGGGAACTAAAAAGTAGTTAACCCAGCCCAATTCCCCCAGGGCAGACCCGGGTGGGGGATTCGTGCGTGCGTCTGGTGTGATTGTATCACACTACGACTACGACTACCACGTAACAATAAAGACTGTCAGCCCACTGACTTGAAAGTCCGTTCCCAGAGCCCACGCGAGATGAGCTCAACAGGCACGCTCACGTGAAGCACGTTCATTCACTCAGCCTTGCTTTTTGTTTTCCCCCAGGAAGGGCATCAGAGAGGGGCACAGCCGCCCAAACGTCACCTACAGCTTATACCTGGTGACTCGCCTGCACCAGCAACATCTGATCAGCACTGTCGCATGCATGCCCTTCAAAACCCGGATGAGGACACCATTCACGTGCCATCGCGTGTCAAAAGGACTAAGACCCTTCCATCCAAAGAGGCCGCTGCGGAGAAAGCCAGAGTGTAGACTGCCATGGATAGACAAGGGTTTGCGCGAGTAGAAAGGCCTGACTACCCAATGCTGACTCAAAGGCCGAAGTCGGCTGCAGTGGGCCCGCGCACGACTGTGCGCGGGCCCACTGCTGCCGACTCCGGCCCAAAATTTTTTTGCGTACTGCCATCTGAAAAGATCGCTGTGTGCAATGGGAGGGCACGGTACAAGTGTTGTAGCATGTAAAAACATAGACTGAAGTTTGCTTCGCACGTGATCTTAACCCTTTGGTAGCTGTCGGTAGCGGATTATGTCATACAGGAATCGCCTCGACAAAATCCACCATTATCCCTCCTGTTTGACGAGTTTGGTGTTCACTTCATTCGGCCATGAAACCACGGTGATTGTACAGATATTCCTTTTGCTCTTTGCAGCAGCCGGTGCTGTGAACAGTACCAAAGACCCCCTTGTGTATATTGCCACCGGCCCTGTTTATAGCACTTATGGTTTCAGGCACACGTGCCGCAATTTCAGTCACTCGCACTGAGAGAAAGAGAATATGAGAGAATTAGGGAATCTTCTATGGTCCTCATTTTTCTATGTTATTCGCTCACAAAAACGCACACGACCTTGCCTTTCCTTTTTCTCAAATTCCTTTTATTTTTCTCTGTAATTAGATATATAAAGAAGGAACTGAATCTTCATTAACACTATGACTGAGAATTTAAGGGGTTAACTCAGTCATAGTGTTAATAATACTTCAAATCCCCTCCCCCCCCCCCCCCCCTAGACAAAACACCCGGACAAACCAGTGCTTGTAACCCGAAGCAATTACATATACATAAACACCTCATGTCTGCGCTTGACTGGTTCTGAAAGACCCCCACTTCAATTCAGGTAAGGGGCGGTGGGGCTAATAGAGCCTCCGAGCACGTTGTAACTGGATGTCTCAATGGAAGATAAAAAAGACCGTTTATAGAAAGTCGGTTGACCCAGATGAGAGTCCTAAATTTGTGTCATATTTATTTGATATTTTGGACATACCTAGTTTGGATAAAGACCTGGAATGAGTTTGTTCGCCAGCTGTGTACCTCTTAACCTTTTTGAATAATAATTAATTTATTCGTTTGGAAGTTTTGGACCCACGTTTTACTCCAATCAAACAGTCAGCCTCGGAAGAGGATGATTTGGACAAAACAGTCAGCCCTGGAAGAGGATGCGTGCCTTTCGGATGAGTGACGTTAAACGTCAATTTCGTCACTGTGTACACGGCGTCGTGAGACTAGCCATGCCGTGAGGTCAAGCTTATAATAACGTCATTTGCTGCTCGTGCTATTTTTGGTCAGAATTCCTGTAGTTACTCCAGCCCACAGAGCGTACTAATGGTGGGAAGCGCATAGTCCATAAGCTAGGAAGGTCTACCGTGCAACCCCCCCCCCCCCCCCCAGCACTCAATAAGATGGGTTTCAAAGTGTTCCTTATTATGTCCTTAGATGTTTAAGCCATGTTCCCCGAAAATCCTTAGGAACACACCAGAGATATAGCCGATGGCGCAAGGGTACCCCCATTCACGCTCTTCGCAAGTGCTAAAATGAGGTTGAGAAACATTTTCCTCTAAATATATCAGAATTCATTCCAGAAGTTGGGATCAGGCAATATTATGTCAAGGCACACCTTCTGCAGCCTCTGCAAAAAACAGAATGAAAAAAATATTGAATCTCTGGCTCACAGTGAAGGTATTTGTGCACCCAGTAAACAACCATTTCCGCAAAATCGCAAAAAAAGACAAAAATAATGTGTCAGATGCCTTCAGACATTTTCTATAGCACTGACAGTCCATTTTCATGTTTACATCATTAAAACTGGATGCCACAATTATTATAAACTTGACTAGGTGATGCTGTGATCAATGTGAGTGCCACAGTGGTTGATTTTGTATCCCTACCCCCAAGTTGTAAAAATACACAAAATTAATTAGAAAAAATTACTTAAGTTATTCCATTTTATTTTGACCTCCCTTTACCTATTAAGTTTCAATAATGTGAGAATAAAGTGTAAGAAAATAAGGAAAGTCTGCATCCTTTACGGTATGTTAGTGGTGAATGATAGCTTTTTCCCATTTAAAATTGCCAAATTGGGAAACGTACGTTGTTTCTGATGCCCTCAGAAATTTTATATACAACTGATAGGTCTTTTTTAGGTTTTATTGGTTAGGATAAAGTACCACAATTACTCCCAACCTGATTTTATGATGCTGTGATGCACTTAGGGGCCACAGTGGCTAAATCTGCTGCCCTACCCCATTTTACCAGTATGCAAAGGAACGAAAAATGATCATAACATTTGCTCCTCGCTTTAAATATTTTTGTTGCCAGTTTTCTTAACAAAATATGCATATTGAGCATAAACATTTGTGATCATTTGATTAATTTCAATGTGACCCATCAATTTAATTGTAATTCCTTTTATTTAAGGCATGCTTAATAGGGGCTGCCGCTGAAGCTTCTATCGTCTGCACATTCAGCACTCTTGTCAAACTCGGGGAAGGTGTACCTCAGGGAGATGTTGTGTCTGATGCTGTTTTTGGTCTACATTAATGACATCAGTACAACAGTACCAAGGTTCGTCTTGAACATCCTCCATGCGGATGACTTTGCAGTGTGGAGCGCAGCAGAACATCAAAAAATAGCATCCTCCAGAATCCAGGATGCTGCCAATAGAGTCAGCAGCTGGACTGAAAGAGGCCACTCAAACTGAGCTAGACCATCTCTTTCAATCAGACGGAAGAGGTCACCTCAAAACTGGAGACCTTCCAGTACCAAAAACAGACAGGCCAACTTTACTGGCAACAAATAAATTACTGGATTCCCGTGGAGGCCTCACATCGAAGCCACGGAAGCTAGAGCTGCAAAAAAAAAAAAGTCTCTGATGAAGAAACTGGTGGGAACCACATTGGCGCAAATTACAGCATCCTGGCACAAGCAAACACCTGCTCGGTCAGACCAGTTGTGCGGTACCAAGATACATCGACAACATGAAACACAGCCTGCAAAACCCAAAAAGCTAGACTTGACAAGATGCAGAACATGGGTCATTCTCATGATACAGTGACATTCTTAGAGCCATTTGGAGCACCTCAATTTAGGAAATGGAGGACATTGGAACCACTGGAATGCAGAACAGCACACACGATGAAGAGACTTACTAAACACCAACAGCATGGGAGACTACAGGAGCAGACCAAGAACCGCCAGAAACGCCCAAGTCTGAACCGCCAACTTAAGGTCCTGCAAAGGGCTAAAACTGACGTCCTTGAACCAAGCCCAAAGATGTGTGAACAGCTCCCTTCAGATACCTGGACATCTCGAAAGAGCCTTCAAGACAACATAAACAATGTTCTAGGACTCTTTTCCAAAGGTTGCGGCACTGCACAAAGCCATCGTGCTGGAGGTTGTGCACAAGCGCTACCCTCACAGCAGCTGTGATACCACACAAGATGCCGTGCGGAATGAAAGAAGTGGCGTGTACATCTGTTGTGCAGACCGCACTACTACCTCCCTCTCTTTACCAGCTGGCGGCAGCAGCTCCAACTATCATACAGATCTGCAGGTGCTCAACACAGCAGCAAAGCACTAGCTAGGGAAAGGCAGCAGCTTGATCCACTTATCTCACCAGGAAGCTTCAAGATAGACTGGATGCCCTGTCCACAAAATAGTGCTGCAGTGGATTCCTGTGCATTCTGGACTAGCTGGGAATGGAGACACTACAACAACAAAGTGATTGGCAACAGCAGAATGGCGGCTGCAGCCCGTGGGCAGATGACATCAACAAGCTAAACAGGGAGAGCTAGGCCACCATCTTTCATCTACGCACTGATTACTCTGGACTGGGTCCATACAGAAAAGCAGGAACGTTTCACAAACCCAAACTGAAGCCTGACGGTTTAGACACTTTAATCAGATCATTCTGTATCAGCAATTAATTGAAGCTTCTGTGCCTAATGCATGAAGAGATACCAAAATAAAAGAACGCTTAGCGAATAGCGGACTTCGGTAGAAGCGTAAACAACCAATCAGAATGTTCAGCAGAAAGGCCATGCAGTCACTTTATGATCAGAGCTAAAGATAGATCACTTGCAACAAGCGTCAGCATGATCGTTTTCAATGGAATAGTCACAAATTGGGGGAGAAAAAAAAGAAGAAGTAGACAAAAGTTTGCCAGCACGTTGTCATTTTTACAAACTTTCACAGACTTTAAGGAAAAGGACTGAAATTGACAGACTTTCCAGGGCCCTGAAAAACCTTGTCATTTTTTAACAACTTTCACAAATGTTCACAGATCATAAGGACCCTGCTGGACTCGCCTGGTGAGACTGGGTCATGCAGAAACAGCCCTATGCGAATTTGGCGTAGAAAATCAGTCTCCTTAGCACATTCTCCAAACATGTCCATACAGAGAAGCGGTCTGGCAGTTCTGACCAGAAGACAGGCCCCTGTACACCAAACTCTGAAAACATGCTGCCTAGCTCTTGACAGCTCACTTATTGGCAGCCAGAACAATATAACTTCCTAAGTTCCGGAGAAAGACGTGGGTTATATAAGAGACCTGATCCATTCTTATTAGGAATGGAAATGATTGTCTTATTCTATACCTGCGTATTTCTCTGTGGGCTGGCGATTGGGTGCCTGATAGGCGGGGGCAGGGGATCTAACTGTTGTCTGTCCAGCGCTGTGATTCCCCTTGGTTTGAGTACTGACAATTCTGCCAGCGCTAGCCTCACCTATCTGGTTTGTGAGTATCATGTATAACTCGAGGCAAAATTTGTATCGTTACATTGTTGTGTAATGTTCTGTGCATCTACTGTGGGAAATCAGGGTATTTACCCGACCACATATAGTAGCGCACCTTCATGTTTGTGTATGTATGTTTCTCCTGCCTACTTCCTAAGTTCCGGAGAAAGACGTGGGTTATATAAGAGACCTGATCCATTCTTATTAGGAATGGAAATGATTGTCTTATTCTATACCTGCGTATTTCTCTGTGGGCTGGCGATTGGGTGCCTGATAGGCGGGGGCAGGGGATCTAACTGTTGTCTGTCCAGCGCTGTGATTCCCCTTGGTTTGAGTACTGACAATTCTGCCAGCGCTAGCCTCACCTATCTGGTTTGTGAGTATCATGTATAACTCGAGGCAAAATTTGTATCGTTACATTGTTGTGTAATGTTCTGTGCATCTACTGTGGGAAATCAGGGTATTTACCCGACCACATATAGTAGCGCACCTTCATGTTTGTGTATGTATGTTTCTCCTGCCTACTTCCTAAGTTCCGGAGAAAGACGTGGGTTATATAAGAGACCTGATCCATTCTTATTAGGAATGGAAATGATTGTCTTATTCTATACCTGCGTATTTCTCTGTGGGCTGGCGATTGGGTGCCTGATAGGCGGGGGCAGGGGATCTAACTGTTGTCTGTCCAGCGCTGTGATTCCCCTTGGTTTGAGTACTGACAATTCTGCCAGCGCTAGCCTCACCTATCTGGTTTGTGAGTATCATGTATAACTCGAGGCAAAATTTGTATCGTTACATTGTTGTGTAATGTTCTGTGCATCTACTGTGGGAAATCAGGGTATTTACCCGACCACATATAGTAGCGCACCTTCATGTTTGTGTATGTATGTTTCTCCTGCCTACTTCCTAAGTTCCGGAGAAAGACGTGGGTTATATAAGAGACCTGATCCATTCTTATTAGGAATGGAAATGATTGTCTTATTCTATACCTGCGTATTTCTCTGTGGGCTGGCGATTGGGTGCCTGATAGGCGGGGGCAGGGGATCTAACTGTTGTCTGTCCAGCGCTGTGATTCCCCTTGGTTTGAGTACTGACAATTCTGCCAGCGCTAGCCTCACCTATCTGGTTTGTGAGTATCATGTATAACTCGAGGCAAAATTTGTATCGTTACATTGTTGTGTAATGTTCTGTGCATCTACTGTGGGAAATCAGGGTATTTACCCGACCACATATAGTAGCGCACCTTCATGTTTGTGTATGTATGTTTCTCCTGCCTACTTCCTAAGTTCCGGAGAAAGACGTGGGTTATATAAGAGACCTGATCCATTCTTATTAGGAATGGAAATGATTGTCTTATTCTATACCTGCGTATTTCTCTGTGGGCTGGCGATTGGGTGCCTGATAGGCGGGGGCAGGGGATCTAACTGTTGTCTGTCCAGCGCTGTGATTCCCCTTGGTTTGAGTACTGACAATTCTGCCAGCGCTAGCCTCACCTATCTGGTTTGTGAGTATCATGTATAACTCGAGGCAAAATTTGTATCGTTACATTGTTGTGTAATGTTCTGTGCATCTACTGTGGGAAATCAGGGTATTTACCCGACCACATATAGTAGCGCACCTTCATGTTTGTGTATGTATGTTTCTCCTGCCTACTTCCTAAGTTCCGGAGAAAGACGTGGGTTATATAAGAGACCTGATCCATTCTTATTAGGAATGGAAATGATTGTCTTATTCTATACCTGCGTATTTCTCTGTGGGCTGGCGATTGGGTGCCTGATAGGCGGGGGCAGGGGATCTAACTGTTGTCTGTCCAGCGCTGTGATTCCCCTTGGTTTGAGTACAGAACAATATAAGATTTAAAGACGTCCTTAAAAAAAAAATTGAATGTTGCAGAAGGTGAACGTGGAGATCTCATGGTCGACATTTGGAAATTAAGTATTTGATAACATTGTTTTGACTATTAGGAACCATGAAACTTTATTACGCATATTCATATTTACACATTTCTAGATGAAAATAAATGAAAGGGAAAGGGAAGAACTTACTAGACCCGCCTTACGCTAGGTAAAATATCACCTAAAAGACCAGCCAGTTAAAAATAGTTACAATTAAATGGATGGGTTACATTGAAATTAATGAAATGATCACAACTTTTTATGCTCAATATGCATACTTCAAATTAAAAAAAAAAACTGGCAACAAAAAATATTTAAGAGTATGACGTAAGCAATTTTTTATGATTATTTTGCGTTACTTTGCGTACTGGTAAAATGGGGGTAGGGCAGCAGATTCAGCCACTGTGGCCCCTAAATGCATCACAGCATCACAAAATCAGGTTGGGAGTAACTGTGGTACTCTATCTTATGTAACAAAGACCTATCGGTTGTATACAAAATTTCTGAGGGCATCAGAAACAACGTATGTTTCCCAATTTGGCAATTTTAAATGGGAAAAAGCTATCATTCACCACAAATGTACCGTAAAGGATGCCGACTTTCCTTATTTTCTTGCACTTTATGCTCACATTATTGAAACTTAATAGATAAAGAGAGGTCAAAATAAAATGGAATAACTTTAGTAATTTTTTCTAATTAATTTTGTGTATTTTTACAACTTGAGGGTAGGGATACAAAATCAACCACTGTGGCACTCACAGTGATCACAGCATCACCTAGTCAAGTTTATAATAATTGTGACATCCTGTTTTAATGATGTAAGCCTGAAAATGGACTGCCAGCACTATAGAAAATGTCTGAAGGCATCTGACACATTATTTTTGTCTTTTTTTTGCGATTTCGCGGAAATGGGCGTTTGCTGGGTGCACAAATACCTTCACTGGGAGCCAGAGATTCAATATTTTTTCATTCTGTTTTTTGCAGAGGCTGCAGAACGTGTGCCTTAACATAATAGTGCCTGATTTGTGCTTCTGGAATGAATTCTGATTTATTTAGAGGAAAATGTTTCTCAACCTCATTTTAGCACCTGCGAAGAGCGTGAATGGGGGTACCCTTGCGCCATCGGCTATATCTCTGGTGTGTTCCTACGGATTTTCGGGGAACATGGCTTAAACATCTCAGGACATACTAAGGAACACTTTGAAACCCATCTTATTGAGTACTGGGGGGGGGGGGGGGGTGTGCACGGTAGACCTTCCTAGCTTATGGACTAGCAGTATGTCCGTCATTTTTTGTGTGTGGCGGTGTGTATGGATCAGAAGGATAATCTTAAAAAATATGAACAACTGTGAATGTTCCTAAAAGAAAATGCATGCGAGCTCCAGACAATACTGTAGACCTTGGGATGAAATCCTCATCTTGTTCAAAAGGAGATATTTTAACATCAGAATCAAGTCAAAGACAAACATTTGAGACCCTTGACAGCGAGGACAGCTTTCATATACACCACTGTTAAAACGTATACACTTATTTTCCTGACGACGTTTTGCAATCCCCTCGATATTGAAAAAAAATCGGCTCATACCATTGAAAACCCATTCAATTGCCGTTATTGTTTTGTCAGTTTGATTTTCTTTCATTGCGTTTTGTTTAGGCAGTAGATCGCGAAAATTTGTCAGCCCCACAAATCAAAAGTTGCAAGGTTTGTTTTTTTTTTTTATGTTGTGACGCACTGTTTAACTCAACACCGAAATCCCAAAAGTTTGCCGTTGTTCTCTGAAGACTGCACTGCAGTTCAGGACACAGATCGACCATGATAGTTCAAGGGTGATGCAAAAATAGCTTGGCGCCCAAAGGCGCCAACTATTCTGGCATTACACTTGAACTATCATGGTTGATCCTGATCTTGCTGTGGTGTGTATGGGGTCTCTTGGCTTGACTTCGCGAACGAAGATTCTATAGGGCTTGCCCACGTCGTCTGCAGGCATTTTCGTGGCTGCGGAGGCCAATCCGGGACAGGCAGGTTCGATCGCAGTGACTGCAGAGGAAGGTCTGGTCAGGGTTCTGAGTTACGACAACTCTGTTTTTTCTCCTGAGTCGGTTGTCCTTAAGGTTAGCTCTGCGAGAGTCCGAAAAAAGAAGACGGCTGCCTTGTGAATGGTGGAGCGCCAGGTGTCACGGTCCGCAGCAAGCAAAGACCACTGGCAGTGGTCGATTTTACAGGCACTAAGTGACTTCTTCAAACCGTCTTTGTATCTCTTCTTTGGTGCCCCTCTGTCTCGGTGTCCAGTGGCGAGCTCGCCGAACAGAGTGATCTTGGGTAGGCGATGATCCTCCATCCTGGAGACGTGCCCCGACCAGTGAAGCTGTGTACGCAGCAGCAAAGCCTCGATGCTCACGGTTTCCGCTGTTCATGGACCTCGACG
The DNA here is from genome assembly GCA_036245525.1 of Semisulcospira habei. Taxonomy (NCBI): domain Eukaryota; kingdom Metazoa; phylum Mollusca; class Gastropoda; family Semisulcospiridae; genus Semisulcospira; species Semisulcospira habei. Next base: position 20,761,646 of record BTPG01000003.1, on the reverse strand, counting down.
TTGGTGACATAGTCACTCCAGTGAATGCCCAGGATGGTACGCATGCAGCGTTGGTGGAAGCGTTTGAGGAGTCGTAGTTGGCGGTGGTAGAGGGCCCGGGACCCGGAACCGTGCAGCAGGGTGGTGAGGGCGACAGCTCTGTAACCGCTGATCTTGGTGCCTTTTTAGCTGTTGATTGTGCCACACCCGCTTGAATAGTCGCCCAAAAGCACTGTTTGCTTTTGCCAGCCTGCTGTCCAGCTCCTTGTCCAGCTTGGCGTCTGACGTGATGATGCAGCCAAAGTAGGTGAACTGGTGTACGGACTTCAGTTCGGACTCGCCAATGGTGATGTGGGGAGGGCAATGCTCTTCCTTGGGTGACGGCTGATGAAGGACCTCT
>BTPG01000003.1:20745865-20755865 GCA_036245525.1 Semisulcospira habei | reverse complement strand
GGACTTATGACGGATGGGGACCAAAGCCGCAAGGACGTCTCCACCCCGATAGCGGAACTCCTGACGCCAAAACGATGGATCAGAATTGGATGCTGGAACGTGCGAACGCTCTACCAGACTGGAAAGCTGGCGCAAGCAGTAAGTGAACTGAACCGCCACAAACTAACCCTCATGGGAGTAACAGAAGCAAGATGGACTGGTGCTGGCAGACAGAGGTTGAGCTCCGGAGAAGTCATCATCTGGTCTGGAAGAACAGACAACGAACACCGAGAAGGAGTTGCTGTCATCATCAATAAGAGCAAGGCCAACACCGTTCTACAGTGGAAACCTGTGAACGAGCGCCTGCTGTACGTCAGGATGAATTCCAAATACGCAAAGCTGTCTATTGTTGTGGGCTACGCACCGATAGACGACGCGGAAGAAGAGGATAAGGATGCATTCTACGACGCCCTCCAAGCTGTTTTGGAAGACATCCCTCGACATGACGTGCTGATGCTGATCGGTGACTTCAACGCTAAGGTCGGCTGCGACAATGAAGACAGAAAGAGGACCATGGGACGACATGGAGCGGGTGTGATCAACGACAACGGGGAGAGGCTGGTCAATTTCTGCGAGGAGAATGACTTAGTCATAGGAGGGACCCTGTTTGCGCATAGGGAGATCCACAAACTCACATGGAAATCACCAGACGGCAAGACCCAGAACCAGATCGACCACATCATCATTAATGGTCGCTGGAGGCACTCTCTGCAGGATGTGCGAGTGATGCGACATGCTGACATTGGCAGCGACCATAGTCTTCTGGTGGGGAAGGTGACATTGAAGCTTAGGAAAGTAAAGATAGGAGACACCAGAAATCAGCGCTACGACGTGGCCAAGTTGAAAGACCCAAAAGTGAAAGAAGAGTTTAGGTTGGCCCTCAGGAATAGATTTAGTGTTTTGGAAGATGAGACAGCGCTGACTATTGAAGATTTCAACAGAGCCATGAAGGAAACAGGAGGGGAAGTTTTAGGATACAGAAAGAGCAGGAAGACAGAGTGGATCTCAGAAGACACGTGGGCTCGCATAGAAGAGAGAAGACAGATCAAGAAGAAACTTTTGGATACCAAATCACCAAGACTGAAGGAAAGAATATCAAGAGAATACAGAGAGAAAGATCAAGCGGTGAAGACATCAGCGAGAAGAGACAAGAGAATGTACACAGAAAGGCTGGCAGAAGAAGCGGAGGCAGCTGCAAAACAGAGAGACATGAAGACAGTGTACCAGAACACCAAGAAGCTGAAGGGCGATTACGGGCAACACCACGACCTTCCAGTGAGAGCTGAAGATGGAACTCATGTCACAGTAGAGGAAGAGAAGCTGAAGAGATGGAAGCAACACTTCGAGTCCATCCTGAACCGCTCAGACCCACCAACCCTCACTGACATTCCTGAAGCGGAGGAGGACATGGACATTAACCTCGGCAACATTACTATTGCGGAAGTCAAGCAGGCCATTCAAAAGCTGAAGAACGGGAAGGCACCTGGCGATGACGGAGTGTGCCCCGAGATGCTGAAAGTAGAAGATACGGTAACGCCGCAGCTTCTTTGTCAGATTTTTCAAAAGATCTGGGACACTGAGGAAGCGCCGAGCGATTGGAAGACCGGCACCATCGTCAAACTTCAGAAGAAAGGAGACCTGGGGAACTGTAACAACTGGCGAGGCATCACTTTACTATCCCTCACCAGCAAGATCTTCAGCCGCATTCTCCTTGAACGCATTACGACAGCAGTGAATGGCATCCTTCGCCGGGAGCAGGCAGGTTTTAGGAAAGGCAAGTCCTGCATTGACCATATTTTCGTACTGAGACAGATCCTTGAGCAGTCTAACGAATGGAATGGATCCCTCTATGTGGTCTTTGTAGACTTTGAGAAGGCCTTCGACAGTCTGCATCGAGACTCCCTTTGGAAAATCCTGCGATACTATGGAATCCCCCAGAAACTTGTCAACGTCATCAGGTCCCTGTACAATAATTTTGAGTGCAGAGTCGTCCACAACAACCAGCTCACCGAACCGTTTAAGGTGGAAACCGGAGTGAAACAAGGATGTATTCTTTCGCCAATCCTATTCTCAATGGCAATTGATTGGATCATGCGCCGCACCACAGAGGGAAGGAGGCAGGGAATTCAGTGGACGCTGACCTCAATGCTGGATGACCTCGACTACGCCGATGATATCGGGCTGCTGGCAAGCAGAAACCAGGACATGCAACAGAAGACACAACAGTTGACACAGTCAGCAAGCTCCATAGGTCTCGGGGTCAACATTAGGAAGACTCAAGTCATGAGGAAGAACACCATAGTGGGCGACCCAATCACCATCAATGACCAACCTCTGCAAGAGGTGGACGAGTTCACGTACCTGGGCAGCAAGGTTACCACAGATGGAGACTGCACAAGGGAGATCACCACAAGAATCAGCAAAGCCAACCAAGCCTTCGCAATGCTGAAACCCATCTGGAGGACCACAAGCCTGAGCATCCACACCAAGCTCCGTATTTTTAAGAGCAACGTGCTGAGTGTCCTTCTATATGGGTCAGAATGCTGGAAATCCACTACCGCTACGGAACGCAAGCTGGATGTCTTCCAGAACAAGTGCCTGCGACGGATCATGAAGGTCTTCTGGCCAAACATGATCACAAACGAGGAACTACGGAAGAGAGCAGGCGCAGACAGCATCGCTGAAACCATCGCCACACGGATGGCTAGGCCACGTTTGCAGAATGTCACCTGACTCATTACCAAGGGTGGCACTGAGATGGACACCACAGGGGAAGAGAAACCGTGGGCGACCAAAGGAGACGTGGCGCCGAACCGTGGAGCGAGAGCTCAAGAACAGAGGCCTTACTCTGCAAACAGCACCCAAAATAGCAGCTGACAGACAAAAGTGGCGCTCCCTTGCCGTCGCCTCAAGCACCAGACGGCGCAGAGAGGACTGAATGAATGAATGAATGATATTTGAGACTGACAGCGTATAAAGCCGTAAGTCTAAAATCACACACCAGCACACACATGTTGCTGAGATTTGTGCTGATCAGACTGATGCACGTTTCCTTTGCATACACAAGTTCCGACTGACACGTGACCACTAGACAACACCAAACAGTTGACACAGGGAACATACACAATTTCCGACTGACACGTGACCACTGGACAACACCAAACAGTTGACACAGGGAACATACACAAGTTCCGACTGACACGTGACCACTGGACAACACCAAACAGTTGACACAGGGAACATACACAAGTTCTGATTGACACGTGACCACTGGACAACATCAAACAGTTGACACAGGGAACATACACAAGTTCCGACTGACACGTGACCACTGGACAACACCAAACAGTTGACACAGGGAACATACACAAGTTCCGACTGACACGTGACCACTGGACAACACCACACAGTTGACACGGGGAACATACACAAGTTCGTGACCACTGGACAACACCAAACAGTTGACATAGGGAACATACACAAGTTCCGACTTACACTGGACAACACCAAACAGTTGAAACAGGCAACATACAACCCATTGCGCAGAGGCTATCGGGCCGACGTCGGCCACCATTGGCCTGCGCACGGCTTTGCTCCGCCCAATGTCGGGCCAACGTCTTTAGTACAGGCAACATGAGGACACTATTAATGTAGAAATCATCGCGACACAAACACGCAGAGTGTCAACAAACAAAAAAATAAAATAAATACATAATGGTCTGTACCTTTACACACAGATCCGAGGCCCACTGCTTGAGTCCCCGGTGGACAGCTATGGCATTTGTCCACTTTGCTGCTATTTTGTAGGTATTCCAGTGGACAAGGAAAGCAACTGCCATATCCATATAGTGGACAGAGGCTGGCCACTGTGCAAAATAACAATGACAATTCTTTTTTTTTTTAAGTACTAATAAAGGTTGGTTGGTGGTACATTGCTTAACGTCCTGACAGCAACAAGACCTTCTCAGGACGTGCCTGCACTGCTTGTGAAAAACCCCCACCTAAACAGAATATTGAATATATGTCGCCTGCCGGTCTAATACGCTAAATAAACCTAAGACCATTTGCAAACACACATCCAATATCAAGAGCTACAAGCAGGGCAGACAATAGGGAGAGTTTATAAAGGAAAATACAGGTGACTGGACCAAGTGTAGATAGAAACACATGCCCCAGAATAGAAGGGAAAACCCACCCTGTGGGGCTGACCAGGGTGACGCTGGGAAATAAAAAGTAGTTAATCCCACCCAAGTCCCCTGCCACAATTTATTTTAATCAGTATTCATTATTTACTTTTGGATAAAACTTCAGTTGTACGTTTTGTGTTGAGATGACGATATGTTCTTTTTTGATGACGTCAAGAACATGTGACGTATGATGTTTGTTTGAACGGATGGTATGCGTCATTGTGGATTTGGAGACACATCAAGTCATAAGAGATTTGATCTTAGCCAGAATCTAGTATTTGTGTATGCCGCGTAGTAATCTATTGTAGACTAGATGGTAGAAGAGCAGAATGTTCAATATAGGAGTGTAAAATAAGGTATGTAGTTGAAGAACTCAATATAGGAGTGTATAATAAGGTCTGTAGATTAAGAACTCAATATAGGAGTTTATAATAAGGTATGTAGTTAAAGAACTCAATATAGGAGTGTATAATAATGTATGTAGTTAAAGAACTCAATATAGGAGTGTATAATAAGGTATGTGGTTGAAGAACTCAATATAGGAGAGTATAATAAGGTGTGTAGTTAAAGAACTCAATATAGGAGAGTATAATAAGGTATGTAGTTGAAGAACTCAATATAGGAGTGTATAATAAGGTATGTGGTTGAAGAACTCAATATAGGAGAGTATAATAAGGTGTGTAGTTAAAGAACTCAATATAGGAGAGTATAATAGGTTATGTAGTTGAAGAACTCAATATAGGAGTGTATAATAAGGTGTGTGGTTGAAGAACTCAATATAGGAGTGTATAACAAGGTATGTATGTAGTTAAAGAACTCGGACCGGGATCAGCGGTGCGCACCGAGACAGAAGGGCACCAAAGAAGAGATACAAAGACGGTCTCAAGAAGTCACTTAGTGCCTGCCAAATCGACCACCGCCAGTGGTCTTCGCTTGCTGCGGACCGTGACACCTGGCGCTCCATCATTCACAAGGCAGCCGTCTCCTTTGAGGACTCTCGCAGAGCTAACCTCAAGGACAAGCGGCTCAGAAGAAAAAACAGAGCTGTCGTAACTCAGAACCCTGACCAGACCTTCCCCTGCAGCTACTGCGGTCGAACCTGCCTGTCCCGGATTGGCCTCCGCAGTCACGAAAATGCCTGCATACGACGTGGGCAAGCCCTATAGAATCTTCGTTCGCGAAGTCAAGCCATGAGTTAAAGAACTCAATATAGGAGTGTATAATAAGGTATGTAGTTGAAGAACTACGGTGTAACGGGATTGACTAACCAGTGACCTTGTCAACGGCCATGGTGGGCGGCAGACAGGCACAAAATAAGTCAACGGAGTAAACCTTTCACGCATATTTAGGTAGGTATTTGTTTGTTAAATAGTAGATTCGGGAAGTGTGTTAGTTGATTGGCTCTGGATCGGAAACTGTATGACATTCGGGTGCGCATCGGCGAGTTTGAGGTAACGTCTGGCGATCGAGCGCGGGGATTAAGTCGGTTGATCGGGAAGCGTTACGTTGAGCCTGTTTGATGTTGAAATGATTCGGATCGAGATTGAGGAGTTATGTGTTGTGCGGAAATATGTCGTATTCGTGTGCGTGCATGGCATTTCGAATTGATTGTTATTATGATATTTTATTCGATGTCTTAAACGATCGGGAATCGTCGACAACGTCCGAAAGCCGTTGGCGGTCGCCATCGCTACAAAGTGTCTTTATTCGGACGGAAGTAACGATCGAAGCAATGGCGGATTTCAAATGGGGAGATACAATTTTATATGTTGAATAGATGTTGGGACGTTGGATGTATGTACTCCAAGTAGAATCTAAGTCAACCTGGTGTACGAGAGAGTTGATCCAGGCGGGTGCAAGAGAACTTAATCGAGCCACAGTGAGAGACAGTCCGCTTATTCGACCAGTGGCGAGACTGATTCAACGAGCAGAGACGATATATTCATCTTCAATTCACAGTCGGAGTAATTAGACTGTTTAATATATTCGAGGATCTAAACATCAACTTAAATAGTGTACAGTTGTCAGCAGACAATGCGAAGAAACATCGCAGTGGAACAATGAGTAGATGAGATGCGATTTGTTCTCTGGACATTGTACGAATGTTTAAGTGTGTGCGTGTATTACAAGTGCATGTATGAATTGAATGAGTAGTGCGTAGGTTTGTGTACGTCTGTGTCTTTTGTTTGTCGTCAGAATGGGAAAATCAACTCATTAAAATCAAACAGAAAATACAAAAATTCCTTGTGATATATAACATTCCTCCCTGGTGTGACATCCCCCAACGCAGATCCGGGTGGGGGGAGTACGAAGGAAGGATGTCAAAATAAACACTAATGTTAGTCTATTTCCAGAGATCAATATAAATACTATTAACTTTAATTTGTTAGTGTTCTAGTCTGGCCGGTATTATGTACCATTTTATGCCCGTTTATCCATCCATCCATTAATCCATCCATCCATCCATGAATCCACCCATCGATCCATCCACCCATCCATCCATCCATCTCGCTGTGGGATTGCCTTAGTCGCCCGCCCGGTGTTAAACCCAAATAACTAACTTACCATCCATCATTCCAACCATCTATACTTCCATCAACCCACAAAAACCAATCCATCCTTCTATTCATCATTTGACCCATCCATCCATCCGCCCACAAAACCCAGCCAGCCACCATCCATCCATCCATATATCCACCTATCCATCCATCCATCTATTCACCCATCCATCCATCCACCCATCCATTAACCCCCCAAACCAAAAAACCTACCCATCCCGCGTGAGATGGCCTTAGTTGTCTGCTCGGCGTTAATCCCAAATAACTAAAAACTAACTAACCCACCTATCCATGCATCCATCCGGTAAGGTCTAAAATCACAGATCAGCACAAATGACTATGCTTATGCTTACTTTCGGTTTTTGTGTCGCTGACAACATTCCCCCCCCCCCCCCACCCCCACAACCCCCCCAAAATATATAAAAAAAAATAAAAAAATAATAAATAATAAATAAATAAATAAATAAATAAATAAAATAAATAAATAAACAAATAAATAAATAAAATTTCGGATGAAGCATAATGACTGTAAATTTATGACAGTTTATCTCATTCAGCCCGACGGCCGTATTTCCCAAGTTTTGGAGGCGTCATCTACTGACTATGCACCAGTTGCAGGAGATGGATTGACCTTGATAATCCCATCACGTGCTATAGTGCGTCAGGGTTGAATGGGTTACTGTAGTTGACAAATTGTTAACACTTTGTACGGTTCCTTAGCAAACAAGATGTTTTTGAAAACACGCCAACGAGACAGCGTGCAAATGTTTTCTGTCACAAGGGCTAGTTAGTTAGTTCGGGTTTAACGTCCACAGCACCGAGGTGATCATGGACGGCCCTGACGGGGGGGGGGGGGGGGGTTATGGGGGGACAGGAAAATCTATTGCCTATGGAGTACGACCTGAACACTGATCAACTCAGGCGCACTCCAACTGTGCCACTTTGATTTACCAGGACCTTTTAAACGGACATGCTATTGAACAAATCCGTTTTCCCCCTGGATTGTGAGTCTAGCTACCGGGGCCGGGACGGAATTCGAACCACGACCCGGCGATTCCCTTCGCTCTCCTGCTCCGACGTTTAACCGCCTGAGCTATTTCGGACTCTGGAGTCTGCGATAAGGACTGTGTATGCACCATTGTTATGGCACTTCCGCCCATAGTACAAACTGCGCAATTGGTAGCCTGCGAAAACGTCAGATTGACTCGGGGTCATTTCAGCGTGCTCACTTTGCCGGATGGGATATAACACGCCAAAGCATTACACGTCATTTTGACCCAGAGTCAGCCAAAACGCGAACCCCATGTAGCTCTGCTGTGATAGTACGCTAAAATAACAACTTAACGTACGTCGGTACGATGGCCTTTTGCGCCGATGCCTCAGTTACTTGGATCGGGTGGGGGGGGGGGGGGGCTCTAGAACCAAGGCCTCGAATCAAGAAATAACAAAACAAAAACGCAATGTTTCTTCACACACGCATACACACACATCGACGCGCTTTCATAAGAGCACGCAGATGTTGTTAGTATAGCATGTAGCTAGGTAAAGTCAACCAAATTACACACACATTACAGCAAAACTGAAATTGTACCGTGAACTTTTAGTTTTGTCACCATTTTCCCAAGTCTTGAAGAGAAAGCGAAACTCAAATCATGTTAGTATAAAATTTCGTAAAAACAAAAATATACCTTATGACAAATGACGTTTTACAAACCATTGACGAGTATGCACTGCGCGCGCCCCTTATAGAGTTAACTATGACGCATTGGCACATCTGCTTTTTCAAAAGGAGATATTTCAACATCAACATTCTCAGTATCAAGTGAAAGAAAAAAATGTAGAGGCCCTAGACAGCGAAGACAGCTCTCATATAGAAAGGACTTTGTGGGCTATGGTTCGTCCCATCTTGTTTAATATTTCTGTCGTTTAACACCTGGCCACGACTCCTACACGTTTTTAACTCGGAACGTTGTTGCTTAGTATGCGCTAGGTCTACGAGCTACTGCCACAGTAGGCACAACAGGCCATTACATACACATACACACTCGTACTGCCACAGTAGGCACAACAGGCCATTACATACACATACACACTCGTACTGCCACAGTAGGCACAACAGGCCATTACATGCACATACACACACGTACTGCCACAGTAGGCACAACAGGCCATTACATGCACATACACACACGTACTGCCACAGTAGGCACAACAGGCCATTACATGCACATACACACACGTACTGCCACAGTAGGCACAACAGGCCATTACATGCACATACACACACGTACTGCCACAGTAGGCACAACAGGCCATTACATGCACATACACACACGTACTGCCACAGTAGGCACAACAGGCCATTACATACACATACACACACGTACTGCCACAGTAGGCACAACAGGCCATTACATGCACATACACACACGTACTGCCACAGTAGGCACAACAGGCCATTACACACACATACACACACGTACTGCCACAGTAGGCACAACAGGCCATTACACACACATACACACACGTACTCAGTAGGCGCTAGGTCTACCAGCTACTGCCACGGTAGGCACAACAGGCCATTACACACACATACACACACGTACTGCCACAGTAGGCACAACAGGCCATTACACACACATACACACACGTACTGCCACAGTAGGCACAACAGGCCATTACACACACATACACACACGTACTGCCACAGTAGGCACAACAGGCCATTACATACACATACACACACGTACTGCCACAGTAGGCACAACAGGCCATTACACACACATACACACACGTACTGCCACAGTAGGCACAACAGGCCATTACACACACATACACACACGTACTGCCACAGTAGGCACAACAGGCCATTACACACACATACACACACGTACTGCCACAGTAGGCACAACAGGCCATTACACACACATACACACACGTACTGCCACAGTAGGCACAACAGGCCATCACATACACATACACACACGTACTGCCACAGTAGGCACAACAGGCCATTACACACACATACACACACGTACTGCCACAGTAGGCACAACAGGCCATTACACACACATACACACACGTACTGCCACAGTAGGCACAACAGGCCATTACACACACATACACACACGTACTGCCACAGTAGGCACAACAGGCCATTACACACACATACACACACGTACTGCCACAGTAGGCACAACAGGCCATTACACACAC
>BTPG01000003.1:20519253-20745723 GCA_036245525.1 Semisulcospira habei | reverse complement strand
CAGTAGGCACAACAGGCCATTACACACACATACACACACGTACTGCCACAGTAGGCACAACAGGCCATCACATACACATACACACACGTACTGCCACAGTAGACACAACAGGCCATTACACACACATACACACACGTACTGCCACAGTAGGCACAACAGGCCACTACACACACATACACACACGTACTGCCACAGTAGGCACAACAGGCCACTACACACACATACACACACGTACTGCCACAGTAGGCACAACAGGCCACTACACACACATACACACACGCACTGCCACAGTAGGCACAACAGGCCATTACACACACACATACACACACGTACTTAGGTCAACAACAGACAATCGGATGTATTTGAAAACGCATTATCTTTATTGTCGTCTGCTCTTTCGGTTCCGGATGCACGATCTCTTTTCCATTTGCACTCACGTTACTATTCTTAATGTGGGGATCACATGACCGGTCTCATGATTTCAGCAGAAGGCCTTATTTCCTTCATCCTTTGACAGGTATTTTGTGCTTCACCACTCCGACAAGTTTTTAACATAGCAGGGACTGCAAGCGCTGTAGCTTGGTATGCGCTTGGCCTACGTGCTAGGTAAGGAATGGGTCTGGTGTGAGTTTGCACTACAGTGATTTCGGTTTGCGCTATTGTGAGGGTCCGTTTACAGAGTGACTCCAGGAAAGTTAGACCTACAAGAACAACGTTCAGAGGAAAAGTGAAATCTTCTCCTACCTCCCTTTGTAGACAGTGCCCACACCGAAATCAAACCACATATTGTAAGCGTGAAGTACACCGTGGCCATGATTGTCGATTTAATGGCGCCTTCAAATTGCCTGTCGGTCTCCACTGTGTGTGTACTGTGTTAGCCTGGTACCCGAACTGTGACGTACCCAGGGCAAGGGCAATTTTCTGAGTCGATTACAAAAACAAAAAAAACAACAAAAAAACAAAAAAAAAACCCCAAAAAAACAAACAAAAAAAAAAAAACCGACCAGGTGGGAACACTAAGTTGTTCAGTGCCAGTTGACTGTGTTTGTGCAATTAATCAACCAGAGGTTCCGTCCCTCTCCTTGAAAACCCTTGCACCGCCCCCCCACCCACTACTCCCCCCCCCCCCCCCTCCAAAAAAAAAAAAACAAAAACAAAAACAAAACAAAAAACAACAACAACAAAACAACAAAAGAAAAACAAGGAAGAAGAACAACAACAACAAAAACTTTATGCCCATCAAAGTCGTGTTACCAAGAGGTATAGATCCTCATGAGCCCCCGCGGCTGCGGGGACTCATGAGGATCTAAACCTCTTGTGGTTTGGTGGTGTTTTCATTTTCTTCTCACTGAAGGGGTTAAGGAATGTGTTCTTATTTTCCAACAAAAATCACTTCCAATAACACGCATTAGATTCGGAAGTTGGATATTTTACGTTTTTGTGTGTTTTTATTTTCCTACTGACATGTCTTAACGAAGTGCAAAACGCCCGGACACACAGCAACAACGACAGCATCGATCAGCGTGAATGTGTCGTACGATAAACAAATGTCAACCCGAAAAACAAACATCAAGGTTTCCTTTCCAACCAACGACTCCCAACAATGAACTAAAGAGAAATCACGCGGATAATCAGACTGGACTATAAGCATGGACAACACTCCAAACATCTCCAAGAGGTACAGATCATCGTGCGCCCTCGGGGCTCATGAGGATCTATGCCTCTTGGAGATGTTTAGAGTGTTGTCTATGCTTGTAACAGAATCTGGTTATTCGCCGTGACTTCGCACTTGTTCGTTGTATGGTGTCGTTTCCAAAAGTAACTTCTCTATCAACAGGTTTTGCCGAGAAGAAAAGGCGAATTCTGGGTACAAAGTTGTGTCAGATTAGGTCCTCCCTGCACACACACATCCACAAAGAATAACCGCGCCAATGACGTGAGACCACGTAGCCCGGTAACCTTCTTAAGCCTGGGACCACCGAATATCTTAAACATGAGAAGAGAGGGTGCGGGTGAGGGGGGGGGGGGGGAGGGCGGAGTCGGGGAAGGAGTTAATTCCTGTAGGCTCCCTCGTCCTGTGTTATTGCAAACAGGATATTTTGTGTATCCTTTTCACTGGCAAAGCCAAATAAAAACCTTCCATGCACGTCACCTAACTCATTCGAAGTTCCCCGCATCAATAGCTGCGTAAGTATCTTGAGGCGGGGGTTAAGGGTTTCTTTGGCCCGTGCACACCCTGGGTTATCCAACTAAGCCTGACGTAGGACCTTTGTTTTGTTTGTTTGTAATTTCAGCAGTAATTTTGGAAACGCACACAAGTTGTTTTCAGTTTCGTGGGTTTGTTTGCTAACATTCGCAAATCAAACGGGTCTGTTTGTTCTGTGTAAAGTAAGTTTAGTTCTTTGGTGTTTTTGTTGTTGTTTGTTTGTTGTTGTTGTTGTTGTTTTAATCAAAGGAAAACAAATCTGGGAAACTTGGCTTGTGGCAACGAAAGGGCTACACTTCCGCGTTACAAGGGGGAATGCCCCAAGTCTCGAAGGTGTGCGTCTTCGGTTACCACAAACAAGCCAGGTGAACAAAAGAGTCTCGGGGCGCCGCGGGCATTAACTGTGCCATGCACAGCGGGCCAGTCAAGGCTGACATGGGCCCAAAGACCGTGTGCCTACCGAGTGGATTTCAACTCAGTTCAGCGCTACAATAGCGGGACCGTTGTCACACTTTCACGCCTTGAGCCAGCGACGAGAAAAAAAGAAATACCACCCAGCTGCAAGAGGTATAGATCCTCATGAGCCCCCGCAGTTGCACTAACTTACCGCAGTTGCACTAACTTACCGCAGTTGCACTAACTTACCGCAGTTGCACTAACTTACCGCAGTTGCACTAACTTACCGCAGTTGCACTAACTTACCGCAGTTGCACTAACTTACCGCAGTTGCACTAACTTACCGCAGTTGCACTAACTTACTGCAGATACACTAACTTACCGGAGTTGCACCAAATTACCTTGTCTGTACATCGCACACCACTATGTGATGGCTTGATGTGACCAGCCGTATACCCTTATGACATTTCACAAATCAGTCACGTTTTGTGTTAGCTGTCAGGTGTATTTCGGGCATGTTTAAGCCTTTATTGGCTAAGGGCTGCCTTCATCAGCGTGCTGACCCATTTGTTTTTGTTAAGTAAAGCTTTGTTGTTAGATTTTTATGGAAGGTTATTTTGTGGTTCATTTTGTATTGTTCAAGAGGATGTACTCTCACTCACACTATCACTTGAAAATGCTAGTGGAGAGTGGTGGTATGTTCTTTTCATGTCGTGTCCTTAGTTTTGATTGTTTGTGGGCCAATTCCGTGCTTGTCTGTGGTGTTTCGGGGTTCCGTCTAAGTATTCGTAGCGCCCGTTGATCATGTCGTATCTTCCCTCTTTAAAGTATATGAAGAGGTATTCTAGTTGTTTCCTTGCTCCCTTGTCTCTGCACAAGCCCATGAGGTCGACCCATTCAAAAAATATCGTAGGGTTCAATCTATTGGAGAAGATGAATGCGGCTAGTAAGATTCTTTGAAAGTGGGGGAGGTTTTTCGTCCACATGTAATTTCTTATTTTCTTTTTTTTTTCGGCCATTTGTGTGCTGGTCCTATGATTTCTTGGATGTCGCTCCATAGTTCAAAGATCTGGCGGTTTTTGTGTTTCTGGTTCATTCCGTTTTGTTTTCCCCGTTGTTTGGGGGGCTTTTGTCTTGCTGCGGTCTGGTGTGGACGGCGCGTAGGAATAAGATATTTTCAATGCCAGTTGATTTATTGTTGGGAGGTCGTTCTGCTTCGTTTAATGTGTCATGGGGCTTTTTCCGTGTGGAGTTGGCTCGCGGCTTTTAATTGGATTGAGCTAGTGGTGCCGCATGTTCTTCTTCTTTGGGCTTTTTTTTTTTTTTTTTTTTTTTTTTTTCCCCCACTGCTAACATTGGTGGAGCTAGTGGTCAGTGCAGAAGTCTATTGTGTTGATGCCCTCCGGCCAGTAGCTTTCGTACTTGAGTTGAGTGGGCGATTTTGACAATTTTCTGTTTACTAGCCACTGCAAAATGGTGCAGCTAGTGGCGCAAACAAATGTTGATGTGATCTCGTCGTCCCAGTGTTAGTGTACAATACTATTAGACAAGCGACTAATCGGCGTTCAATTGTTTGAGGCCGCGTTGCTCACAGTGTGCGGGGCTTGTCCGCCTGCGGCACGCGTCGGAGTGGCGGCCGGTTAGCGGCCGCAGCATCCTACTGCTGTGTCTGCTGTGGGCATAGGCGTAGATAAAGCTGGGGTTCGCGTTGCGGTTATCGAAATGTTGCGATGTTAATCCGCTGCCTCTATCCAAAGGTGGAGTCGGGAGGGGTCTAGTTGGTGTGTGCCAGCTGCGCTGCATCACTCCATGGATTCCAAGTTTTGCTTTTTAGTGGTTGGCACCGATGTACAGTTGACTTTTGCCTCTGTTGCCGTTTGCCGGATGACGTGCAGCTCTATTCCTTATTGTAGTGAAGAGAAAGGTTTCGGTTTCACAAAGTTCTTGTGTCTGTCTGTACTGGGAGAGACATGTAATGATTTTTTTTTTTTTTTTTTTTTTTTTTAATATATTCATGTCTGCTTTGTTTCTGCTTTTCGTGTAGTCCTGTGGTTGCCTTGGTTTGCATTCCTGTTGCTTGATGTCCCTCGGCTGTCGTCGTTATTAAACTTGGTCAATTTTGTCTCTCTGTCTTGTTTTGTCACCCTGTTTGTTCTTCGTTGTTCTTGAGCGTTGCCAGTTTTGAGGAGATGAGTAGGTCTCCCAGGGTTTTGTGTTTTTTATAGGCAATCATGGGAGGTGTTGTGAAGATTTGTTTGCAATACTGGTCGTTTGTGATCAGTTTCCAGTGTTTCCTGAGCGCTCTAGCTAGTCCTTTCGTTTTGGTGACTAGTACCAGGGGTGGTGATTGGTGTTTTTTCTTTTCTTTTCCCTTTCTTTTTTGTAGGAGAGTTCGTCGGGGTGTGTTGTTCACTTCCGCTGAGAGTTCTGTTAGTGTCTCTTTGCTGTATTGTCTTGCTGTTAATTTTTCGTGGAAGAAGACTGTTTGTTGCTGTCTTATTTCTTCATCGGAGCAGTTCCGTGTTATGCGAAGCGTTTCTCCTTTCACAAGGCCGTTGAAAACTGCCAGTGGATGCGCTGATTTTCGGTGTAAGTATTGGAATGTCTCGATTGGTTTTCTGTACATTCTGACATCGAAGTGCTTGGATTCCACAAAATTCGTTCCTTTGTAGATTGTGATGTCAAGGAAAGTTGCCTCGTTCTCACAGATTTGGTGTGTGAAGCTGACTCCTTCTGTATGTGCGTTCGCCAGCGTAAAAAGGCTGTTGATTTCTTCATTTGATCCCCGGATAAAGATAATCCCATCATCTCTGTATCGTTTGTGAAGTATGATGGCATCCTTGTGTGGGTAGTTGTTGATGACTTCGTCCATAATTCGTGCCATTAGTAGGTCACTGCATGAGGGGGATGGGACCTGGCCCATTGCGCAGCCGATGATTTGTTTGTAATTTTGTCCGTTGAAGGTAAAGATGTTGTTTTTCAGCATTAGTGTCAGAAGTTCCACTATTCTATCCCGTTTGATGCTTGGTAGGGGAGGTAGTCGAAGCGTCTCAGGTAGTGCGTCGCTCGTGGCTTGCAGAAGTGCGTCTTGGTTCAGTACTGTGTACATATTTGAGACGTCATAGACACAGATTTTGGTGTCTTCAGGGAATTCCGTTTCTTCTATCAGGCGTATGAATGCAGGTGTGTCTTTCAGGTACGTCGGTAGTTTCTCCACGAAAGGGAGTAAGAAGAAGTCAACAAGGTGTCCAATGTAATATGTTGGGGTTGCAACTTGTGAGATGATGGGTCGCCCTGGGATGCGTAGTCCATTCAGTCCGTTTTGTTCCGCTTCTCTTAGTTGCTCAGGTGTCAACTTGTTGCACTAAATTACCGTAGTTGCAGGGGGCTCATGAGGATCTATACCTCTTACTCAAACCATTTTGCATCTATTTTCCTTTTTCCCATAATGATCTTTCACGTTGAGTTGACGATGATTTTAAATGACGTTGACTTGTGGTGATGAATTAGCACATTCTACCCCAGGACCGAAATCCCCAAATTCTGAAGTTGCCCTACAAAGGACTGTATTACAATGCTAGAGACAGGTCGAGCATGATAGTTCAAGGGTGGAGCCAGAATAGCTTGGGCTTGAACTATCATGCTCGATCAAGTTCTTGCTGTGGTGCGCCGGGGCTGAATGAGTTTAACAAGATGTGAGGAACCATAACCCACAGAAACCATAACCCACAGGAACCATAACCCACAGGAACCATAACCCACAGGAACCATAACCCACAGGTATCATAATCCACAGGAACCATAACCCACAGGAACCATAAACCACAGGAACCATAACCCACAGGAACCATAACCCACAGAAACCATAACCCACAGGAACCATAACCCACAAAAACCATAACCCACAGAAACCATAACACACAGGAATCATAACCCACAGAAATCATAACCCCCAAGAACCATAACCTACAGAAATCTGCGCAACGTGAATCCGCCCAGACGTGAATCAATCCAGAGTGTTTCACCGGATGAATTCAAGCGTTGTCGATTCGTACTTTGTGGAACAACTAAGATTTGAAAACTGCCTGGATTCAAACTTTGCCGATTGATGCTTGGTCTAGACGGAAGTGGAATCCCAGCATCACAAATCTACACCGGGTATTCGCACGGGTGGGTGAATTCGCGAATGACTACTACTCGCAAAAAGATAACGACCACTCTGAAAATTGGTCATGCTTTCAAATAAGTCACAAATGTTTGTAACTCTTTGTGTCCCCACGGCCACATATCCCATTTATTGGGGCGGTCCGTGGCGCAGTGGTTAAGGCGCCTGCCACCAATGCTAAAGGTAAGAGGTTCGATTCCGGGTTCCGGCGTCGGATTCTTCTCCTCTAGTATGTGTCACCGTTAATTCGGGCGGACCGTCGGGGGTTCTTTCTCCGGGTACTCCGGCTCTTCCCCCCCCCCCCCCCTCCACTTTGGTATCAGTCTCAGCCAACTTAATACAATTTCAAATACAAAACGATTTCCAAATATCGTCAGTAGCTCGCTTGAGCTTGCCCTTAGCACCACGTGAATGTTCTGTGTTTACGTACAGTGTGTGAGTGAATGCGTGTGATTCACGTGAGCGTGCTTGTTGGGTTCAGTTCGCGGCTACATTCTGCGCATTGAGTTATATTATAAATATGAGAAATGCGCCATATAAATGCTATGTATTATTACATTTTGGGGCGTCATTTAACGACTAGGCACCAGTTGCAAAGATGGATCGACTTGATAATTCAAGGGTAGTTCCAGATTAGTTTGGCGCCAACAGGCGCAAAGCTAATCTGGCACTACCCTTGAATTATCATGGTCGATCCATCGCCTTCTGTAGTGCGTCAGGGCTGAATGGTTTACAATTTTCTGTGGTTGTGTCCACACAATTCCAATATATAATCTGTGTGTCGTTAGCAGTTTTAGTCGCAATGATTCCGACAAAAAGTTTTAGAGTCCTACAGGAATTGTGAGAGTTCAAAGGAAGGGTTAGAGTCCTACAAGGGTGGGTGGGAAGGTAGAGTCCTACAGGAAGGGGTAGAGTCCTACAGGAAGGGTTAGAGTCCTACAGGATAGGTTAGAGTCCTACAGGAAGGGTTAGAGTCCTACAGGAAGGGTTAGAGTCATACAGGAAGGGTTAGAGTCCTACAGGAATTGTGAGAGTCCTGCAGGAAGGGTTAGAGTCCTACAGGAAGGATTAGGGTCCTACAGGAAGGATTAGGGTCCTACAGGAAGGGTTAGAAGGCTTAGGGTCCTACAGGAAGGGTTAGAGTCCTACAGGAAGGGTTAGAGTCCTACAGGAAGGGTTAGAGTCCTACAGGTAGGGTTAGAGTCCTACATGACGCAACACGAGTCTTACAGGAAGGGTAGAGTCCTACAGGAAGGGTTAGAGTCCTACATGAACGGTTAGAGTCCGTCAGGAACGGTTAGAGTCCTACAGGAAGGGTTAGCGTTCTACAGGAAGAGTTAGAGTCCGACAGGAAGGGTTAGAGTTCTACAGGAAAAGTTAGAGTCCTACAGGAAGGGTAGAGTCCTACAGGAAGGGTTAGAGTCCTACATGAACGGCTAGAGTCCGTCAGGAACGGTTAGAGTCCTACAGGAAGGTTTAGCGTTCTACAGGAAGAGTTAGAGTCCTACAGGAAGGGTTAGAGTCCTACAGGAAGGGTTTGAGTCCTACAGGAAGATTTAGAGTCCTACGGAAAGGATTAGTCCTACAGCAAGACGTAGAGTCTTACAGGATGGGTTAGAGTCCGTCAGGAAGGGTTAAAGTCCTACAGGAAGGGTTAGAGTCCGACAGGAAGGGTTAGAGTCCGACAGAAAGACTTAGAGTCCTACAGGAAGGGTTAGAGTCCTACAGGAAGGGTTAGAGTCCTACAGGAAGGTTTAGAGTTCTACAGGAAGGGTTAGAGTCTTACAGGAAGGGTTAGAGTCCTATAGGAAGGGTTAGAGTCCTACAGGAAGGCTTTGGGTCCTACAGTAAGGGTTAACGTCCTACAGGAAGGGTTAGAGTTCTACAGGAAAGTTTAGATCCCTACAGGAAGGGTCAGTGTCCTACAGGAAGGGTTAGAGTCCTACAGGAAGGGTTAGAGTCCTACATGAATCTTCGCAACAAAAATCTGCTACCGACACGCAAAGGTTAACATCTGACAGAGTTGTGCTCATGCGAAATTATTACCCATTTGCAAGCTGGTCATTACTTAACTGTAAATATTATAACTGTGTGTGCTGGATGGAATCGGGCTCTGTAGATCACGAGCCTAGCTAGAGCAAATAAGGAAGTTTTAGCTACACTAACATGTGACGTCAAACCCTACAACTTGTGCAGACCTTTTGACGTAACGCCGCACACGACATCATTTAGAACAAATTGTGCTCATTGGACATACGCATCACATTTGAGTGTGTGACGTAAGGCGAATAACACATGCAGTGTCTTATGACTCGTTATGTTTTCGTATTTGTTTTGATGTACCACACACTACAATACCCAATGCGCAACTAGCCATCGGGCCGACGTCGGCCCTAGTCTTTGCGCACTGGAAGATAGATCTCATCATGTCATTTTCACTGCTGGGATGTCAGAAATTTTCGAATGTTATCATGTATATTAGGAAATTAGGGTGAATGTATAATTTACAAATAAAGTCAGTCCAACATACTGATACATGAATAAGAACGAAAACGCAGCAATAACACACAATAATAATAATAATAATAATAATAATAATAATAATAATAATAATAATAATAATAATAATAATAATAATATAATAATACATGCTAGAAAATACAATTCCACTTTTACAAAAGTAAAAAATAAAAATGAAATGTACCTATATCATTGCAACAGACTGAAAACCCGGCTACATACGCACGCAACATGTAAAATTCAAACTTCGCAATAACGCATTGCACGACTATACTTAAAAAAAAAAAAAAAAAAAAAAAACAACAACAACAACAACATCGTCTATGATCACACTAATATGGTAGATTTTACACCATGTGACCATACGCGGCCTCTGTACAGCCCCCAGCAGTAAGTGAGTCAAGTTTTTTTTTTACTCGCGATGATTGTGAAGTTTATCAGTATAACCAATGTTTGAAATTCTCTCCTACCTATAAGGTTGCGAGTGGGAAGCTAGTATTTGGCAACTCTGCCGGTGATTATCATTACTTTTAGTTGCCGTCAGGAAACGCTAGTAAAACGTGGCATAGTGAACACAACAGGCACTTGATAACAAAAAAGATGATTCTGATTAAAGATCTTTTACAGTTAACCCTGTGGGTGTCGGCACTGGTTTTCGTCTCGATGATTCCTGCAGGAATGATGACGATAAAAACCGCTACCGACACGCAACGGGTCAGTGCACATTAAAAATGTTTTCTTCAGTATTTCAAATATTATACGCTGAAGAACAAAAGAAATGCGACATTTCTTGAATCATCGAAACACTAATGTGTAGGTCTACTCTACATCACACACTAAAGTGTAGGCCTACTCTACATCACACACTAAAGTGTAGGGCTACTCTACATCACACACTAAAGTGTAGGCCTACTCTACATCACACACTAAAGTGTAGGCCTACTCTACATCACACACTAAAGTGTAGGCCTACTCTACATCACACACTAAAGTGTAGGCCTACTCTACATCACACACTAAAGTGTAGGCCTACTCTACATCACACACTAAAGTGTAGGCCCACTCTACATCACACACTAAAGTGTTTCTGACTATTCCATAATGTCATATTTCTTTTGCTCTTCAGTATAATAATAATAATGCCGGTTATTACGTAGGCGCCTTTAACAATTCTGCGAATCGCCTCAAAGCGCCGCCAGCTGACCCCAACACGCACGCTCACGTGACATACACGCATTCACTCTGAAGACAAACACAGTACATGACAGAAACAGGACGTTCACGTGGTGCTAAGGGTCAGCTAAGCTACTGAGGTTTCGGAAATTTTGATCGCTTGTATTTGAAACTAATAAAGTGACCTACAAGCGGTACCAAAGGACTGGGGTCCTGAGCCCATGATGATCAGAAAACAAAATCTCCTTCTTCCATTCTATCTACCGCGACATGCAAATAGTGTCACTGCCGTTTTGCAGACTTTGTCTATTTCGGCACCTGTGCGTGTTGCACGGCGAAGGTAAGTCAGGCTGATACACAGTGCCAATGTACCCTGGAGAAGCCATACTTCTTTTGACAAAACTCAGATTTGGCACACTGAAGCCCTGACCATCAAAGTCAATATGATGAACAAAAAAAAAAAAAAAGAGCACCCAACACTGTATGAAGAGTACGTCGGCTTGACTAGCCTTCTGTAGCCCGTGTTGCCGTGTGAGAGACTGTACAGAATCAAACTTAAAGTGCAATGCGCCATGCACCTGAATGTCAGCCATTTTGAAAGCCCCCTCTGTTCCAAGATGAATAGTGACAGTAATGCCTAATTGAAACTTGATAGTAATCTTCTGACTTCAACCTGATAGTAATAGTCTGACTTCAAACTGATAGTAATATTCTGACTTCAACCTGATAGTAATATTCTGACTTCAACCTGATAGTAATATTCTAACTTCAACCTGATAGTAATAGTCTGACTTCAACCTGATAGTAATAGTCTGACTTCAACCTGATAGTAATAGTCTGACTTCAAACTGATAGTAATATTCTGACTTCAACCTGATAGTAATATTCTGACTTCAACCTGATAGTAATATTCTGATTTCAACCTGATAGTAATATTCTAACTTCAACCTGATAGTAATAGTCTGACTTCAACCTGATAGTAATAATCTGACTTCAACCTGATAGTAATAATCTGACTTCAACCTGATAGTAATAGCTGCCACCAAACTTGCTATCTCTCTCAGCCTATCTCGCGTCGACTACTGCAACTCTCTCTTTTCCGGCCTCCCTCACTCCACCACTTTCACTCTCCAGCGCGTCCAGAACAATGCTGCCCGCCTCGTCCTCAGAAAGAAGAAATCCGACCACATCACTCCCCTGCTCAAACTCCTTCACTGGATTACCATCAAACAACGCATCCAATACAAGATTCTGTCTCTCTGCTACAAATCCCTGAACAACTGCGCTCCTGCCTATCTCGCCAACTTACTTCACCCCTACACTCCTTCCCGCTCCCTCCGCTCCGCCCCTGACCCTCTCCGCCTCCACATCCCCCGCACCAAACTCAACACTTTTGGCCCCCGCTCCTTCTCAGTATACGGTCCATCCACCTGGAACACCCTCGCACTCTCTCTCCATCAGAAACACTCTCTCTCTCTCTCTTCCTTACAGTCCGCCCTCAAAACTCACCTCTTTCAACAGTTCTAGCACTATATCACCACACTCCCCACCCATATCTGACTGTCGAAATGTATGTCGCTATCTGTGGTACGTGAGTCGTTGTCAAAAGTGTGCGCATGCGTGCGCGAGTTGTGCGCTTAGAGTTATAATTATTATAAGACAAGCGCATTATAAATACCGTAATTATTATTTATTATTATAATATTCTAACTTCAACCTGATAGTAATATTCTGACTTCATCCTGATGGTAATGTTCTAACTTCAACCTGATAGTTATATTTTGACTTCAACCTTATTGTAATATTCTGACGTCAAACCTTTTCGCTATCTCTTTAACGTAATGGCAACACTCAATTACCGTACCAAATGGGTTGTGTTTGTTTGTTTGTTTGTTTGTTTCTGACGTACTATTGAATCATCGGAGTAAAATTGAAGAAAGAAAAAACCTGCGACATCTATTGTGACTTCGATTTTGCATTGGGGTTTGTTCCCTTCAGCTAACGTCATGTTACTGTTGTGTAAACACGCTTCGTCTAAGATTTCGAACAGAAAATTCGTCATTTCTGCGTAGGCACTTTCATCATTGATCAGACACAACATCTCTCTGAGGTACACCTTCCCCAAGTTTGACAAAACTGCTTGTCCGTCTTTGTATGATACTCCTGTCGGGAAGCGCTGTGTGTCCGTCTTTATAGCGTACTAATGTCGGGAAGCGATGTGTGTCCGTCTTTATAGCGTACTAATGTCGGGAAGCGCTGTGTGTCCGTCTTTATAGCGTACTAATGGCGGAAAGCGCTGTGTGTCTGTCTTTATAGCGTACTAACGGCGGGAAGCGCTGTGTGTCCGTCTTTATAGCGTACTAATGGCGGGAAGCGCTGTGTGTCCTTCTTTATAGCGTACTAATGGCGGGAAGCGCTGTGTGTCCGTCTTTATTCAGTGTGTGCGCCGGCATGTGTGAGTGTTAATCAGAGGATGGCCTAGAGAGGAAGGAAATGGATTCGAAGGATTCCTTAAAAATATGAATAACTTTGAATGTGCAAGATAAAAACGCACGTGAGCTCCAAACAATACGGTAGACTTTGGAATGAAATCCTCTATGATCTTGTCTCTCTGGGGGGGGGGGGGGGGGGGGGGGGGCAAGTGGGAGGGGGAGAGGGAGAAGGGGGAGGGGTGGTGGCGGAGTACATGCTTCATTTTTTATATGCAGGGGCACACAGCTTATATATTAACTTAATCAATAAGCCATCACTTTCTTATTGGCACAAATGGGTTTTAAAATAGAAAGCTTGTTCCACTGATTGGCCTGTTTATGCAATCACAGCTTACTCTTCTTGAGAAATCAAGTTTAGTCATACCACAGTCAATAGAGAATTCCCGTAATTAGTCGAATTTGAGGAAATCCGTCTTACTGAGAAATAGTATCAGCTGCCTTTCGTTTTTTTTTTTTTTTTTGTTTTGTTTTTTTCTGTTTTCATTGGCTGTACATGGATTTTGTGCGTTTTTAGTAACTACTAAAATAGACATAATATGATGGTGTCACGTGGACGTGATTATTCCACGTCGAGCCCCCCCCCCCCCACTCCTTCCCCCTCCCCCCCCCCCCCACTCACATCCCGCTCCCCCCCCCCCCCCCACTCCCCGATAAAACCTGATAATACTGGATCACTTCGTCATGGCGTGGACTAACGAAGAGTTGTGTGCCCTTGCCGAGCACCAGTGTTATCATAGCTATATGCTAGAATACTTAGAAAAGAAAACGAAAGGGGAGCAATGTCTATCACCATAAAGCTTAAATCCAATATAACATTTTTAGAACTGAGGTAAACATGACAATAAATCAGCTGATAGTGATATTCACAATTATTGATCACATCTGGTTGTCATTAACCAAAACAATGATAACATTACTAATGAATATGTTGCCAAATTTCACAGTTCTAACTCTTTCGATGAAATGTTAAAAAATATGAGGAGATGTAAAAATAACGATACTGATGAATATGTTACCAAATTTCACAATTCGCTTTCGATGAAATGATACTAATATTAAGAGATGCAAAACAAAACTCACCATTGTTTTGCTAGTTAATGTTATTCCACACCAGGCGGAAGTCGATTTATTGTGGATATCATTTTAGGCCTCTGACGCAAAGGTTTTTAATTTCACCATTGCCTGGTCCCAAGCCCAGGATGAGAAAGAAGGATGTTGTACTGACTTGTTAGCCCGGTGTATAAAAACCATTTTCTACACAGCTGTTGCAGTCTACTGCATCGGCTTAATTCATTCAGCCTGACGCAATTATTTCCCAAATTTTGGAGGCGTCATCGAATGACTATGCACCAGTTGTAGGGGATGGATCGACCATGGTAATTCAATGGCAGTGCCAGATTAGCTTGGCGATGACAGGCGCCAAGCTAATCTGGCACTACCCTTGAAATATCATGGTCGACCCATCTGCTGCTATAGTGCGCCAGTGCTGACAGGCTAAATGCGCATGCATGACAACATGACCTACCCCGGCTGTTTATGTGTTGTGTTTACTTTTCTTCAATAAATCAATATGTCCAATTGCATAACTGAATGTTTTGGTTATCCTAACCCTCGTATCATCGGGCTTATCAAGGCCCTTATTCATGACCGTTTCAACTGTCAATTAATGATCTATTGATTTAATAGTGGTATTTGGAATTGTTGGTTGGGGAATATCATTGAGACAACTTACAACGTATTTATGTAGTGTTTTTCTCTTTGAATCTTCGCTGACTTGTATACCCCTAAATCTCGACACTTGTTTTTCTCCTGCAATAGCTAAGATGTACACTTTGGCTCGAAGGCCAGCATACTCGATAGCAGGTGATGCTTCACATTCATCTTTGAAT
Organism: Semisulcospira habei; assembly: GCA_036245525.1. Taxonomy (NCBI): domain Eukaryota; kingdom Metazoa; phylum Mollusca; class Gastropoda; family Semisulcospiridae; genus Semisulcospira; species Semisulcospira habei. Next base: position 20,730,882 of record BTPG01000003.1, on the reverse strand, counting down.
TGACCACAAACCTTTTGATTAGTGTTGCTAAATGCTGGGTGGTCTTTCGGATACGCTGACGTGTCATACGAGTCCAAGTCATCTAGCATGTCCTTGTACACATCCTCAGTAAATATCTGAAAGTACGCATCCTCAGTAAATATCTGAACAATAATTGAATCTGTGTCGGTATAGAAAAATTTGCATCTGGATATCTTTTTCGGATATTATCATAACAGATTTTCTTACTTAAGTTAAGAATAGGCTGGCCGATAAATATTGGTTCATCAAGTTTAATTCACTCCGTTGAAAACGTAGTTATTACATTTAGACCGTTTCATTTAAAATTGTGTGTGAATTGACTAATTACTATAAAGTTTAGTTTCAACAAATGTTACGCCTTCTGCTTCCATGCAGGTCAAGGTCGCAGGAAGGACAATTTTATTGTCATTTGGTTTATTACATTTCGAACGAAGATTTAATTTGGTTTTAAATTCAAATTTTATTGATGACGATGATATGTATCACATATTGCATATGTTAAGTGCAATGCAAGATGACTTAAAAAAAAAAACAAACAAAAAAAAAAAAAAATAACGTGCCTTTACACCGTAATGATACATTTCCTGCACTAAAGACTTACACCTATAACAACTATTACCATGCCAAATCTGAAGCAAACTGATCAAACCTTTTGAGTATAATTATGGTCTAGATGGATCTTAAATAATAATAATACCGGTTATTATATAGGCCCTTTACCCAGTTCTGCGAATCGGCTCAGTCAAAGCGTGATACACACGCATTCACTCTGAAGACACGCACACTACAAGACAAACACAGCACATCCACGTTGTGCGAAGGGTCAGCTCAGCTTCTGTGGTTTCGGAAATTTTGATTGCTTGTATTGCAAATAATTATATAAAGTGGCCTAAAACTGGTACCAAAGTGGGGTGGGAGGGGGGGGGGAAGAGCCTGAGTACCCGGGCAACGAACCCCCGACGGTCCGCCCGAATTAACGGTGACACTTACTAGAGGAGAAAAGTCCGAAGCCACAGCCCGATATCGAACCTCGCACCTTTAGCATTTATGGCAGTCGATTTACCGCTGCGCCACGGACCGCCCCGGGGAAAGACACTGAGACAGATAGACAGGCAGACAGACACCGTAATCGCGGAACTTTCTCGGCGACTTCTGCAAGCAGCTATAATTCAGGATGTTGTTTTTCCTTGTGGAAATTTTCTCAGATCCATGACAAACAGAAATTACACCCAAATGGACAAACTTTTGGACTGAAAGTTCAACAAACACGTTGCATAGGTATGAAATTTTAATCTGTATTCCAACTTTTCATCCCAATAACGTCAGACGCACCTACTTTCCTAACAAACTGATATTACAGAAATGAGTCCACTTGTTATTTCTGTACCATCAGCAATGATCAACAAAGAAAGAAGAGAGAATACGCGTAACACGGACCGACCGACTCACTGTGTGGTGATTGTCCTCAGTTCCTTACGATTGTTACGGTGTTAGGTTGTAAACATATATAACAATACTAATCAGTGACAAAACAACAAGAACACACAAGAACTATGACGCAATGGTGGCATTAAAGCAGTCAGCTCAAATGTGGGCTTTGATTGTTAAACCTTTTTTTGTTTGTTTGTTTTTTGTTAAACTTTTTTTATTTTGACAAAACGGATTCCCAATGTCTTGCCTCACTAGCGGAGACTTTTCTACTCTTTACACAACCCATGTCAATTTCTAGTGCCCCTGGTGAATGTCGTTGTTTCACAACCCATGTGAATATGCACAGGTAACAAAGGTTTTCTACTGCCCCTGGTGAATGTCGTTGTTTCACAATCCATGTGACTATGCACACGTAACGAAGGTTTTCTACTGCCCCTGGTGAATGTCGTTGTTTCACAACCCATGTCAATATGCACACGTAACGAAGGTTTTCTACTGCCCCTGGTGAATGTCGTTGTTTCACAATCCATGTGACTATGCACACGTAACGAAGGGTTTCTAGTGCCCCTGGTGAATGTCGTTGTTTCACAACCCATGTGAATATGCACAGGTAACACAGGTTTTCTAGTGCCCCTGGTAAATGTCGTTGTTTCACATCCCATGCGAATATGCACAGGTAACAAAGGTTTTCTACTGCCTCTGGTGAATGTCGTTGTTTCACAACCCATGTGAATATGCACAGGTAACAAAGGTTTTCTAGTGCCCCTGGTAAAAGTTGTTTCACAACCCATGTGAATATGCACAGGTAACAAAGGTTTTCTAGTGCCCCTGGTAAAAGTTGTTTCACAACCCATGTGAATATGCACAGGTAACAAAGGTTTTCTAGTGCCCCTGGTAAAAGTTGTTTCACAACCCATGTGAATATGCACAGGTAACACAGGTTTTCTAGTGCCCCTGGTAAAAGTTGTTTTACAACCCATGTGAATATGCACAGGTAACACAGGTTTTATAGTGGCCCTGCTAAATGTTGTTTCACAACCCATGTGAATATGCACAGGTAACACAGGTTTTCTAGTGCCCCTGGTAAATGTCGTTGTTTCACATCCCATCGAATATGCACAGGTAACAAAGGTTTTCTACTGCCCCTGGTGAATGTCGTTGTTTCACAACCCATGTGAATATGCACAGGTAACAAAGGTTTTCTAGTGGCCCTGGTAAAAGTTGTTTCACAACCCATATGAATATGCACAGGTAACACAGGTTTTGTAGTGCCCCTGGTAAAAGGTGTTTCACAACCCATGTGAATATGCACAGGTAACACAGGTTTTCTAGTGGCCCTGCTAAATGTTGTTTCACAACCCATGTGAGTATGCACAGGTAACACAGGTTTTCTAGTGCCACTGGTAAATGTCGTTGTTTCACATCCCATGCGAATATGCACAGGTAACAAAGGTTTTTTAGTGTCCCGTTAAATGTCGTTGTTTCACAATCCATGTGAATATGCACAGGTAACAAAGTTTTTTTTTTTTTCTAGAGCCCCGGTAAATGTCGTTGTTTCACAATCCATGTGGAGTCAAAGTCAACAACAAATCGAATATTTACCAAGTGAATCTACTAAAGAGAAACGTCGGGAGAGGTCGTCAGTGCAAACCACAAGAAGATGCGTCAGTGTGTCTGACTGCTGTCAATGAGAGACTAGACGACGAGAACCTGTTCGAGTTAGCGAACTCTGCCACCAGGAAGGTGTGGAGGACGCCTTGTCTGGCCGACACTTGGCCCAGGCAGAAGAAGCTGAGAGTCCTAACTATGTAGTTCAGGCGTCGATTTGAACCTGACTCAGGGACTGCGGACACCGTCCAGCGTGATGGCGGTCTGACATCAAACGAGCCGGTTCGTGACGAGCCGTATCATCTGCTTCGCAACAAGAGAGAGAGACCGAGGAAGCACTTTGAGAAGACGCCGAACCTGGGAGTCGTCAGGGATTCCAGATCGCCAGGTGTCATTATGGTGAAACGAGAGAAATCCAATTTGGTGAGTATAGACTTACGTACATTTCATAAGCCGACAGTGTTCGACCCAGGACCATTAGCCCTTGAACTGTCTGAATTGTATCCGTCTCAGGATTTGGTGATGTTCCAGAATGAATTTTCTAGTTAAATTACAGTATATCAAGGGTTCGCAGAACCTTGGAGCGTATTCTCCTGAGCAGAGCATTTTAAATAAACATTTCTTTGTCGAGGAGAGGAAAAGGAAAATTTGTTTGGTCCACAGCAGTTTAAAGAAACATTGCTTTGTTCAGGACAGTTTAAATGAACATATCTTTGTTCAGGACAGTTTAAAGGAACTGTGAGATGATCATTTTAGAGCAGTTGATTTGATTTAATTTTGATGTGAATTTTTTATTATTTATAGTTCTGTGTAGTGTTACACAGCCACAACCGTATTGTGTGATTTGAGAAAAAAAATGTGAAATTTCATTCTTAAAAAAAGGGGGGGGGGGGGAAATGTTACGTTTGTGGTTGTGTTATTCTGTGAGAGCATGTGTGTATTTATCGTAGGAAAGATCCGATGTTTATTTGAGCTATTTTGGATACGATTCACGTATCTTTTTGGTATAATTCATTTGACGTCAAGGTGTCGGCAACATTTTGCAACACTGAATAAAATCTTTTAAAATAATAGTGGAACCTGGCAGCTCATTCTTGTAATTTCTATTTCATTAATATTTATAATTTTTGATTACGTTTTCGTTTCTGATTGGTTGTGTTGTGCGAATATGCTGGATTATTCTGGAAAGCTATAATACTATAAAAGACCATGCTAGGAAGCGTGTGTATACATTGCCGGTGAGAGAGATATGCAGTGTGTCGTAGGAACATTGTCAGTGACGAAGTTAACCAGTGAAACATTGGTGTACATTGTATGAGATATGATACATTTTAGACGATACATTGTATCATCGCGGATGCATTTGTAAATGCATTGTTTGGAGATCACATCGTTGCAATAAAACATTGTTGGAACTGTTACTCCTGATTGGTCTACATCCTTAAGCCACGTGTGACGAGTTGCAGCTGAGTGAAGTATCTTTACAAGAACCCTACGTGCGTGCGTCTGGTGTGATTTATCATACTACGACTACGACTACCACGTAACAACCTGTGCGATCTCATCATCAAAGAGCAAGTCCTCAGCACATGTTTTAAGGACCTGGCCGCCCCCCCCCCCCCCCCCCCCTCATGCAGCAAAAGGACCAGTCAGTGAAGGTCCTTGCAGACTTCGCTCAATGATACCTGGACGCGCACAACATGAAATTAGGCCCGGTAAGCCGCAGCGTGTGTTTACACCAGCAGAAGAAAACCACGAAGTCAGAGACACCCCGAAACACATGCCGATAGAAAGCATGATATGCTTTCTTTGTGGAAAGAAGGGACACAAGGCGATACGATGTCCGTCCATGCATATTCCTCGATACGATAACACCAAAAGGTCCAACCAAGACCGCGGGACAGCAGGCAGACTCAGTACCACGTCTCAACACAGAGCCGCCACTGTACTGGCCAATGATGTGACGTCATCTAGTGACTTTGAGTCTGGAGAAAGGCGGGCAACACCAGAGGTGATTTAGTCTTTTAGAAGAAGTGGGCGTATTCCAGTTGGCGATGGGGCTACATTCTTACCTGTCTCAAACATCGCGCTGTCTGAGAATGAAGTGCGCAACATACCAATGGTGTCAGGATTCGTCGGCATCACATCAGTCAGAGTGCTTAGAGACAAAGACTGTAGCGGCGTCATCGTGAGAGAGGACCTTGTAGCTGAAGACCAAACGCACTAGAAGCGTACAACCCTCATCATGGCCAACGGAACTGGAAAAGTCATTCCCCTTGCCAAGGTCAGTGTCAACACCCCATACCTGACAGGAGAGGTGAAGGCGTTATGCGTGAAGACCCCAGTCTACGATCTTATCATCGGAAACGTTGTCGGTGCCAAAAACGCAGAGGACCCAGATCCCGATTGGAGACCTGAAACCTATGCCGTTACCACGAGAGGTTAAGCAAAGAAGAGTCACCAGACAATCCCTCTGAACGTGGCTGATAACACGGACACAGCCGTGGTGAATAGAGACAAGTTGGAGGAAGAGAAGCGCAAGGCGCCGGAGCGACTGCAGAACCAGGTGGACACGGCCCCGGTCAGTGAACGAGAGCGGCTGAAGGCAGAACAGCGAGCAGCCGTCCTACGCCTGCACCAAAAACAAGCACAGGAGTTTGACAGTCTGCGGCACGATGCCGAGCGCCGCCACAAAGAACAGTTGGAATCTCTGAAAAGCCAGCAGAAGGAGGGCCACGAGTGGGACAGTGAGCCGCTGAGACCGGATGTGTCGGAGTTGCAAAAGGAGCAGATAAAAAGAGAATAACAGAAGCCGCAGTCCGCACATAAAAGCCAGAAGGTCGTTGACTATTTCAACAAAGGGATGGATACAGTTTGACAAAAACGAAAGTCATCAGAACCAAATAGAGCGACTGCAGCAGGAACAAGACACGGAAATAATTATGCCGACTGCAGCTGAACACGAAGGACAAAGGACCGTACGTGGTTCACACAGGGGTCAACAGCTAGATGAAGACTTACCATGCTAATCTGCTTTCAAATAAAGTACGTCGAGAGAGGTCGTCAGGACAAGCCACAACAAGCAGCGTCGGTGCGTCTGGCTGATGACGAGAGACTAGACGACGAGAACCTGTTCGACTTTGGCGAACTCCGCCACCAGGTGGGTGTGGAAAACGTCCAATTTGGCCGGAACTTGGCCCAGGCACAGCAGAGGAGCTGAGTGTGCTAGCTGCGGAGTTCGGGCATCGTTTTGCGCCTGACTCCGGGACTGCAGACCCCGTCGAGCGTGAGGTTTGTCTATTAGCAAACGAGCCGTTTCGCGGTGAGCCGTGTCGTTTGTCCGTCTTTATATATGTATGCCAGTGTGTGTGGATCAGAAGGTGGGTTAAAGTAGATGGAGATGGATTCCTGTCGCTTCACAAGCCCACAGGGGGGAGGGTAAGGGGGGGGATAGTAGGTGAAAGATGTCTAAGTATATGAAGAGAAAAAAATAATATGCAACAGGGATTTGCAGAATTATTACACTGCTGTTGGCGGAAACAGATTTTTTTAAAAATTAGGATAAAACAACAACCGATGTACGACACGGAGCTTTACATACTGCGTTAGGACAAGAGCCATAACTCGAATTATACAATGGCATAAATAAACCGCGCTCGTGGATTGAGCACGGACCCTGTTTCACTCACATGGCAGCCGGGTCGGTATGCGCACCCGAGAAGCAAAAGCGTACAACGAGTCAGGTAAACCAACGTAAGTCTGATCATACAAAATTAAATGCACAGTTAGAGTCAAGGCCTCAAAGGCTGTACCAGCCATTGGCACACATACAGTTAGAGTCAAGGCCTGAAAGGCTGTACCAGCCATTGTCACACATACAGTTAGAGTCAAGTCCTCAAAGGCTGTACCAGCCATTGTCACACATACAGTTAGAGTCAAGGCCTCAAAGGCTGTACCAGCCATTGTCACACATACAGTTAGAGTCAAGGCCTCAAAGGCTGTACCAGCCATTGTCACACATACAGTTAGAGTCAAGGCCTCAAAGGCTGTACCAGCCATTGTCACACATACAGTTAGAGTCAATACCTCAAAGGCTGTACCAGCCATTGTCACACATACAGTTAGAGTCAAGGCCTCAAAGGCTGTACCAGCCATTGTCACACATACAGTTAGAGTCAAGGCCTCAAAGGCTGTACCAGCCATTGTCACACATACAGTTAGAGTCAAGGCCTCAAAGGCTGTACCAGCCATTGTCACACATACAGTTAGAGTCAAGGCCTCAAAGGCTGTACCAGCCATTGTCACAGTGTGCACGTGCAAATAGCAAAACCTGTGTACTTGAGGAAGTCAGGCTGTGGATAAGGCTACTCTGTTCATACTACGGGTGGCATCAACGAAATATGTCGCGCACACACACTGTAAACCATAGATCCACACTAAACTAAACGTTTGCAAGAAATTGTTTTAGTGCGTCAAAACTGGTGCCGTCACCAATACTATTTTCGTTTTCATTTGTGCTTGTGCTCCTGGCATACATCAAACGTAGGACCGGACAGACTCATTTATACATTAACGCCCTGCATAAGTAAAACCTTCACCTTTGTTTAATAATAATGTAGTCCAGGCATTGACATGTTATTTTTTTTTTTATTGATTCTAACCAGATTTCAGTTTTTTTTGTGTGTGAATGAAGTGTAGCCCGGGTAGTAGTATTTGGGGTATTCTCTGTGTGAATTAGTGTTCCCATGCCGTGATGATCATCAAGCGGCTGTTTGAAATCTCACCTGGTGCTTATGTTAATTCACTAGAGATACGCTCAAATGATTTCATATTGATGGGATTAACGCGCACTCACAATTCCCGCACGCATGTGCACGCTTTTAAAAAAGGAATCACATACCACAAATTCATTACGAGGGGGGGGGGGGGGAGGGGGCACGGTGGTGGCGTTTGAGTGCTAGAACTGTTCAAAGAGGTGAGTTTTGCGGGCGGACTCGAAAGAGGAGGGAGAGTGTTTCTGACGGAGAGAGAGTGGGAGAGTGTTCCAGTTGGATGGACCGCAGACAGAAAAGGAGCGGGGGCGGAAAGTGCTGAGTTTGGTGCGGGGGTTGTGAAAGTGGAGAGGGTCGGAGGCAGAGCGGAGAGAGCTGGAAGAAGTGTAGGGGTGAAGTAAGAGAGAGAGATAATAAGAGAATACAAAGAATCAAAGAAAATTTCAAAATAATCAAAATTCAATAATGCCGCATCGATCTATAAATCTCGCCATTATCGATAATAAACTCATTGACCCCCCCTTCACCTCTCTACTATCACCGAATCAACCCTGTTGATTTGAAAAAAATGGCGGCCATATTCTATGAGGCATTATTGAATTTTGATTCTTTTGTATTCGTTTATTATCTCTCTCTATAACTTTTGTTTCTGTGAACACATAATCATATACCTAACCAAGTGGTGAAAAGTGAAACTGTATACTTATTACAAAGTTGAAACGAACTTTTGGGAAAATGCAAAGGTAACCTTAAAGTTAGTTGCCATAGAACTTAATAATTACTTACCCTAAGAACCTATTAATTACTTACCCTAAGTTTTTACAAGTTCTTACAACAACTTGACTCCAGTCACAACTTACTCGGACACATTTTTCAACTTTCAAGGGAAACAAAAAAAAAAAAACTTTTTTTTCTTTCTCAATAATACTCTGGTGGTGGGGCAGAAGGGGCTGAACAGACAGGCCTAAAGAGGTCAGATCTCAAAGAGGACAGGCCGTCCGCAGATTGTGTGTCTGATCTGAAAGACACAGGCCGTCCGCAGATTGTGTTTCTGATCTGAAAGACACAGGCCGTCCGCAGATTGTGTTTCTGATCTGAAAGACACAGGCCGTCCGCAGATTGTGTTTCTGATCTGAAAGACACAGGCCGTCCGCAGATTGTGTTTCTGATCTGAAAGAGGACACAGGCCGTCCTCAGATTGTGTTTCTGATCTGAAAGAGGACACAGGCCGTCCGCAGATTGTGTTTCTGATCTGAAAGACACAGGCCGTCCGCAGATTGTGTTTCTGATCTGAAAGACACAGGCCGTCCGCAGATTGTGTTTCTGATCTGAAAGAGGACACAGGCCGTCCTCAGATTGTGTTTCTGATCTGAAAGAGGACACAGGCCGTCCGCAGATTGTGTTTCTGATCTGAAAGAGGACACAGGCCGTCCTCAGATTGTGTTTCTGATCTGAAAGAGGACACAGGCCGTCCGCAGATTGTGTTTCTGATCTCAAAGAGGACACAGACCGTCCTCAGATTGTGTTTCTGATCTGAAAGAGGACACAGGCCGTCCGCAGATTGTGTTTCTGATCTGAAAGAGGACACAGGCCGTCCTCAGATTGTGTTTCTGATCTGAAAGAGGACACAGGCCGTCCGCAGATTGTGTTTCTGATCTGAAAGAGGACACAGGCCGTCCGCAGGTTGTGTTTCTGATCTGAAAGAGGACATAGGCCGTCCGCAGATTGTGTTTCTGATCTGAAAGAGGACACAGGCCGTCCGCAGATTGTGTTTCTGATCTCAAAGAGGACACAGGCCGTCTGCAGATTGTGGCATAGCGTGGGCAGCGGAGAGAGCAACTCTCTCGCGGAGCCAAAACGATTCGGCCAGACAAAGAAAACAGCAAAAACTGTGCGAGTTGGCAACTGAATAAACTTAAATAACAAGCGAACTATAATTCAATACTAATAAATCTTAGCATTTCCGAAAGGGAATTCAAAGGGCCTTTCAGTGAACTAAATTAGGAAAAGCTTAACACTAAACTGAATTTAATATGATTTTTTAATGACTGTCAGACAAGCAAACTGAAACGCGAAAAAGCATGAAAAACGTAAATCTAACTAAGACTAAGACACATCATACAAAACCAAATAGATATTCCGAAAGTATGAACTGTGCTGAATCTAATGACTATCGAAACAGCTTTCTACGTTTAATAGAACGGGAGCTATGAGGCTTCAAAAATACACAAGAAACACAAGTTACAAAACCATTACTAACACAGAAGACTCGCCGCAAGACGCAAGTGGTGCTGTCACAGCTAGCGGCTGAACCCGGGAACCTCAGACGTGGACTAAAAATAACTACATGGGGACAGAGGCTTATGGCGCTCTGCTACATCAACACTTTGACAAACATATCACTAGCTACTGACCATAGGCACGCGCCTCAGCTGACCAAGCCCGGCTAGACGGGAGCCAGTCATAGGCACGCGCCGCAGCTGACCAAGCCCGGCTAGACGGGAGCCAGTCATAGGCACGCGCCACCACTGACCAAGCCCGGCTAGACGGAAGCCAGTCATTGGCACGCGCCGCAGCTGACCAAGCCCTGCCAGACGGAAGCCAGTCATAGGCACGCGCCGCATCTGACCAAGCCCGGCCAAACAGAAGCCAGTCATAGGCACGCGCCGCATCTTACCAAACCCGGCTAGACGGAAGCCAGTCATAGGCACGCGCCGCATCTGACCAAGCCCGGCTAGACAGAAGCCAGTCATAGGCACGCGCCACATCTGACCAAGCCCGGCTGGAAGGAAGCCAGTCATAGGCACGCGCCGCATCTGACCAAGCCCGATTAGACGGAAGCCAGTCATAGGCACGCGCCGCATCTGACCAAGCCCGGCGAAAGCCAGTCATAGGCACGCGCCGCATCTGACCAAGCCCGATTAGACGGAAGCCAATCATAGGCACGCGCCGCATCTGACCAAGCCCGGCTGGACGGAAGCCAGTCATAGGCACTCGCCGCATCTGACCAAGCTAGACGGAAGCCAGTCGCGGCTCGCTCTGCGGCTCTACCCCTCCCTGGCATTGCTGGCGTCAATAGATTTAATGTAAACCATTCCCCAAAGGTCACTGTAAATTCTATTTTTTTTATTCAGAGGCCTTCCTTTCTAACATGTTCAGCCTTTTCAAGTCACCAAAGCGATCGCTGTCTCCATTGCTAACGACGATGTCCGACATTTTGTTATTACTCTGTTCTCACGACCTTTAAAAACATGTGATACTATGGCAATTGATAGTCTACTGCTGAGTTTTGTTTAAAGTGTAATATTTAAAACCTATGTTTCAATATACATATTTTATTGAAAATGCTTAGAATGGTGTACAGTTGATACAATGCGTTTGCCGCTTTGAGTGTATATGTATTTTTAGTTTTGTATGGCTGCCTCACGTGGTGCGTGTGTTAGATTCCAGACTAGACGCTTCAGCTGTGCAAGTGAAGTATGAATGTAAAGACTCACACACTTTTTAAAGTAGCCAGGCAGTTGGAATTTCTTACACATGTGAGTGTTACGATTGTGGTTGTGTTGTTTTGTGAGAGCGCGCGTGCATAAATCGTAGGTAACGATCCGACGTTTTATGTGAGCTATCACGATTTCAAATCACGTACCTTTTTGGAGAATTTCACTTTCGTTTATGAATAGTGCGGTGTGGATTATCTGTTGCCGCACCGAGTTGAGTCACGAAAGGTCTAGAAGACTCACGAGGATTCATTTGTTTACTACCAGCGTGTCGCTTGGCTTTCGGTGCTAATGCACTGTTCGTATGTTTACCTCTTTTGAGCGTGCGAGGTCGTGACCTGTCTGGCCTACTTTTGTGCGACGTCATCGCGCGCCGCAGTTTTTCCTAAACTTAGACGTTGAAGATCGCGTAGCTAGATATTTACAGAATATTCCAGTGGGAATGCACCTTTGAGTTTTAGATACGTTTTTTGCTTTGATTGGTGGTGTTGTACGATTGTGCTTGATGTTTCTAGAAAACATACCACTATAAAAGAGTCGTGCTAGGAAGCACCTGGGTACATTGTTCAGTCGTAGGATTGCGATGTAACAGAGAGGGTACATTGTTCAGTCGTAGGATTGCGATGTAACAGAGTCTGTACATTGTTCAGTCGTAGGATTGCGATGTAACAGAGTCTGTACATTGTTCAGTTGTAGAATTGCGATGTAACAGCGTCGGTACAGTGTTCAGTTGTAGAATTGCGATGTAACAGCGTCGGTGCAGTGTTCAGTTGTAGAATTGCGATGTAACAGCGTCGGTACAGTGTTCAGTTGTAGAATTGCGATGTAACAGCGTCGGTACAGTGTTCAGTTGTAGAATTGCGATGTAACAGCGTCGGTACAGTGTTCAGTTGTATAATTGCATTGTATCGTAAAACGCTTTGATATTGAGAGAGCGTTACAAGAGATATCGTGCTTCATTGTCAGTAACGGAGATCTGCAGTGAAGGCTGATGTACATTGTATGAGAGACGCTTTGTGTCAGAGTTGAGAAGATTTTGTACTATTGTTGGTGCAATTGTGAACGCATTTCGTGGAGATCGCATCGCTGTAATAAAATATTGTTGGAACTGTTACTCCAGTATTGTCTACATCATTAAGCCACGTGAGACGGATTGCAGCTGAACGGAGGTTTATTTAAAAGAACTCTACGTGCGTGCGTGCCGTCTGGTGTGATATCATACTACGACCACGATTCAACCACGTAACTGTGAGCAATCGAAAACACTCACACATTCCGCACCGTTCCCGGAGCGGCTAGCTCGATCGCTAAAGTACCCAAACTCTTTTTGGTACGCTATGACTAGAAAACAGAGGTAAACGTGACGTGCAGGGAGAGATTAGTCACTAAATGTTTCAGATCCTTCAAAGAGTCATGAAAGTATAATCATGCGGCCAACATACACACTGCCGCCAATGTCATGAGGGCCTGTGGAATGGTAGCAAAGCGCTCTCTGGGACGCTGAACTACCGTTCAGAGATAAGGCATTCAAGTCAGAGGTCACACCTCAGGAGTCACCCCACTCAGGCAGCTAATTAGTATCCTGGACCCCTGAACAGACACATCAGTAACCTGGGATCCTCGACAGCTGCCCTATTATCTTTGCTCTCTGATTCCACTTTGAACAGTGATCTGAGACATCTTCCCAGTTACATATCTGTCTGTCAAAATCAAATCACTTTCTCTGACAGTGTCAAAAGCCTTTGTGTTTTCATTGACAGTGACCTCAAAATGGATAAGTATGTCAGTCATATGTGCAGATCAGCTTTTATTGAACTTTGGCGCATTAGCAGTATTAGACAGTATGCCCGAAGCAACTGCAATCCTTGTCTCCTCTTTTGTTTTATCAAGGTTAGACTACTGTATCTCCCTCCTTGGAAAATAAATAAAGGTTCATTGTTCCTTTCCGGCCTGCATGAAACCCAGCTAGATAAACTGCAGAGAGGACGAAACAGTGCTGCCCGTTTAGTTCTGCGCATGCGTAAGCGTGACCATATCCGCCCCGCGCATGAAAAACTCCGCTGGCTGCCCGTACAAGAACGCATTCTGTATAAATTGTCCTGCATGTGCTTCAACTCTATCAACCTGACTTCTCCTGTTATATCTCTGACTTACTACATCTGTATACACCATCTCGCACCCTCCGCTCTTCCTCTGACACACGTAAATTTCGCCTTCCCAATTTCAAATGTAAAACACGTTGCGAACGTGCCTTCTCCCGTCTTGGCCCCGCCACTTGGAACAGCCGCCCCGCCAAGGTCCGTAACTGTCAAACGCTCTCCTCATTTAAATATTTTTTACAACGCTGACTTTCACTAGTTCATTTTTCCAGCCATGCACAATTCATCACCACGGTCACGTTTGTGTGTGTGTGTGTGTGTGTGTGTGTGTGTGTGTGTGTGTGTGTGTGTGTGTGTGTGTGTGTGCAACGTGCGTGCGTGTGTATATTGTGAGTTAATGTGTGTGTACGCGTGTTAGCTGTTAGCCTTTTCATTGGATCAGCGCTTAGAGCTACTTTTAGAATACGCGCTTAACAAATTATTATTATTATTATTATTATTATTATTATTATTATTATTATTATTATTATTATTATTATTATTATTATTATTATTATTATTATTATTATCAGGGGCGATGGATACTCAGGGGTCGCCCTGCAAAGGGAGGCTGATGAGGATTCTTATCCCCTGACACAATCAAAGCAGTAAAAGTCATAGAATGTTACATAATTATTATGTGATAGCAGGTGGTGGGAAACTGTGATGACGAGGAGAATGTATTTAATGCGACTCATTGTGATTGATATGCGATCCAGCAATGCTCACGGAACTTCATCAGCCACTGCCATGCGATACTGCATCAGCCACTGCACTGCCATGCGATACTGCATCAGCCACTGCCATGCGATACTGCATCAGCCACTGCTATGCGATACTGCATCAGCAACTGCCATGCGAGGGCTTTTGAGGATCTATGATCAATGCACTGACAACTAAGAAGGCGGTTTTATAAATTACTTCTCTTTTACTGAATTAGGTAAATCAATCACATTAGTGTGTGTGTGTGTGTGTGTGTGTGTGTGTGTGTGTGTGTGTGTGTGTGTGTGTGTGTGTGTGTTTGTGTGTGTGTGTGTGAGTGACCAGGGGCAGAGGCCCTCATGAGCCGCCCTATTAAGGATGGTGATGGTCCTTTTCCCTAACATAAATCAAAAGTTGTGATAAGATGTGATAGCAAGGGATGGTACTGTGATAGAGAGAGCGGTGATAATGTTTATTTAAATATGCGTTAATTGAGTGTTCGTGTTTGTGAGCCGAAGACAAATTTTTCAGTATATGCTAATATACTGATCAACAAAAGAAACGCAAATGTCTGACCATATCGCTTTTCTTTGTAAATGTGCATTAATCCCGTTATTTTGACGTCATTTTTTTTTTTAATGTTATAAAGACTGTGTTTTGTCGTGTGCAAATAGAACTTTTAGTCTTAAAATCGCACATCGATGGCTTATGACGTCATCAGTGATACTTATATCACAGGATATTAAAAGTGAAACCGGGAGCATCTGCTGAGTACACAGCTGAAAGCCAACCAATGTGCAATGTCACTAGGGTCCGTGTGCATGAAAATCCGGCCGGATTGGTCTTGACCTACTTTTCGTTGTCAAAGGCAGCTAAATAATCAAAATGACCTACAAACATGAAATTAAAAAGTTTAATTATTTTTAGGTTAGCGGCCATATTTACCTGATCAAATAGATATGGGTGTGTTCTTTATCTCTGTGTCAGTCACTGGAGCATAACAATTGGTTTGAAAGTAATTCACATTAAATCAATTAATATTTATTAAGAAAATGATGTGCACCGGAAGTTCTCGTTTTCGAGTGAATTTTTCGAGTAAAATTTCGTTTGAGGCAGTAAATAACACCATAAGCAGACCACACAACTTGTGTGTTAAAACATATTACAAGAAACTTGCTTCACAGAGTGTGTCCAGTTTTGCTTATTTTCCCCACTAATGAAACCCTGTGTCCTCCAAGGTAGCCATTGGCGAAAACTCATCCAATTTTTGTCTGAATGTAGCTCAGAAAGTAGGCTGAACATCTGAAGTAAGCAACAAATAAGATGTTCTTGTTTTTTTCTGTCAGCATGGCTCTTTGTTTGCGGGTACACTTACAGACACTTTTAGCGTTTTAAATGGAAGTCAGTGTATATTTAATGGATAATAATGAATGTTTTTTTTTTTTTAATTTGAATTAAATTTGAACTAAATGTAAAGTGCAGGCAGCGTTTAATCACAGAAGGTTTTGGAGCCTGCAAAGACCCATGAAAGTATATGCTATACACACGGAAGTTAGTTTCTCCGGTAAGCTATTATTAGTAAACAGAGGTAAATGTAATGTGCCGGAATAGGTTACCCAAAGAAGGTTTTGGAGCCTGCAAAAGACTCGTGAAAGTATGTGCCGCCAACATACATACTGCCGATATTAATCATCAAGGTAATCATCATTATGAAAGTAAATACAGACAGCATAATAAGATAAGAAAAAAGTAAAATAGAATAAAATGCAAGAACATACATGCTACTAAATAAAGAAGTAATAGTAAATATCTGTATAAATATATATAATAAAATGGAGTAAACAAGGAATCTAATTATACAGTTTTATAACCTGCCCCGCTTTGCCAGAAAGGTCTAGAGTGACATACGATTTGCGATGTATATTATGATTCAAAACGATATTACTTGTGAAATATGAGCAAAATCTGACGAAGTCCTCGGTTCGTATGGTTACCACCCATGGTACACACCTTTATAGGATTATGCACACGGGTCACTGGTTACAACCCATTAAAAAAGGATATGATATAAGGTATTTGTGTTCCATTTTTTCAGCACATAGATCTGTGTTCATTTGTTACAAATACATTTTGCTGAAAGTCACTGTGTGCAGGTTTGCAGTTCGTGGGGTGGGGGTGGGGGTGGGGGGTGGGGTGGGCTCCTTCCCACAAAGTAAATGAATGAGGGAGGGGTGAGCCAGATTATTCCCTGGCTCCACCATTGTGTGTTTTAGAAAAAAAAAAAACAGATCAGGAAAGTTTTGTGAAATCATAGAGAATTTGATATTTAATCCCTTCCACACTCAAAGACCCGTACCTTGTCCCCTCCCCTGTTCCCTTGCCCCCTCCCCGCACCATTATTTGATGCTTTGAAGATTTGACAGTCGCATGTGGGAGTGTTGCCTGCAACCCCCCCCCCCCCCCCACACACACACACACACCCCCACCCCCCCCCCCGCCATCCCATCTACCCTCCATGTTTTGTGATATTTTGGAGGCTGGAAAGTAACATGTCTGTCACGCTGTCCATTCCCCGCCCTATGAAGAATACCAACCGACGCTTCTGCAGCATGCATTCTGTATTAACGACAATGAGGTAACTCAACTAGCACGAGACAGAGATTCTGTTTCTGTACATACTTTCTCCACCACTAGATACGTCGTGAATCACGCAACTGGACTGAAAGCTCTACAACGCCGGCCGCTGACACAACAAGGACACAAATGGTACCAGCTGTGGGTATAGATCATCATGTGCCACAGCGTTACGGGCCCCTGATGTGTCTCTGTGTCTCTTGGAGCTGCTGTCTGTATTTACAGTGGTGCAGGAATTTGCGATTTCTAAAAACATAGTGCTTCAGCAAAGACAGGAAATGTAGGTCACGGATCGTTCTTCGATGCGTGACACGAAACGACCTTGGCATTGGAGAATCCCGGCTACCACACCTACTTCCTGAATGATATGTTCACGGTGTTGATACCCAGTAGAACACAAAGGCCCAACATGCCAGGGGTATAGATCCTCATGACACCCGCAGTGAGCACATGAGAATGTATGACTCCAGGCTCGATACCTACCCAATTAGCGGGACGAGAGAGGATGGCTATTTTTACCGTGTCTTTAACTCTGCGCAGTATCTCACGGTGTCAAATGACAAGTGAATTGCGTTTTAATCCGGTTGCAGTGACTATGATACACGAACGTTATGGTGGAAAAGCCCACCTGTTGGGGGGTATAACAACTGTCGGGTACAACAGACGTCGGGTATAACAACAGTCGGATATAACAACAGTCGGGTATAAGAACAGTCGGATATAACAACAGTCGGGTATAACAACAGTCGGATATAACAAATGTCGGATATAACAACAGTCGGGTATAACAACAGTCGGGTATAACAACTGTCGGATATAACAACAGTCGAGTATAACAACTGTCGGATATAACAACTGTCGGGTATAACAACAGTCGGGTATAACAACAGTCCGCTATAACAACAGTCGGATATAACAACTGTCGGATATAACAACAGTCGGATATAACAACAGTCGGGTATAACAACAGTCTGGTATAACAACAGTCGGATATAACAACTGTCGGGTATAACAACAGTCGGATATAACAACAGTCCGCTATAACAACAGTCGGCTATAACAACAGTCGGGTATAACAACAGTCGGGTATAACAACTGTCGGGTATAACAACAGTCGGGTATAACAACAGTCGGATATAACAACAGTCGGATAACAACAGTCGGGTATAACAACAGTCGGATATAACAACAGTCGGGTATAACAACAGTCGGGTATAACAACTGTCGGGTATAACAACTGTCGGGTATAACAGACGTCGGATATAACAACTGTCGGGTATAACAACAGTCGGGTATAACAAATTTCGGATATAACAAAAGTCGGGTATAACAACAGTCGGGTATAACAACAGTCGGTATAACAACTGTCGGGTATAACAACAGTCGGATATAACAACAGTCGGAAATAACAACAGTCGGATATAACAGACGTCGGGTATAACAGACGTCGGGTATAACAACTGACGGGTATAACAACTGTCGGGTATAACAGACCTCGGGTATATCAGACGTCGGGTATAACAACTGTCGGGTATAACAACTGTCGGGTATAACAGACGTCGGGTATAACAACAGTCGTGTATAACAACAGTCGTGTATAACAACTGTCGGGTATAACAGACGTCGGGTATATCAGACGTCGGGTATAACAACTGTCGGGTATAACAGACGTCGGGTATAAAATCTGTCGGGTATAACAACAGTCGTGTATAACAACTGTCGGGTATGACAACTGTCGGGTATAACAGACGTCAGGTATAACAACTGTCGTATATAGCAAATTCGGGTATAACAACAGTCGGGTATAACAAACGTCGGGTATAACAAACGTCGGATATAGCAAATGTCGGGTATAACAACAGTCGGGTACAATAACATTCGGATAAAACAACAGTCGGATAAAACAACACTCTTTCAGAGCTCGAGATGACACTTTTTTTCTGTGGAAATTACTGCACTTGTAACAGACTTCGGTTGAATTAAACACAGCTGTGTAAAGGCGTGCTGGTACCTGGACGTTTACTGGACTGTGTATGTGACACAATTTTATTTTTCATTATTTATTTAGTTTTCATTTTTACTGTTTTGAGGAAAGTGGGGGGGGGAGGGAGGAGGGAATGTATAATGTTACTTAACTCATTCGAGACGCGCCGATTAGAGCCGCATATCTGGAGGCGGTACGTCTCGAATAAGTTAAATTAAGTTCTAGAAAACAGAATGGCAATGATAGAAAATTTGGTAATTTATTGCGTTACAGCAGTCATGTTACATAGTGATCCATATTAGGATATTAGTTATAGCAGGCAAGAAAATAACGGTTAGATTTAAGGTTTACTGCCAACATACAGGCTGTGTACAAATGTTGACACGGTCATTCACAAACCTCTCTCTGTCTCCTTACAATGTGTAGAGTGGTCACCGTTCAGCAAGCGTCAATACGTCACGCTTTCTTCTACAGTAATATTTTTTATCATGTAGGATTTTTCACGGAAAGACATGTCCAAAAAGGGCGTCACCAATTATAATGCCACGCCCACCACACAGCGTGTGAGCGGCACTGTTTCAGCAACTCTACCATAGGCGTCTGATGAAGAATTGTTTGACAGCCGGTCTAGATTGCGCCCTGAACACAACTCTAATCCACTATAATCCCAATAAACCTGACTCTCAGGGATGTTCACACGTTGAACGTTCAAGGCTTAACGTTTTTTTGTCCACCAGGAAGGTGATTTAAAAGACCGAGCACCGAATAGCGCCTGAACAACTGTTAATCCTACATGGGTTCAAACCCTCAACCTTTTAGACAAGAATCGAAAGGTAAAGTGGCGCTACCACCAGAGCTACTCATCTTTTCACAGGGGATCTGAACATTATACAGTTGTAGCATGATAGCACCAGTACACAAATACACCTTCGTCAGACATGTTACACTGGATCTGCTGAATCCTGTTCTAGAATCATTGTTCCTTGGTTGCGGCTAAACGTTGCTGTGTGAAAAGTTTCCTTCACTCACAAGACACACAAATCTGAAAATATACGTTCTACAGCTACAACAAAATCCGACCCTGGGCCAAAAACATGTGATCGCTTCTTCAGCAAATTAAACTTTCTGATTGGCTGTTCTGAGATACGAGCTGATATCTGATATCGACATCAAACGGACTGTCTTCGCCACACCTGGTAACGCTGATCGCTATGTTTGTGACGTGCATTGTTCAGGTAACTTCAAACCTCAGTCAAGCACCGTCACGTTTCTTCCGGCCCCGGATGCGGGGTTTTACCTTGTTATTATTAAAGTGGTAACAACGATTTACTATAAAATGCCTGTGTATCGCTACAGACATGTATACTACAGAGTGTATACATTCAGTTTAATCCTGGTTGTACGGAGAAAGTTAGTCAGAAATAAGTTCTTGAAAGAGAGTATTTCTGACCATTGACATTTGCTATAAAAGACAGACCCGTCGCGCGTTCACTACAAGTTGTTGCGTCACAGTTCACGTGAATACGTTCTATCTGATTTGAGCAAGTGTTTAAACTGGATCAGTTAACTGTACAACTATCAGATACTTTGGAGAATTTTATTTTTTTTGTAAGCAGAGAGTCAGAAGTACTGCAAATAAACAAAGTTTTCGTAACATTGAAAATGACGGCAACGTGTTTTATCCTCTTCCTGGTTTCCAATGTCGCTACCACAGTCACCAAGGCAACAACTGTCGCTACCACAGTCACCAATGGAACCACTGTCGCTACCACAGTCACCATTGGAACCAATGTCGCTACCACAGTCACCAACGGAACCCCTGTCGCTACCACAGTCAACAATGGAACGACTCTCGCTACCACACTCACCAAGGGAACCACTGTCGCTACCACAGTCACCAAGGGAACCACTGTCGCAGGTAAAAGTACTGCTAGTCCTATGCATGCTCTCTCCCCCCTCTGCGCCACCGATGATGCGCTGTTCCTCTGTGCTAATAGTGGGGTCACGTGACGCCGGACGACTGCTAACAACGGACGAGAGCCAAGTCAGGGGGGATAACCCGCTTGCACGATAATCGTAGACAACACTCCACACATCTCTAACAGACATAGATTCTCATGAGCCCTGAGTGTTGTCTCTACGTTTATGGTACACGCTGAGTGTTGTCTCTATGTTTATGGTACACGCTGAGTGTTGTCTCTATGTTTATGGTACACGCTGAGTGTTGTCTCTATGTTTATGGTACAAGCTGAGTGTTGTCTCTATGTTTATGGTACACGCTGAGTGTTGTCTCTATGTTTATGGTACACGCTGAGTGTTGTCTCTTTGTTTATGGTACACGCTGAGTGATGTCTCTATGTTTATGGTACACGCTGAGTGATGTCTCTATGTTTATGGTACACGCTGAGTGTTGTCTCTATGTTTATGGTACAAGCTGAGTGTTGTCTCTATGTTTATGGTACACGCTGAGTGTTGTCTCTGTGTTTATGGTACAAGCTGAGTGTTGTCTCTATGTTTATGGTACACGCTGAGTGTTGTCTCTGTGTTTATGGTACAAGCTGAGTGTTGTCTCATGTTTATGGTACACACTGAGTGTTGTCTCTATGTTTATGGTACACGCTGAGTGTTGTCTCTATGTTTATGGTACACGCTGAGTGTTGTCTCTATGTTTATGGTACACGCTGAGTGTTGTCTCTATGTTTATGGTACACGCTGAGTGTTGTCTCTATGTTTATGGTACACGCTGAGTGTTGTCTCTATGTTTATGGTACACGCTGAGTGTTGTCTCTATGTTTATGGTACACGCTGAGTGTTGTCTCTATGTTTATGGTACACGCTGAGTGTTGTCTCTATGTTTATGGTACACGCTGAGTGTTGTCTCTATGTTTATGGTACACGCTGGTCATCCCCCCTGACTTGGCTCTCGTGCGTTCTGGGAGTCGTTTGTTGCAAACGAAACTTCAGCAATATATGATACATTTCCTGTCAATGTGCGGCCCAGACAAAGTATTTATCTTCCGTCAGACGTTGATTCTAACATTGTTATACAATATATGATACATTTCATTTTAATGTACGGCCCAGACAAAGCGTTTATCTTCCGTCAGACGTTGATTCTAACATTGTTATACAATATATGATACATTTCATGTCAATGTGCGGCCCAGACACAGTGTTTATCTTACGTCAGACGTTGATTCTAACATTGTTATACACTATATGATACATTTCATGTCAATGTACGGCCCAGACAAAGTGTTTATCTTCCGTCAGACGTTGATTCTAACATTGTTTTACAATATATGACACATTTCATGTCAATATACGGCCTAGACACAGTGTTTATCTTCCGTCAGACGTTGATTCTAACATTGTTATACAGTGCTTTACCATGCTGTCAGTCAACAGTGAACGTGCATTTTGTGCGTTTCTGAGCGTTGACATTTATGCGGGATTCGTCGTGTGTGACACCTGGGTGCACCTGGGTGCGTGTCGCTAGTACAGCGTATCGGGCATTTACAGTGTACAGTATGTGACTAATCCTCTTCACCTCATTCGTTAATTTATTTATTTAGTGTCTTTCACCCTAAACGTGTTTATGCGAACAGCGTCGAAGGTTCGGTGACAAAGGAAAATGCAAAGAAGTGACATGACTAAGTGCAGCCGAACTTACTGGTGTAGGGAGAGTGACATGTCTAAGTGTAGCCGAACTTACTGGTGTAGAAGGAGTGACATGACTAAGTCTAGCCGAATTTACTGTTGTAGGGGGATTGACATGACTAAGTGCAGCCAAACTTACTGGTGTAGGGGGAGTGACGTGACAAAGTGCAGCCGAACTTACTGGTGTAGGAGGAGTGACACGACTAAGTGCAGTCAAACTTATTGGTGTCGGGGGAGTGACCTGACTAAGTGCAGCCGAACTTACTGGTGTGTGTGGGGGGGGGGGGGGAGGGGTGTGACATGACTAAGTGCAGCCGAACTTACTGGTGTAAGGTCAGTGACTGACTAAGTGCAGCCGAACTTACTGGTGTAGGGAGAGTGACGTGACTAAGTGTACCGTACCAGAACTTAATGGTGCAGGGGGAGTGACAGGTTTGATCCACACCTTGCATACTTCGTCATGTCACCCAGCTCTATCAGTCTGCGCCTAATGACATTCACACACTCACTCAGCCTTTCATTTGCGTACAAGCATACATGCCACCTTTCCTGTTATTACACTATCTTCACACCGCAAGCTACATACAAAGACCAATGATTCCAATTATAAAAAAAATTCACTTTACTAGTGACAATAGATGAACCAGAGAATAATAGAAAATAAACAAATACGTATATTTACCCCAAACCGGCATAAGAGGCGTCAAGCAGTTGCCCTCCAGTTGTCAGGAAACATGGCAAGATGTATTGTTTACAGATTCACACTATGCAAACTTTTGATGCACCAAGCTGGAACCTGCCTACTAGAAACGTGCTTGAGCGCAAGGGACGGCGCTGCCCCTGGGGTCAGTCGCATAAGTGACCTTAGGCCCGCACCAGCCACTAAACAAGGTGCTTCGCTATAGCTTCACAACACTCACCCCGCTATAGCGTCACAACACTCACCCGGCTTTTGCGGAGCTCCTTGCTTAGTTGCTAGTGCAGGTATACGCTCGCTCATGCAACTGCCCCTGACGCTGTGATAGTGTATGCTGAGGTTCTCACTGGGTCGTGCGATACATAACGGGCACATAGTCTCCGAGTGCTTCATCTGTGTTGAGCCAGGCTTGCCTTGCCACTCAACTAAAACATTCTCACCCGCACTTATACTGTTCATGATTCTTCGTCATCCCGGCTTGCCCAGCTACCCAGTTAAAGATACACTCTCGCTTAGTATTTAATGTTAATAGTTTTGTCATTAAACCGGTGAGCCAAGTGTGCCCTGTCACTCAGCTGAGAAAGTCTCAGTAGTACTGTTATTGTTGTCTTTATTCCTGTCAAACAGACCCCACTGCAGTCAACAGCCGGTTGGTGATCATTTGTTTGCCTGTAGCCTTCCTAACTACCAAGGTTGGTCACTTGTCGTGACTGCACGAACACGTGTCTTGGTTATGTATCATTGTGTACCTATACCTCCTGTCTCTCTGCGGTTTATAAAGCCTACGTCACATGTTGGCCACTTGTCTTGACTGCACGAACACGTGTCATGGTTGTGTATCATTGTGTACCTATACCTCCTGTCTCTCTGCGGTTTATAAAGCCTACGTCACATGTTGGCCACTTGTCTTGACTGCACGAACACGTGTCATGGTTGTGTATCATTGTGTACCTATACCTCCTGTCTCTCTGCGGTTTATAAAGCCTACGTCACATGTTGGCCACTTGTCTTGACTGCACGAACACGTGTCATGGTTGTGTATCATTGTGTACCTATACCTCCTGTCTCTCTGCGGTTTATAAAGCCTACGTCACATGTTGGCCACTTGTCTTGACTGCACGAACACGTGTCATGGTTGTGTATCATTGTGTACCTATACCTCCTGTCTCTCTGCGGTTTATAAAGCCTACGTCACATGTTGGCCACTTGTCTTGACTGCACGAACACGTGTCATGGTTGTGTATCATTGTGTACCTATACCTCCTGTCTCTCTGCGGTTTATAAAGCCTACGTCACATGTTGGCCACTTGTCTTGACTGCACGAACACGTGTCATGGTTGTGTATCATTGTGTACCTATACCTCCTGTCTCTCTGCGGTCTATAAAGCCTACGTCACATGTTGGCCACTTGTCTTGACTGCACGAACACGTGTCATGGTTGTGTATCATTGTGTACCTATACCTCCTGTCTCTCTGCGGTTTATAAAGCCTACGTCACATGTTGGCCACTTGTCTTGACTGCACGAACACGTGTCATGGTTGTGTATCATTGTGTACCTATACCTCCTGTCTCTCTGCGGTTTATAAAGCCTACGTCACATGTTGGCCACTTGTCTTGACTGCACGAACACGTGTCATGGTTGTGTATCATTGTGTACCTATACCTCCTGTCTCTCTGCGGTTTATAAAGCCTACGTCACATGTTGGCCACTTGTCTTGACTGCACGAACACGTGTCATGGTTGTGTATCATTGTGTACCTATACCTCCTGTCTCTCTGCGGTCTATAAAGCCTACGTCACATGTTGGCCACTTGTCTTGACTGCACGAACACGTGTCATGGTTGTGTATCATTGTGTACCTATACCTCCTGTCTCTCTGCGGTCTATAAAGCCTACGTCACATGTTGGCCACTTGTCTTGACTGCACGAACACGTGTCATGGTTGTGTATCATTGTGTACCTATACCTCCTGTCTCTCTGCGGTCTATAAAGCCTACGTCACATGTTGGCCACTTGTCTTGACTGCACGAACACGTGTCATGGTTGTGTATCATTGTGTACCTATACCTCCTGTCTCTCTGCGGTTTATAAAGCCTACGTCACATGTTGGCCACTTGTCTTGACTGCACGAACACGTGTCATGGTTGTGTATCATTGTGTACCTATACCTCCTGTCTCTCTGCGGTTTATAAAGCCTACGTCACATGTTGGCCACTTGTCTTGACTGCACGAACACGTGTCATGGTTGTGTATCATTGTGTACCTATACCTCCTGTCTCTCTGCGGTTTATAAAGCCTACGTCACATGTTGGCCACTTGTCTTGACTGCACGAACACGTGTCATGGTTGTGTATCATTGTGTACCTATACCTCCTGTCTCTCTGCGGTTTATAAAGCCTACGTCACATGTTGGCCACTTGTCTTGACTGCACGAACACGTGTCATGGTTGTGTATCATTGTGTACCTATACCTCCTGTCTCTCTGCGGTTTATAAAGCCTACGTCACATGTTGGCCACTTGTCTTGACTGCACGAACACGTGTCATGGTTGTGTATCATTGTGTACCTATACCTCCTGTCTCTCTGCGGTTTATAAAGCCTACGTCACATGTTGGCCACTTGTCTTGACTGCACGAACACGTGTCATGGTTGTGTATCATTGTGTACCTATACCTCCTGTCTCTCTGCGGTCTATAAAGCCTACGTCACATGTTGGCCACTTGTCTTGACTGCACGAACACGTGTCATGGTTGTGTATCATTGTGTACCTATACCTCCTGTCTCTCTGCGGTCTATAAAGCCTACGTCACATGTTGGCCACTTGTCTTGACTGCACGAACACGTGTCATGGTTGTGTATCATTGTGTACCTATACCTCCTGTCTCTCTGCGGTCTATAAAGCCTACGTCACATGTTGGCCACTTGTCTTGACTGCACGAACACGTGTCATGGTTGTGTATCATTGTGTACCTATACCTCCTGTCTCTCTGCGGTCTATAAAGCCTACGTCACATGTTGGCCACTTGTCTTGACTGCACGAACACGTGTCATGGTTGTGTATCATTGTGTACCTATACCTCCTGTCTCTCTGCGGTTTATAAAGCCTACGTCACATGTTGGCCACTTGTCGTGACTGCACGAACACGTGTCATGGTTGTGTATCATTGTGTACCTATACCTCCTGTCTCTCTGCGGTTTATAAAGCCTACGTCACATGTTGGCCACTTGTCTTGACTGCACGAACACGTGTCATGGTTGTGTATCATTGTGTACCTATACCTCCTGTCTCTCTGCGGTTTATAAAGCCTACGTCACATGTTGGCCACTTGTCTTGACTGCACGAACACGTGTCATGGTTGTGTATCATTGTGTACCTATACCTCCTGTCTCTCTGCGGTTTATAAAGCCTACGTCACATGTTGGCCACTTGTCTTGACTGCACGAACACGTGTCATGGTTGTGTATCATTGTGTACCTATACCTCCTGTCTCTCTGCGGTTTATAAAGCCTACGTCACATGTTGGCCACTTGTCTTGACTGCACGAACACGTGTCATGGTTATGTATCATTGTGTACCTATACCTCCTGTCTCTCTGCGGTTTATAAAGCCTACGTCACATGTTGGCCACTTGTCTTGACTGCACGAACACGTGTCATGGTTATGTATCATTGTGTACCTATACCTCCTGTCTCTCTGCGGTTTATAAAGCCTACGTCACATGTTGGCCACTTGTCTTGACTGCACGAACACGTGTCATGGTTATGTATCATTGTGTACCTATACCTCCTGTCTCTCTGCGGTTTATAAAGCCTACGTCACATGTTGGCCACTTGTCTTGACTGCACGAACACGTGTCATGGTTATGTATCATTGTGTACCTATACCTCCTGTCTCTCTGCGGTTTATAAAGCCTACGTCACATGTTGGCCACTTGTCTTGACTGCACGAACACGTGTCATGGTTGTGTATCATTGTGTACCTATACCTCCTGTCTCTCTGCGGTTTATAAAGCCTACGTCACATGTTGGCCACTTGTCTTGACTGCACGAACACGTGTCATGGTTATGTATCATTGTGTACCTATACCTCCTGTCTCTCTGCGGTTTATAAAGCCTACGTCACATGTTGGCCACTTGTCTTGACTGCACAAACACGTGTCTTGGTTATGTATCATTGTGTACCTGTACCTCCTCGTCTCTCTGCGGTCCAAACAGCATACGTCACATGTTGGCCACTTGTCTTGACTGCACAAACACGTGTCATGGTTATGTATCATTGTGTACCTATACCTCCTGTCTCTCTGCGGTTTATAAAGCCTACGTCACATGTTGGCCACTTGTCTTGACTGCACGAACACGTGTCATGGTTATGTATCATTGTGTACCTATACCTCCTGTCTCTCTGCGGTTTATAAAGCCTACGTCACATGTTGGCCACTTGTCTTGACTGCACGAACACGTGTCATGGTTGTGTATCATTGTGTACCTATACCTCCTGTCTCTCTGCGGTTTATAAAGCCTACGTCACATGTTGGCCACTTGTCTTGACTGCACGAACACGTGTCATGGTTATGTATCATTGTGTACCTATACCTCCTGTCTCTCTGCGGTTTATAAAGCCTACGTCACATGTTGGCCACTTGTCTTGACTGCACAAACACGTGTCTTGGTTATGTATCATTGTGTACCTGTACCTCCTCGTCTCTCTGCGGTCCAAACAGCATACGTCACATGTTGGCCACTTGTCTTGACTGCACAAACACGTGTCATGGTTATGTATCATTGTGTACCTATACCTCCTGTCTCTCTACGGTCTATAAAGACTACGTCACATCTTTAGGAAACGTCCACGGACCATGACACTGACCATTCCAAGTCCTGTAGCGATGGGCGAGAGGCGAAACGGCAGGTGAAAGATGTCACTGGAAGCCGCAGTCTCAAACCTGCATGCAGGCGGTTCAGGATATTGGTCGCCTGATGTTGACCTGGGGATGACAACATCACTCGGCACACCCTGAAC
Organism: Semisulcospira habei; assembly: GCA_036245525.1. Lineage (NCBI taxonomy): Eukaryota > Metazoa > Mollusca > Gastropoda > Semisulcospiridae > Semisulcospira > Semisulcospira habei. Next base: position 20,702,717 of record BTPG01000003.1, on the reverse strand, counting down.
GACCAAGCAGCCTTCTCTAGGGACAGCACTGCTTGCTCCACACGGAGAGGGGCCTAGAAAAGGTGGCCTAACCAAAGCTCGTCCCCTCGCAACCCCAGTTGGCTAGCCGCGGTCAACGGGCATCTTCTCATGCGGTCAAAAAACAAGAAAGAATAACGGATCCACTCTGATGACGACCACGACCGGACTCAACGTAGCATGCTGGAACATCCGAACCATGCTCGACAAAACAGACAGCGGACGCCCCGAACGTCGCTCCGCCCTCATTGCCCATGAATTGCGGAGGTTAAACATTGACATCGCCGCGCTCAGCGAAGTACGCCTTCCGGACGAAGGCAGCCTCCAAGAACTTGGCGCTGGGTACACCCTCTACTGGTCAGGCCTGCATCAGAAAGACGGCTCTCAGGCGTGGGTTTCATGGTCAAGACCTCCATTGCGACTAAGCTGGAAAACCTACCAACGGGTCATTCAGACCGCATCATGTCCATGCGCCTCCCACTGAGACACCAGCAACACGTCACCCTTCTCAGTGTGTACTCCCCAACCCTCTTGGCAGAGCCTGCTGAAAAGGACAAGTTTTACACTGACCTGCGCAGCCTCATACAGAGCACCCCTGCAGACGACAAAGTCATCATCCTTGGCGACTTCAACGCCAGAGTGGGCCAGGACTCTGAAGCCTGGAAAGGAGTCCTCGGCAAGCATGGCGTGGGGAACTGCAATGACAATGGCCGCCTACTGTTGGAGTTCTGTGCAGAGCAGCAACTGGTCATCACCAACACTACTTTTCAGCAAAAGGACAGTCGAAAGACCACCTGGATGCATCCTCGCTCCAAGCACTGGCACCTTATCGACTATGTCCTAGTGCGTCAGAGGGACCGCAGTGACGTCCTCCTCACCAGAGTGATGCCCAGCGCAGAGTGCCACACTGACCACCGCCTTGTCCGCTGCAAACTCAGGCTCCACTTCAAGCCAAAACCCAAGAAATGGGGGCCCCCCAAGAAAAAGCTTGATGTTGCGAGCCTTCAGCGTGACGACGTGAAAGCTGCCTTTCAGACAGATTTACAGCGCAGGCTCAAAGACACAGCGGACCCAGCAGACTCCTCCCCTGAAACACTTTGGGAAGAACTGAAAACTGCTATTGCAAAATCCTCTGCAGAAGTCTTGGGTTTCGCTAGAAAGAAGAATAAAGACTGGTTTGACGAAAACGATGTAGAGATCCAGGAACACCTAGCAAAAAAAAGAGCCGCCCATCAGGCCCACCTAGCCCAGCCTTCCTGCCCTGTGAAGAAGTCTGCCTTCCGCCTCGTCTGCAGCAGTCTCCAGCGCAAGCTCAGAGATCTCCAGAATGAGTGGTGGACCAGACTTGCACAGAGGACCCAGCTTTGCGCAGACAATGGTGACTACAGGGGCTTCTACGAAGCATTGAAAGCAGTGTATGGCCCCAGGCACCTGGTACAAAGTCCCCTGCGAAGCGCGAATGGCCAGGCACTCCTCACAGATAATACCTCCATCTTGAACCGCTGGTCGGAATACTTTCAGAGCCTCTTCAGCGCTGAGCGCACTGTTCAAGAAGCAGTCGTCCTACAAATCCCACAGCTCCCAGTAAAAGTTGAATTGGACGAACCGCCCACCGCTGAAGAGACCCTCACAGCCATCCACCAGCTCAAGAGTGGCAAAGCAGCAGGCATTGATGGAATACCGCCAGAGATCTGGAAACATGGAGGCACAGCACTGCACAACAAGCTCCATGACCTCTTTCTCTGCTGCTGGGAGGAAGGAACACTACCAAAGGATCTCCGTGATGCAGTCGTTATCACCCTGTACAAGAACAAAGGTGAGAAGTCTGACTGTTCCAACTATCGGGGAATTACACTGCTGTCCATTGCTGGAAAAATCCTTGCAAGGCTGCTCCTGAATCGGCTGGTACCTGCCATCGCTGAAGACCAACTCCCAGAGGGCCAGTGTGGCTTCAGAGCAAACAGGAGCACCACCGATATGGTCTTTGTGCTGAGACAGCTACAGGAGAAGTGCCGCGAGCAGAACAAAGGGCTGTACGTAACGTTTGTCGACCTAACAAAAGCGTTCGACACTGTGAGCAGGCAAGGCATGTGGCAGATCCTGGAGCGACTTGGCTGTCCCCCAAAGTTCCTCAACATGATTGTCCAGCTACACGAGGACCAGCAAGGTCAGGTCAGACTCAACAATGACCTCTCAGAACCATTCCCCATTCTCAACAGCGTAAAGCAGGGCTGCGTGCTGGCACCGACCCTCTTCACCATCTTTTTTAGCATGATGTTGAAGCAGGCCACAGTGGACCTCGATGATGACGATGCAGTGTACATCAGGTATCGTCTCGATGGCAGCCTGTTCAACCTCAGACGACTGCAGGCCCACACGAAAACCCTAGACCAACTGATCCGTGAGCTGCTTTTTGCTGATGATGCTGCCCTCGTTGCACACACAGAGAGAGCCCTGCAGCGCATCACGTCCTGCTTCGCAGACGCTGCCCAGCTCTTTGGACTCGAGGTCAGTCTGAAAAAGACAGAGGTCCTCCATCAGCCGGCACCCAAGACAGTGTATCGCCCTCCTCACATCACCATCGGCGAGTCTGAACTAAAGTCAGTGCACCAGTTTACTTACCTTGGCTGCATTATCACGTCGGACGAAGCAGGCCACAGTGGACCTCGATGATGACGATGCAGTGTACATTAGGTATCGTCTCGATGGCAGCCTGTTCAACCTCAGACGACTGCAAGCCCACACGAAAACCCTAGACCAACTGATTCGTGAGCTGCTTTTTGCTGATGATGCTGCCCTCGTTGCACACATAGAGAGAGCCCTGCAGCGCATCACGTCTTGCTTCGCAGATGCTGCCCAGCTCTTTGGACTCGAGGTCAGTCTTAAAAAGACAGAGGTCCTCCATCAGCCGGCACCCAAGACAGTGTACCGCCCTCCTCACATCACCATCGGCGAGTCTGAACTAAAGTCAGTGCACCAGTTTACTTACCTTGGCTGCATTATCACTGGATACTGGATACTGGATACTGGACACCGTGACAGAGGGGCACCAAAGAAGAGATACAAAGACTGTCTCAAGAAGTCACTTAGTGCCTGCCAAATCGACCACCACCAGTGGTCTTCGCTTGCTGCGGACCGTGACACCTGGCGCTCCACCATTTACAAGGCAGCTGTCTCCTTTGAGGACTCTCGCAGAGCTAGCCTTAAGGACAAGCGGCTCAGGAGAAAAAACAGAGATGCCGCAGCTCAGAACCCTGGCCATACCTTCCCCTGCAGCCACTGCGGTCGAACCTGCCTGTCTCGGATTGGCCTCCGCAGCCACGAACAAGCCTGCAGACGTCGTGGGCAACTCCTATAAAATCTTCGTTCGCGAAGTCAAGCCAAGAGAGAGACTGGGTCAGACTCCATATTTACTACAATCACTTCCCAAAAACTTGAAAACGTAAAATTACACCCCACAACCAAATCAACGGCAAAAATAACAACCTACGCAGAAGAACAGTGACCTACTCTGACGTCCAGATGGAACGAAAAATAAGAAAATATAAAGAAGAGCAAGGAAAAAGAATACTACCTATACAAAGGAAGAAACAAGTACTAACTCCTCGTAAGATCCAGAAAACTACAGAAACAACGGATCTTACCCCCTATAATCGGAGAGGGGAATCTAACACATCAACATGCACATAGCAACAAAACCCTACTCTAAAATATGTATCGCTAAAACAGGGTCACCACTGTAACGCACGCAGACTTGCCCACAGCCGTACGCACAGACTCTCGCACAACAGACGCATACACCGCCACCGACTCAGACGGGCGCATTCATGCGGTAAAACTCAACACACGGGCTCCCTTTCTAAAGTAACTTGTATACACTAAAAGGTTCAAAACATTATCAAACTATATACACTTCTCTACTAACATCCGAACATCACACACACACAATTCACAATATCTCGCCAGGCTAGGTGTTAGTTCTTAGTCTCCAACCTATTTGATGTTATTGCCTGGTTACGTTGGTCCTTCTCACGTCTAGGCATGCAAGTCCGTTGTATGCTCTTTCCTGTCGTCCTGTCTGTAACACGGACGTCCTTGTACTCGCACCGTAGCGCAGTTCTCGCTGTGATCCGGGTATCTTGGTCCCGATCAGACTCACTCTGAGTGAAGAGCTGGAGGGATGACCTCACGTTAGGTCCCACCTGTGACTGACGTCTCTGCGTCCGTTGTTCCACTCTTTACAAGCAAATTACTCTTAGCAACGCATACTGTCTTTAACTAAGCAACTATCAATACTACATATATAGAAACATACCTGAATTCTAGGGTTCAGAGTCTTGGAATACGGGCTAGGTATCTCAAACACATCTGATTCCTCTGACAAGAAAGCCCGTATTAACGTATTTCTGCTCTGACAGACTAAGCTTCCGCCTAGAACTCACTATAACAGTACTCACTAAAACTCCCATACTAACCATGTCTTAAAGATCTCCCGTGGGCAACGGGCCACACGGACTATCGGCACAAACAAACCGTTAACAAAAACCGTACCGTACTAACCCTAATGTGTGAGCACTATGTACGAGCATAGAGCTTCATCACAGAGAGGAAGATGGGGGTGCTGTCAAGTTGCAGGTGGAGGGAGGGAGGGAGCTAGGAAAGTTTCTGGCGAGTGCCTACCAGCTTGGCTTCCGTTTTGTTGTCATGCAGTTTAAGCTTGTTTGGTGTCATCCAGTTTTTCACATCTTCGTAGCAGTCAGCCGTGCGAGTCAGTAGTGACTGAGTTTTATCGAGTTTGTCTTTGTCTAGTAGTTGTGAGTCGTCAGCGTAGAGGTGGTGGTGTATGTGGTGAGACTGGATGATGTTGGACAGGGGAGACGTGTAGAGTGTGAAAAGGACCGGGCCCAGGACGAACCCCTGTGGAACTCCGCAGGAGAGCGTGACTGGGTTGGAGGAGACGCCGTCGATGGTGACGGACTGCTGTCTGTCGGAGAGGTAGGAGAGAAACCAGGAGGGAGCAGAGTCAGTTATGCCAAAGACATGGTGAAAGCGGTGGAGGAGGAGAGAGTGGTCTATAGTGTCGAAGGCGGCAGAGAGGTCGAGTAGCGTAAGAAGGGAGATGTTGCCCGAGTCGGTGGAGAGAAGCAGGTCGTTTAAGATATGTAGAAGGGCTGTTTTAGTGCTGTGATGTTTGCGATAGACAGACTGGAAGGGACTGAGGAGGTTGTTGTCGGCGAGGTGGAGGTTGAGCTGATTGAAAACTGGCCAACATGTGACGTAGTCTTTATAGACCGTAGAGAGACAGGAGGTATAGGTGTAGGTAGGCTGGACTTCGCGAACGAAGATTTTATAGGAGTTGCCCACGACGTCTGCAGGCTTGTTCGTGGCTGCGGAGGCCAATCCGGGACAGGCAGGTTCGACCGCAGTGGCTGCAGGGGAAGGTATGGCCAGAGTTCTGAGTTGCGGCATCTCTGTTCTTTCTCCTGAGCCGCTTGTCCTTAAGGCTAGCTCTGCGAGAGTCCTCAAAGGAGACAGCTGCCTTGTAAATAGTGGAGCGCCAGGTGTCACGGTCCACAGCAAGCGAAGACCACTGGTGGTGGTCGATTTGGCAGGCACTAAGTGACTTCTTGAGACAGTCTTTGTATCTCTTCTTTGGTGCCCCTCTGTCACGGTGTCCAGTAGCAAGCTCGCCGAACAGGGTGATCTTTGGTAGGCGATGATCCTCCATCCTGGAGACATGCCCCGCCCAGCGGAGCTGTGTCCGCAGCAGCAAAGCCTCGATGCTCACAGTTTCAGCCTGTTCAAGGACCTCGACGTTGGTGACATAGTCACTCCAGTGAATGCCCAGGATGGTTCGCAGGCAGCGCTGGTGGAAGCGTTCGAGGAGTCGTAGTTGGCTGCGGTAGAGGGCCCAGGACTCGGAACCATACAGCAGGGTGGTGAGGACCACAGCTCTGTACACGCTGATCTTGGTGCCTGTTTTCAGCTGTTGATTGTGCCACACCCGCTTGAAAAGTCGCCCGAAAGCGCTGTTCGCTTTTGCCAGCCTGCTGTCAAGCTCCTTGTCCAGCTTGGCGTTCGACGTGATAATGCAGCCAAGGTAAGTAAACTGGTGCACTGACTTTAGTTCAGACTCGCCGATGGTGATGTGAGGAGGGCGGTACACTGTCTTGGGTGCCGGCTGATGGAGGACCTCTGTCTTTTTAAGACTGACCTCGAGTCCAAAGAGCTGGGCAGCATCTGCGAAGCAAGACGTGATGCGCTGCAGGGCTCTCTCTATGTGTGCAACGAGGGCAGCATCATCAGCAAAAAGCAGCTCACGAATCAGTTGGTCTAGGGTTTTCGTGTGGGCTTGCAGTCGTCTGAGGTTGAACAGGCTGCCATCGAGACGATACCTGATGTACACTGCATCGTCATCATCGAGGTCCACTGTGGCCTGCTTCAACATCATGCTAAAAAAGATGGTGAAGAGGGTCGGTGCCAGCACGCAGCCCTGCTTTACACCGTTGAGAATAGGGAATGGTTCTGAGAGGTCATTGTTGAGTCTGACCTGACCTTGCTGGTCCTCGTGTAGCTGGACAATCATGTTGAGGAACTTTGGGGGACAGCCAAGTCGCTCCAGGATCTGCCACATGCCTTGCCTGCTCACAGTGTCGAACGCTTTTGTTAAGTCGACAAATGTTACATACAGCCCTTTGTTCTGCTCGCGGCACTTCTCCTGTAGCTGTCTCAGCACAAAGACCATATCGGTGGTGCTCCTGTTTGCTCTGAAGCCACACTGGCCCTCTGGGAGTTGGTCTTCAGCGATGGCAGGTACCAGCCGATTCAGGAGCAGCCTTGCAAGGATTTTCCCAGGAATGGACAGCAGGGTAATTCCCCGATAGTTGGAACAGTCAGACTTCTCGCCTTTGTTCTTGTACAGGGTGATAACGACTGCATCACGGAGATCTTTTGGTAGTGTTCCTTCCTCCCAGCAGCAGAGAAAGAGGTCATGGAGCTTGTTGTGCAGTGCTGTGCCTCCATGTTTCCAGATCTCTGGCGGTATTCCATCAATGCCTGCTGCTTTGCCACTCTTGAGCTGGTGGATGGCTGTGAGGGTCTCTTCAGCGGTGGGCGGTTCGTCCAATTCAACCTTTACTGGGAGGTGTGGGATTTGTAGGACGACTGCTTCTTGAACAGTGCGCTCAGCGCTGAAGAGGCTCTGAAAGTATTCCGACCAGCGGTTCAAGATGGAGGTATTATCTGTGAGGAGTGCCTGGCCGTTCGCGCTTCGCAGGGGACTTTGTACCAGGTGCCTGGGGCCATACACTGCTTTCAGTGCTTCGTAGAAACCCCTGTAGTCACCATTGTCAGCGCAAAGCTGGGTCCTCTGTGCAAGTCTGGTCCACCACTCATTCTGGAGATCTCTGAGCTTGCGCTGGAGACTGCTGCAGACGAGGCGGAAGGCAGACTTCTTCACAGGGCAGGAAGGCTGGGCTAGGTGAGCCTGATGGGCGGCTCTTTTTTTTGCTAGGTGTTCCTGGATCTCTACATCGTTTTCGTCAAACCAGTCTTTGTTCTTCTTTCTGGCGAAACCCAAGACTTCTGCAGAGGATTTTGCAATAGCAGTTTTTAGTTGTTCCCAAAGTGTTTCAGGGGAGGAGTCTACTGGGTCTGCTGTGTCTTTGAGCCTGCGCTGTAAATCTGTCTGAAAGGCAGCTTTCACATCGTCATGCTGAAGTCTGGCAACATCAAGCTTTTTCTTGGGGGGCCCCCATTTCTTGGGTTTTGGCTTGAAGTGGAGCCTGAGTTTGCAGCGGACAAGGCGGTGGTCAGTGTGGCACTCTGCGCTGGGCATCACTCTGGTGAGGAGGACGTCACTGCGGTCCCTCTGCCGCACTAGGACATAGTCGATAAGGTGCCAGTGTTTGGAGCGAGGATGCATCCAGGTGGTCTTTCGACTGTCCTTTTGCTGAAAAGTAGTGTTGGTGATGACCAGTTGCTGCTCCGCACAGAACTCCAACAGTAAGCGGCCATTGTCATTGCAGTTTCCCACGCCATGCTTGCCGAGGACTCCTTTCCAGGCTTCAGAGTCCTGGCCCACTCTGGCGTTGAAGTCGCCAAGGATGATGACTTTGTCGTCTGCTGGGGTACTCTGTAGGAGGCTGCGCAGGTCAGTGTAAAACTTGTCCTTTTCAGCAGGCTCTGCCAGGAGGGTTGGGGAGTACACACTGAGAAGGGTGACGTGTTGCTGGTGTCTCAGTGGGAGGCGCATGGACATGATGCGGTCTGAGTGGCCCGTTGGTAGGTTTTCCAGCTTAGTCGCAATGGATGTCTTGACCATGAAACCCACGCCTGAGAGCCGTCTTTCTGATGCAGGCCTGCCTGACCAGTAGAGGGTGTACCCAGCACCAAGTTCTTGGAGGCTGCCTTCGTCCGGAAGGCGTACTTCGCTGAGTGCGGCGATGTCGATGTTTAACCTCCGCAATTCATGGGCAATGAGGGCGGAGTGACGTTCAGGGCGTCCGCTGTCTGCTTTGTCGAGCATGGTTCGGACGTTCCAGCATGCTACGTTGAGTCCGGTCGTGGTCGTCATGAGAGTAGATCCGTTATTCTTTCTTGTTTTTTGACCGCAGGAGAAGATGCCCGTTGACCGCGGCTATCCAACTGGGGTTGCGAGGGGACGAGCTTTGGTTAGGCCACCTTTTCTAGGCCCCTCTCCGTATGGAGCAAGCAGTGCTGTCCCTAGAGAAGGCTGCTTGGTCGTTCAGGGTGTGCCGAGTGATGTTGTCATCCCCAGGTCAACATCAAGCGACCAATATCCTGAACCGCCTGCATGCAGGTTTGAGACTGCGGCTTCCAGTGACATCTTTCACCTGCCGTTTCGCCCCTCGCCCATCGCTACAGGACTTGGAATGGTCAGTGTCATGGTCCGTGGACGTTTCCTAAAGCCTGCGCGGTGGAGCTTTTTGGTGGAGTGCAGTGTGCGCAGTACTGGCCCCACCCTTTAAACCCTTGGTTCTTCTGCCATGGCCTAGCAAGCTGGGACGATGGCATCGAGGTCCTCGGGTCGTAGGTTTTATATCAGACTGTCCTTGTCCTAGTCTCTGGCTCAAAAGCCTTCCCCGGAGACACGGGGGCTTTGATGTCAGGGGTTTCCTCCCTTAGCCTTTCCGCAGCCAAGCGGCCAGGCCTGCAAGGCAGCAGGCGACTCGTGGAGGGCGGGGTCATCTATGTCCCGTGCAGATGTGAACATCTGCCCACTGCCCAAATAGAGGCTTATATTAAACAAGGTGAGAGGTTAGGGCTTAGAGATGAGAAACTTTGTGATTATGTAGAGAAATGTAAGGTTAGGGAGGATAGGGCGAGAGAAAGAGAAGCTCAGAGAGAGAGAGAGAGAGAGAGAGAGAGAGAGAGAGAGAGAGAGAGAGAGAGAGAGAGAGAGAGAGAGAGAGAGAGAGAGAGAGAGAGAGAGAGAGTACTTAAGAAAGAGGAGCTAGAAGTTCAGAAAGCCTTAAAGGAGAAAGAGTTAGAAGCTCAGAGAGAGAGAGAGAGAGAGAGAGAGAGAGAGAGAGAGAGAGAGAGAGAGAGAGAGAGAGAGAGAGAGAGAGAGAGAGAGAGAGTGCTTAAGAGAGACGAGCTAGAAGATCAGAAAGCCTTAAAGGAGAAAGAGTTAGAAGTACAGAGAGAAGAGAGAGCGTTTCAGAGAGAGAAGGACGAGAAGTCTCTAGCGTTTCAGACAGAGAAGGACGAGAGGGAACGTGCGTTAAGAGAAAGAGAATTAGAATACCAGAGAGAGAAAGAAGAGAGAGATAGGGAGGTACAACTACAGTTAGCTCGAGATGCGGGGTCTAGAACAGCTTCAGAGGGTGACTCCGTAGGCCGGGGCATCCGTAATTTTCCTAGACTGCCAATGTTTAAGGAGTCTGTGGACTCTATTGACGCTTTTTTTTGTGTCGTTTCAAAACTCACGCGCAGGCGTTGAGTTGGCCTTCTGCCAACTGGCCCGTTTTGCTTTCGTCAGTGCTATAAGGTCAGGCCTTGAGTCTTTACCATAGCTTGAACGTTTCGGGAAACATAGATTACGAGACTTTGAAGGAGTGTCTCTTACAGCAGTTCCAGTGTAGTGCGGAGGGTTTTAGAGAACGCTTGAGAGCTTGTCGGCCAGAGACAGGGGAATCGTTTGTGTCGTTTGGCAAACGATTGTCCCATTTGCTCGTACGTTTGGTCGAACTGTCAAAGATCGACCACACGTACGAAGCATTGTTCGATCTCATGTTGGCTGAACAGTTCTTTGGTAGCGTTTCCAAGGATCTAGCGGTATTCTTGAGGGAGCGTAACCTCAAGACTACGGACGAGTAAGTACAGAACGCGAAGGCTTTTCGGATGGCGCATCCTGCGAAAAACCTCGCGCGTAGGGCCGAGACTACGCCAGTCGGGTTGGCCGCTGCTAACACGACTGGGGGTTACCGGGGCGTCAATACTTTACGTGGAGCCCAGCTGTGTTAACGGAAGAGGTACTTTGCGTTTCCGACGCGGTGATCGAGGTAACAGCAATGCCAGTCGCGATCCGTACGCACGTGGATGGACATCTTTGCGTGGGTATGGTCGTGGTCGTATTGCGAGTTCGGACACTCAGTGTTTTTCTTGTCGTGGGTACGGGCATTTCAGACAGAACTGTCCGTACAACAGTGCAGGCGCGCAGTATGCTAGTTATCAGGAGCACGGCCATCTGGCTCATCAGTGTCCTGGCGTCACTGGACGGGTAGATGGGGCCGGGCAGCTCACTCACACGGCCAGTGTTGCGGTGCCCGTTGTCGAGGAACCGCGGCTGGGCGTTTTGTGCTCGGCTGACGGAGGTGGGTTCCTACCGATAGTAGACGGGAGGGTAAATGGAGCCGTAGTTACCGTTTTGCGCGACTCGGGTGCCACGACAGCGGGTGGTCAGGCGTAGTTTAGTGAAGGAAGATCAGTTCACGGGCGAGACGCAGCACGTAGTTTCGTTCGGAGGAAGGATAGAATCGTTTCCGGTAGCCAAGGTAGATGTTGACTCCCAATTCTTTTCCAGGAAGTTGACTTGTGTTATCGATGAGCCTGTCGTGGACTTGATCATCGGAAACAAGAAGTGTGTGCAACCAGGCGTAGGTATGTTCGGGTCGTTTGTAGGGCATGTCGTGAGTGGCGTTGGCGTGCGCGATGAGGATGAAAAGTCTATGCTGTTTGGGGCTGTGGCTGTGGTAAAGCCTGAGGGCGACGATGCGTTGCCGTTGCCCACGCTTCCGTCCCCATAGGCGGAATCATTCAAGGACGTGCATTACGACGCCAACTTGTCGGAGGCACAGCAGGATGAGTTAGCGGCTACCTTTCCGATGTTTTCAGGGGTGCTCACAGCGGTGCCTGGCATCTGCAAGGGGCCGATTATGCATGAGATCCGTCTGAGAACGGAAGACCCAATCCGGCGGTCGCCATACCCTATGCCGTTCGCCTCTACAAGCGTCATTATTGACGAGGTGCGTTCGATGTTGCAGCAGGGGGTGATTGAGCCGTCGGCATCGCCCTACACCTCACCCATTGTTCTGGTCAAGAAGAAAGACGGGCAGTGGAGGTTTTGCATTGATTTCCGGGCTTTAAATGCGGTCACGGTATTTGACGCAGAGCCGATTCCAGATGTGGAGGATATGTTTATTCGGTTAGCGGGTATCCACTACTTCACGAAACTTGATCTGTCCAAAAGGTTACTGGCAGATCTTGGTTAGAGAGGAGGACCGGCCGAAAACCGCGTTCCAGACACCCGTCGGGCTGTATCAGTGGGTCAGGATGCCTTTCGGACTCGTTTCGGCGCCAGCTACGTTCGCTCGAATGATGCGGTGGTTGCTGAGCGAGTCCGCCATTAATTTTTTTGATGACATTCTGGTTACGAGCAGGTCATGTGATCAGCACGTACGAGACGTTGCGTCCGTGATGTCTCGACTGCAGGAAGCGGGATTGACAGCGAGGCCGACTAAGATGTACGCTGGTTTCCGTGTGGTGGAGTTTCTCGGCCACCAAGTGGGTCGTTGGGTACTCCAGCCGGTCGATGATAAGGTTAGGAAGATCCTTGAGATCCCGGTACCGACTACGAAGCGGCAGGTGCGGTCCCTGTTGGGACTGATCGGGTACTACCGTCGGTATGTGCAGGATTTCGCTACGCTAACCTCGGCGATTAGCGACCTCGTCGCGGGCGACGGTAAGCGTAAACTGGATTGGACGCCTGAGTGCGCGACCGCTTTACACCGGATCCAGGTAATCCTTTCTTGCAGGCCGGTACTCATTTTGCCGGACCTGCGGCTGCCTTTCCTCGTTCAGACTGACGCTAGCTCTACGGGGATAGGGGGTGTCTTGTTGCAGGACAGAGGAGACACTAGCCACCCCGTTTGCTACGTGAGTCGATAGAGAGACGCGCTATAGCACGATTGAACGGGAGTGCCTGACTATTGTGTGGGTTATTTCGAAATTCCAGAGGTATTTGTGGGGTAGTGTGTTTTGCCTGCAGACGGATCATCGACCACTGGCATACCTTATGTCTGGCCGTTTCCAAAACGCGAGGTTGATGCGGTGGTCGCTGACGCTGCAGGAGTTTCAATTCGAAATTGAAGGGCTTCCCGGTACACAGAACACGTTTGCTGACCTCTTATAGCGTTCGCTGTGCGATCAGAGAGTGTGTGTTGAATTTTGAGGTTCAGGGGCATGCGTTGAGGCTGTAATGTTTTTTCTTGTATTCTGGATAGTAAAGGTTAGTCCCTTCGTGTTTTAGTATAGTGTAGTACGTCGAGTCGTCTTAAAAAGAAACTCGGTCGTTTCTTTTTTTCCCGAGGAAGGGGGAATTGTGATGAAGCTCTATGCTCGAACATAGTGCTCACTCATTAGGATTAGTACGGTACGGTTTTTGTTAACGGTTTGTTTGTGCCGATAGTCCGTGTGGCCCGTTGCCCACGGGAAATCTTTAAGACATGGTTAGTATGGGAGTTTTAGTGAGTACTGTTATAGTGAGTTCTAGGCGGAAGTTTAGTCTGTCAGAGCAGAAATACGTTAATACGGGCTTTCTTGTCAGAGGAATCAGATGTGTTTGAGATACCTAGCCCGTATTCCAAGACTCTGAACCCTAGAATTTAGGTATGTTTCTATATATGTAGTATTGATAGTTGCTTAGTTAAAGACAGTATGCGTTGCTAAGAGCAATTTCCTTGTAAAGAGTGGAACTACGGACGCAGAGACGTCAGTCACAGGTGGGACCTAACGTGAGGTCATCCCTCCAGCTCTTCACTTAGAGTGATTCTGATCGAGACCAAGATACCCGGATCACAGCGAGAACTGCGCTACGGTGCGAGTACAAGGACGTCCGTGTTACAGACAGGACGACAGGAAAGAGCATACAACGGACTTGCATGCCTAAACGTGAGAAGGACCAACGTAACCAGGCAATAACATCAAACAGGTTGGAGACTGAGAACTAACACCTAGTCTGGAGAAATATTGTGAATTGTGTGTGTGTGATGTTCGGATGTTAGTAGAGAAGTGTATATAGTTTGATAATCTTTGTGAACCTTTTAGTGTATAAAAGTTACCTTAGAAAGGGAGCCAGGGTGTTGAGTTTTACCGCATGAATGCGTCCGTCTGAGTCAGTGGCGGTGTATGCGTCTGTTGTGCGAGAGTCTGTGCGTACGGCTGTGGGCACGTCTGCGTGCGTTACACTCTCTGTCTCGGCCAAAAACCTCGGCGTTATCCTCGATTCCTCTCTTTCCATGACCAGCTTTGTTTCCGACAGATCCCAGGCATGTTACTTCCACCTCCGCCGCATCCGTCAGATCAGAAAATACCTCACTACCAAAGATGCGACCAAACTTGCTGTTTCTCTCATCCTATCTCGCATCGACTACTGCAACTCTGTCCTTTCCGGCCTCCCTCACTCCACCACTTTCACTCTCAAGCGCGTCCAGAACAATGCTGCCCGCCTCGTCCTCAGAAAGAAAAAATCCGACCACGTCACTCCCCTGCTCAAACTCCTTCACTGGCTTCCCATCCCCCAACGCATCCAATACAAGATTCTGTCTCTCTGCTACAAAAAATCCCTGAACAACTGCTCTCCCGCCTATCTCTCAAACTTACTTCACCCTTACACTCCTCCCCGCTCCCTCCGCTCCGCCTCCGACACTCCGCCTCCACATCCCGCGCACTAAACTCAGCACTCGACACTCTGCCTTCTCCGCCTTGATTTCCTGACCCCTCCTTTTCCGGCACTCCCTTCTCGTCCTTCCGCCCCGTCTCTCAGGATGAAGTCCTCAATACCATAAAGTCCATGACTTCCAAAACCTGCGAACTAGACCCCCTCCCAGCTTCTCTCTAACGGGACGGCCTTCCAAAACTTTTGCCCTTCATCACCGACATTATCAACATATCTCTAGAAAATGGCTCCGTCCCCGATATCTTCAAGTCCGCCAATGTCCGTCCTCTCCTCAAAAAACACAACCTCGACCCAAACGATCTCAAGAACTACCGCCCAGTCTCCAATCTCTCTTTTTCCTGTCCAAGCTTCTTGAGAAGGTTGTCCTAAACCAGCACAACCTCCACCTCGCCGACAACAACCTCCTCAGTCACTTCCAGTCTGCCTATCGCAAACATCACAGCACTGAAACAGCCCTTCTACATATTCTAAACGACCTGCTTATCTCCACCGACTCCGGCAACATCTCCCTTCTTACGCTACTCGATTTCTCTGCCGCCTTCGACACCATAGACCAATCTATCCTCCTCCATCACCTTCACCACTCCTGTGGCATCACTGACTCTGCTCACTCCTGGTTTCTCTCCTACCTCTCCGACAGACAGCAATCAGTCACCATCGACGACGTTTCCTCCAACCCTGTCAGGCTCTCCTGCGGCGTTCCACAGGGGTCTGTCTTGGGTCCGGTCCTTTTCACACTCTACACGTCTCCCCTGTCCAAAATCATCCAGTCTCACCACATACATCACCACCTTTACCCTGACGACTCACAATAACTAGACAAAGACAAGCTCGACAACACTCAGTCACTACTGACTCGCACGGCTGACTGCTACGAAGACGTGAAAAACTGGATGACAGCAAACAAGCTCAAACTGAACGACGACAAAACGGAAGCCATGCTGGTAGGCACTCGCCAGAAACTTTCCCAGCTCCCCCCTTCTCTCCGCCTTCAACTCGACAGCACCCCCATCTCCCTCTCTGACTCGGTCAAGATCCTCGGCGTTATCCTCGATTCATCTCTTTCCATGACCAGCTTCGTCTCCGCCACGGCCCAGGCATGTTATTTCCACCTCCACCGCATCAGTCAGATCAGAAAATACCTCACTACCGAAGCTGCCACCAAACTCGCTGTCTCTCTCATCTTATCTCGCATCTAATACTGCAACTCTCTCCTTTCCGGCCTTCTTAACTCTACCACTCTCACTCTACAGCGCGTCCAGAACAATGCTGCCCGCCTCGTCCTCAGAAAGAACAAATCCGACCACATCACTCCCCTGCTCAAGCTCCTTCACTGGCTCCCCATCCCCCAAAGCATCCAATACAAGATTCTGTCTCTCTGCTACAAATCCCTGAACAACTACGCTCCTACCTATCTCTCCAACTTACTTCACCCCTACACTCCTTTCCGCTCCCTCCGCTCCGCCTCCGACCCTCTCCGCCTCCTCATCCCCCGCACCAAACTCAGCACTTTCGGCCCCCGCTCCTTCTCCGTCTACGGTCCATCCACCTGGAACACCCTCCCACTCTCTCTCCGTCAGAAACACTCTCTCTCCTCCTTCCAGTCCGCCCTCAAAACTCACCTCTTTTAACAGTTCTAGCACTATATCACTACACTTCCCACCCCAAGCTGACCGTCGTAATGTATTTTCACTATTTGTGGCTCGTGAGTCATTGTCTAAAGCGTGCGCATGCGTGTGCTAGTTGTGAGTGCGCGCTTAGAGTTATAATTATTATAAGATGTTCGGCATCCTGTCTCGGAAGACAATGGAATATGCGCTTGCTGGGTCAGTCACTGGAGTGACCTCTCCAGTGCGCAAGCCTGGGCGAAGTGTATGGAGATCCTGGGATGCCCAGTCGTCAAGATCCCCCTCTCGGCCTCGCTGATGTATCCAAAGGAATGCAAAGCAGTACGTTTGGCACCAGTTTGGCTGCAGGAGCTGCCAGAACAGTGCGTGAATACAGGCAGCTGTCTGCCTTCGGGGCTCCACCTGATTTGAAGGGTTTACTCCCCCACATTTGGCCGTTGGATCCAACCTGATCTCCTCCGTCCTCTAGCCGTTGGCTGTCAGAAACAGCTCATCCGCCTAGTGGTGCAATGTGAACACCACCCCGTCACGTGGTTTAGCCCACCAGCTGAGGTGGTTTGCCAGGGTGTGGCGCTTGGAGCCAGCACGTGAGAGATTAAGGAGATGGATGAGGACCAGTGATGCCCGTCCGTCCTATGTAGGACGCAGCTGCCGAACAGCAAAGGTACTACCTCTATCCAGAGCCCCCTACACCCCTTATAAGATAAGCGCATTATAAATACCGTAATTATTATTATTATTTTAGCAATTTCGGCCCCCGCTCCTTCTCAGTATACGGAGATGGACGAGGACCAGTGATGCCCGTCCGTCCTATGTAGGACGCAGCTGCCGAACAGCAAAGGTACTACCTCTATCCAGAGCCCCCTACACCCCTTATAAGATAAGCGCATTATAAATACCGTAATTATTATTATTATTTTAGCACTTTCGGCCCCCGCTCCTTCTCAGTATACGGTCCATTCATCTGGAACACTCTCCCATTCTCTCTCCATCAGAAAGTCTCTCTCCTCCTTCCAGTCCGCCCTCAAAACTCACCTCTTTCAACAGTTCTAGCACTATACCACCACACTCCCCACCCTAAGCAGACTGTCGTAATGTTTTTTACTATTTGTGGTTCGTGAGTCGTTGTCTAAAGCGTGCGATTGCGTGCGCGAGTTGTGAGTGCGCGCTTAGAGTTATAATTATTATAAGATAAGCGCATTATAAATACCGTAAATATTATTATTATTAAATGAAAATTGAAAAAAAAAAAGTTTAAAATAGTTCAAAAGTCACTGGATCTCATCGAGGGAAGCACAGCCGTAAATCTCAGCTCAGCTTAACGCTCTTTCTTCCGCGATAAGGTACTCCATAGCACATGGCTCCTTTTGAATAATGCAATATTTCAGATTACACAGTATTTCTGTAACTGCGAGAAAGGTCTTCTCACGATATTGTCACAAAGGGGAAATGAAATTAATCTCGCAAAGTCTTTTACATGTTTACCAAATGACAAAATTTTAATTTAATAAGTTAATAAACCCTACAATGGGCCGATCCGACCTGGATAAACACGGGGCGCGCCGTGACGCTCGCAACAGTGCCCAAGTACGGCGTCGTAGTCCCACGAGGCGGAGTGACACAGCCAGCCACCACTCTCACAACGGACCACCCAGGCCTTCCCCACAGTAAAGGCGGCAGACTAATCAATCCAAATCTTTAGTCTTTTGGTTTTTGGAATCTGTGAACTTTTGGATGCACTAAAACAAGGGTGCAAAAATACACATGAATAACTAGCAAACAAAAAAAGGTAATCGCGTGACCTTTCCCGCAATCTTAATTGCCGTCTTTAATATTCCTCCACCTCTCTCCGACTAAAACAATAATTCAAACTCAACAAAATACATATTTACATATTACCACACAACAAGCAAACACAAACAAACCCCTCGAGCATATGGCCACTAAAGAATTGTTGTGTGTACTCACTGTCATCCGTGAAGACGAGGCGGCTGGGAGGAAGACAATCAAAGACAAGACAAGCCAGGGGTTCAAGCGTCGCAGCTTTTCTCTCTCCTTCTCTCCTTTCCAGGACATCGGCTCAGGGGCGACCATGTCCGAATTGCAGGGCAGTTACAGAGCAACGGCACCTCTTGAGTACTAAAGCTAATGGCGAACCACGCTTGAAAGACCTCGTTATGAAACGGTTCTGTTCTGCTGTTTGTATGCGACTGCTCTTGTTTGCTGTTGGAAACCGAATGACTAACGATTTGGATATCGCACGGTTTAGCAAAAATGCGCTCAGTAAATAGTGCGATGCGGTGTCAGTTCGCGTGAAACAGGGACCACCCGATCGCGCAGATGAAGCGATCACGTGCGTCACACGCAGTCTTTCAACTCCCGTAAGGCAGCAATTTCTTGTGTAAAGGCCAAACAGCTCACCTATGCTATCGTTACCCGGTGACTAACTTATCTCTGTCACCCCTCTAAATTTAACTCCCCTAAAAAAAGACCCCCCCAAAAAAAACAAAAAAAAAAAACCAAAAAACAACAACAACAACAACAACAAAAAAATGTTGTGACAGTCACTAATCGACCTGGTAATAATAGCGCAACTGAAACTTGAATTACACAGTGACTGAACAAGCTAGTTGTTCGCTGATCCATCATCATACTGATGTTGCCATTGGGAGGTACTAGGCGCCACGTCTGATTTTTAGAATATATGATGCCTTAATTAACTTTTTATGCTTTGTCATTAACAGAATAAAGTCAATACCGGTAAGGTGAAGGTCATTGTAGCCATATTTGTTTGAACCTTTGTGCAGACAATATCGCCGACACTGCAGCCCCGTTTTCAAAATTTCTAAATTTATGTGAAAGAAAAACAGAAGATAGTGGTAGAAAACCCTTTAAAAAAGAAAAAAAATAAGGACGTTTTGGATCAAACATCCTTCCTCATGTGACATGGAAACAAACGTAGAACATAAAAGAACAGGACAGAAAGAAAAGACGTCATCCTGTATAGAGAGAATTTAGAATGACGTAAAAATACACACACATAATCACGCAAATACACATGCACAAAACACATAGCATAAAACTTACGTCTATATACATACACGTCACTGCATACATTCGCATTCACTCGTGCCTGCTGCAGCTCACGCACATGCACACACACACACACACACACACACACACACACACACACACACACACTCAAAGGTAGCATCCAGTATCAACAATGAGGTCAAGTATGGCACCAACTACCCATCAGGCCGAGCATACATCCCTAGGGGCGAATGTTCAAGCCGCGCGGATGGTAAGTGCCAAGCCTGTCCGCGAAAAAGGATTCTGCCATTTTGCGGCGGATGAAGTGGGATGTATTTTGCCAAAGGATGCGTATGCTGAAATGTGTAAGGCTATGAAGAGGTTTGTTGAAATGACGTCCAACCTGGTTGTTGTATCCGAGGCGGATCAAACGAACATGCTCCTCGCAGCGTTCAGGGAGTACATTTATGTGATGATATTGTGAATTAACCTCTTCACTGCCGGGTAACTCTCAGCAGGATCCATCTGCAAGAGACATAGATCCTCATGAGCCCTACGGTTGCGGTTATGAGGATCAAGCCTCTTGCTGACGCCACTATGTATCTATGTTTATTGCACGGCTTGGGCGCTTTGTGACTATTTTAGGACAGATTACACGGCTTGGGCTCTTTGTGACTACACTAGGACAGATTGCACGGCTTGGACGCTTTGTGACTACACTAGGACAGATTGTACGGCTTGGGCGCTCTCTGACTACACTAGGACAGATTACACGGTTTGGGCTCTTTGTGACTACACTAGGACAGATTGAACGGCTTGGGCGCTTTGTGACTACACTAGGACAGTTTGTACGGCTTGGACGCTTTGTGACTACACTAGGACAAATTGTACGGCTTGGGCGCTCTCTGACTAGACTAGGACAGATTGCACTGCTTGGGCTCTTTGTGACTACACTAGGACAGATTGAACGGCTTGGGCGCTTTGTGACTACACTAGAACAGATTGCACAGCTTGGACGCTTTGTGACTACACTAGGACAGATTGCACGGCTTGGGAGCACTCTGACTACACTAGGACAGATTGCACGGCTTGGGCGTTCTCTGACTACACTAGGACAGATTGCACGGCTTGGGCTCTTTGTGACTACACTAGGACAGATTTCATGGCTTGGGCGCTCTCTGACTATACACTAGGACAGATTGCACGCCTTGGGCGCTCTGTGACTACACTAGGACAGATTGCACGGCTTGGGCGCTGTGTGACTATATTAGGACAGATTGCACGGCTTGGGCGCTCTGTGACTATATTAGGACAGATTGCACGGCTTGGGCGCTCTGTGACTACACTAGGACAGATTGCACGGCTTGGGCGCTTTGTGACTACACTAGGACAGATTGCACGGCTTGGGCGCTCTCTGACTACACTAGGACAGATTGCACGGCTTTGGCGCTTTGTGACTACACTAGGACAGATTGCACGGCTTGGGTGCTCTCTGACTATACACTAGGACAGATTGCACGGCTTGGGCGAACTGTGACTACACTATGACAAATTGCACGGCTTGGGCGCTTTGTGTCAATATTCGGACAGATTGCACGGCTTGGGCGCTCTGTGACTACACTAGGACAGACTGCACGGCTTGGGCGCTTTGTGACTACACTGGGACAGATTGCACGGCTTGGGCTCTTTGTGACTAAACTAGGACAGATTGCACGGCTTTGGCGCGTTGTGACTATACTAGGACAGATTGCACGTCTTGGGCGCTTTGTGACTACACTAGGACAGATTGCACGGCTTGGGCGCTCTCTGACTACACTAGGACAGTTTGCACGGCTTGGGCGCTTTGTGAACAAACTAGGACAGATTACACTGCTTGGGCGCTTTGTGACTAAACTAGGACAGATTGCACGGTTTGGGCGCTTTGTGATTACACTAGGACAGATTGCACGGCATGGGAGCTTTGTAACTACACTAGGACAGATTGCACGGCTTGGGCGCTCTGTGACTATATTAGGACAGATTGCACGGCTTGGGCGCTCTGTGACTACACTAGGACAGATTGCACGGCTTGGGCGCTTTGTGACTACACTAGGACAGATTGCACGGCTTGGGCGCTCTCTGACTACACTAGGACAGATTGCACGGCTTTGGCGCTTTGTGACTACACTAGGACAGATTGCACGGCTTGGGTGCTCTCTGACTATACACTAGGACAGATTGCACGGCTTGGGCGAACTGTGACTACACTATGACAAATTGCACGGCTTGGGCGCTTTGTGTCAATATTCGGACAGATTGCACGGCTTGGGCGCTCTGTGACTACACTAGGACAGACTGCACGGCTTGGGCGCTTTGTGACTACACTGGGACAGATTGCACGGCTTGGGCTCTTTGTGACTAAACTAGGACAGATTGCACGGCTTTGGCGCGTTGTGACTATACTAGAACAGATTGCACGTCTTGGGCGCTTTGTGACTACACTAGGACAGATTGCACGGCTTGGGCGCTCTCTGACTACACTAGGACAGTTTGCACGGCTTGGGCGCTTTGTGAACAAACTAGGACAGATTACACTGCTTGGGCGCTTTGTGACTAAACTAGGACAGATTGCACGGTTTGGGCGCTTTGTGATTACACTAGGACAGATTGCACGGCATGGGAGCTTTGTAACTACACTAGGACAGATTGCACGGCTTGGGCGCTTTGTGACTACACTAGGACTGACTGCACGGCTTCGGCGCATTGTGAATACACTAGGACAGATTGCACGTCTTGGGCGCTCTCGGACTACACTAGGACAGATTGCACAGTTTGGGCGCTTTGTGAACTAGGACAGATTGCACGGCTTGGGCGCTTTGTGATTACACTATGACAGATTGCACGGCAAGGGAGCTTTGTAAATAAACTAGGACAGATTGCACGGCTTGGGCGCTTTGTGACTAAACTAGGACAGATTGCACGACTTGGGTGCTTTGAGACTTAACTAGGACAGATTGCACGGCTTGGGCACTTTGTGACTACACTAGGACAGATTGCACGGTTTGGGGGCTCTGTGACTACACTAGGACAGATTGCACGGCTTGGGCTCTTTGTGACTACACAAGGACAGATTGCACGGCTTGGGCGCTCTCTGACTATACACTAGGACAAATTGCACGGCTTGGGCGAACTGTGACTACACTAGGACAGATTGCACGGCTTGGGCGCTCTCTGAATATACACTAGGACAGATTGCACGGCTTGGGCGAACTGTGACTACACTAGGACAAATTGCTCGGCTTGTGCACTTTGTGACTATATTCGGACAGATTGCACGGCTTGGGCGCTCTGTGACTACACTATGACAAATTGCATGGCTTGGGCGCTTTGTGACTACACTAGGACAGATTGCACGGCTTGGGCGCTCTCTGACTATACACTAGGACAAATTGCACGGCTTGGGCGCTTTGTGACTACACTAGGACAGATTGCACGGCTTTGGCGCTCTCTGGCTATACACTAGGACAGATTGCACGGCTTGGGCGAACTGTGACTACACTATGACAAATTGCACGGCTTGTGCGCTTTGTGACTACACTAGGACAGATTGCACGGCTTGGGCGCTTTGTGACTAAACTAGAACAGATTGCACGACTTGGGTGCTTTGAGACTTAACTAGGACAGATTGCACGGCTTGGGCACTTTGTGACTACACTAGGACAGATTGCACGGCTTGGGCGCTCTGTGACTACACTAGGACAGATTGCACGGCTTGGGCGATTTGTGACTACACTAGGACAGATTGCACGGCTTGGGCGCTCTATAACTATACACTAGGACAGATTGCACGGCTTGGGCGCTCTATAACTATATACTAGGACAGATTGCACGGCTTGGGCGAACTGTGACTACACTAGTACAGATTGCACGGCTTGGGCGCTCTCTTACTATACACTAGGACAGATTGCACGGCTTGGGCGAACTGTGACTACACTAGGACAAATTGCACGGCTTGTGCGCTTTGTGACTATATTCGGACAGATTGCACGGCTTGGGCGCTCTGTGACTACACTAGGACAGATTGCACGTCTTGGGCGCTTTGTGACTACACTAGGACAGATTGCACGGCTTGGGCGCTCTCTGGCTATACACTAGGACAGATTGCACGGCTTGGGCGAACTGTGACTACACTAGGACAAATTGCACGGCTTGTGCGCTTTGTGACTATATTCGGACAGATTGCACGGCTTGGGCGCTCTGTGACTACACTAGGACAGATTGCACGGCTTGGGCGCTTTGTGACTACACTGGGACAGATTGCACGGCTTGGGCTCTTTGTGACTAAACTAGGACAGATTGCACGGCTTTGGCGCGTTGTGACTATACTAGGACAGATTGCACGGCTTGGGCTCTTTGTGACTACACTAGGACAGATTGCACGGCTTGGGCACTCTCTGACTATACACTAGGACAGATTGCACGGCTTGGGCGCTTTGTGACTACACTAGAACAGATTGCACAGCTTGGACGCTTTGTGACTACACTAGGACAGATTGCACGGCTTGGGAGCACTCTGACTACACTAGGACAGATTGCACGGCTTGGGCGTTCTCTGACTACACTAGGACAGATTGCACGGCTTGGGCTCTTTGTGACTACACTAGGACAGATTTCATGGCTTGGGCGCTCTCTGACTATACACTAGGACAGATTGCACGCCTTGGGCGCTCTGTGACTACACTAGGACAGATTGCACGGCTTGGGCGCTGTGTGACTATATTAGGACAGATTGCACGGCTTGGGCGCTCTGTGACTATATTAGGACAGATTGCACGGCTTGGGCGCTCTGTGACTACACTAGGACAGATTGCACGGCTTGGGCGCTTTGTGACTACACTAGGACAGATTGCACGGCTTGGGCGCTCTCTGACTACACTAGGACAGATTGCACGGCTTTGGCGCTTTGTGACTACACTAGGACAGATTGCACGGCTTGGGTGCTCTCTGACTATACACTAGGACAGATTGCACGGCTTGGGCGAACTGTGACTACACTATGACAAATTGCACGGCTTGGGCGCTTTGTGTCAATATTCGGACAGATTGCACGGCTTGGGCGCTCTGTGACTACACTAGGACAGACTGCACGGCTTGGGCGCTTTGTGACTACACTGGGACAGATTGCACGGCTTGGGCTCTTTGTGACTAAACTAGGACAGATTGCACGGCTTTGGCGCGTTGTGACTATACTAGGACAGATTGCACGTCTTGGGCGCTTTGTGACTACACTAGGACAGATTGCACGGCTTGGGCGCTCTCTGACTACACTAGGACAGATTGCACGGCTTGGGCGCTTTGTGAACAAACTAGGACAGATTACACTGCTTGGGCGCTTTGTGACTAAACTAGGACAGATTGCACGGTTTGGGCGCTTTGTGATTACACTAGGACAGATTGCACGGCATGGGAGCTTTGTAACTACACTAGGACAGATTGCACGGCTTGGGCGCTTTGTGACTACACTAGGACTGACTGCACGGCTTCGGCGCATTGTGAATACACTAGGACAGATTGCACGTCTTGGGCGCTCTCGGACTACACTAGGACAGATTGCACAGTTTGGGCGCTTTGTGAACTAGGACAGATTGCACGGCTTGGGCGCTTTGTGATTACACTATGACAGATTGCACGGCAAGGGAGCTTTGTAAATAAACTAGGACAGATTGCACGGCTTGGGCGCTTTGTGACTAAACTAGGACAGATTGCACGACTTGGGTGCTTTGAGACTTAACTAGGACAGATTGCACGGCTTGGGCACTTTGTGACTACACTAGGACAGATTGCACGGTTTGGGGGCTCTGTGACTACACTAGGACAGATTGCACGGCTTGGGCTCTTTGTGACTACACAAGGACAGATTGCACGGCTTGGGCGCTCTCTGACTATACACTAGGACAAATTGCACGGCTTGGGCGAACTGTGACTACACTAGGACAGATTGCACGGCTTGGGCGCTCTCTGAATATACACTAGGACAGATTGCACGGCTTGGGCGAACTGTGACTACACTAGGACAAATTGCTCGGCTTGTGCACTTTGTGACTATATTCGGACAGATTGCACGGCTTGGGCGCTCTGTGACTACACTATGACAAATTGCATGGCTTGGGCGCTTTGTGACTACACTAGGACAGATTGCACGGCTTGGGCGCTCTCTGACTATACACTAGGACAAATTGCACGGCTTGGGCGCTTTGTGACTACACTAGGACATATTGCACGGCTTTGGCGCTCTCTGGCTATACACTAGGACAGATTGCACGGCTTGGGCGAACTGTGACTACACTATGACAAATTGCACGGCTTGTGCGCTTTGTGACTACACTAGGACAGATTGCACGGCTTGGGCGCTTTGTGACTAAACTAGAACAGATTGCACGACTTGGGTGCTTTGAGACTTAACTAGGACAGATAGCACGGCTTGGGCACTTTGTGACTACACTAGGACAGATTGCACGGCTTGGGCGCTCTGTGACTACACTAGGACAGATTGCACGGCTTGGGCGATTTGTGACTACACTAGGACAGATTGCACGGCTTGGGCGCTCTATAACTATATACTAGGACAGATTGCACGGCTTGGGCGAACTGTGACTACACTAGGACAGATTGCACGGCTTGGGCGCTCTATAACTATATACTATGACAGATTGCACGGCTTGGGCGAACTGTGACTACACTAGGACAGATTGCACGGCTTGGGCGCTCTCTTACTATACACTAGGACAGATTGCACGGCTTGGGCGAACTGTGACTACACTAGGACAAATTGCACGGCTTGTGCGCTTTGTGACTATATTCGGACAGATTGCACGGCTTGGGCGCTCTGTGACTACACTAGGACAGATTGCACGTCTTGGGCGCTTTGTGACTACACTAGGACAGATTGCACGGCTTGGGCGCTCTCTGGCTATACACTAGGACAGATTGCACGGCTTGGGCGAACTGTGACTACACTAGGACAAATTGCACGGCTTGTGCGCTTTGTGACTATATTCGGACAGATTGCACGGCTTGGGCGCTCTGTGACTACACTAGGACAGATTGCACGGCTTGGGCGCTTTGTGACTACACTGGGACAGATTGCACGGCTTGGGCTCTTTGTGACTAAACTAGGACAGATTGCACGGCTTTGGCGCGTTGTGACTATACTAGGACAGATTGCACGGCTTGGGCTCTTTGTGACTACACTAGGACAGATTGCACGGCTTGGGCACTCTCTGACTATACACTAGGACAGATTGCACGGCTTGGGCGCTTTGTGACTACACTAGGACAGATTGCACGGCTTGGGCGCTCTCTGACTATACACTAGGACAGATTGCACGGCTTGGGCGAACTGTGACTACACTAGGACAGATTGCACGGCTTGGGCGCTTTGTGACTACACTGGGACAGATTGCACAGCTTGGGCTCTTTGTGACTAAACTAGGACAGATTGCACGGCTTTGGCGCGTTGTGATTATACTAGGACAGATTGCACGGCTTGGGCTCTTTGTGACTAAACTAGAACAAATTGCACGTCTTGGGCGCTTTGTGACTACACTAGGACAGATTGCACGGCTTGGGCGCTCCCTGACTACACTAGGACAGTTTGCACGGCTTGGGCGCTTTGTGAACAAACTAGGACAGATTACACTGCTTGGGCGCTTTGTGACTAAACTAGGACAGATTGCACGGTTTGGGCGCTTTATGATTACACTAGGACAGATTGCACGGCATGGGAGCTTTGTAACTACACTAGGACAGATTGCACGGCTTGGGCGCTTTGTGACTATATTCGGACAGATTGCACGGCTTGGGCGCTCTGTGACTACACTAGGACAGATTGCACGGCTTGGGCGCTTTGTGACTACACTGGGACAGATTGCACAGCTTGGGCTCTTTGTGACTAAACTAGGACAGATTGCACGGCTTTGGCGCGTTGTGATTATACTAGGACAGATTGCACGGCTTGGGCTCTTTGTGACTAAACTAGGACAGATTGCACGTCTTGGGCGCTTTGTGACTACACTAGGACAGATTGCACGGCTTGGGCGCTCTCTGACTACACTAGGACAGTTTGCACGGCTTGGGCGCTTTGTGAACAAACTAGGACAGATTACACTGCTTGGGCGCTTTGTGACTAAACTAGGACAGATTGCACGGTTTGGGCGCTTTATGATTACACTAGGACAGATTGCACGGCATGGGAGCTTTGTAACTACACTAGGACAGATTGCACGGCTTGGGCGCTTTGTGACTACACTAGGACTGACTGCACGGCTTGGGCGCATTGTGACTACACTAGGACAGATTGCACGTCTTGGGCGCTCTCTGACTACACTATGACAGATTGCACAGCTTGGGCGATTTGTGAACAAACTAGGACAGATTGCACGTCTTGGGCGCTTTGTGGTTACACTAGGACAGATTGCACATCAAGGGAGCTTTGTAACTAAACTAGGACAGATTGCACGGCTTGGGCGCTTTGTGACTAAACTAGGACAGATTGCACGACTTGGGTGCTTTGAGACTAAACTAGGACAGACTGCACGGCTTGGGCAGTTTGTGACTAAACTAGGGCAGATTTCACTGCTTGGGCGCTTTGTGACTAAACTAGGACAGATTGCACGGCTTGGGCGCTTTGTGACTACACTAGGACAGATTTCTGAAACAACATTTGCATCAAGTAACAGAGAAAGACCACGTTTGTGTCACTACATGAGGCACACAGTTGTTGTTGGGGAAGCTGTCAGACAGACAACAAGATGTGTCAATGTCGGCGTCGAGGAGGTGGGGCTATAAAAAGGCTCCAGATGCAGTCTTGTTTGGTTAAGTCACAGTGGTCATATTTTTGTTTTACGTTGCAATTAGCTGATTTGCTTCACACTCAAGATTTTGAAATTTGAACACATGACAAAGTGCCATTAACATTAGTTACATATGTATTCCAAGGTCAAGGTTACCATGGCAATGTTCTTTTTTGCAGCATTTTTCAATGGCGACATCTCTTAACTCACTGAAACCTTTCGGTCTGAATATCAAGTGATAATACTTGTTTCTACCATACACGGTGGTAAGAGCTGGTTTCAATGTACTGTCTTTAAGTTTAAGGGAACGGTCACCACATGTGTGTGAACTTTTGTGCAGGCGATGGCTCTCTAACCATTGATCCAAAATGACCCACCTCAGTGCCAGGACAAAGCAAACACCAGACGAGTGCAAGACAGATACATCATCATGAGCCCCAGCGGTTGTGGGGGCTCGTGAGGATCTAAGCCTCTTGCTAAAACTGCCATGTACCCAATTTAGCTGGACATCTAGGGCTTTTGGCATAACAAGATGAGGATTGCATCCCAAAGTCTACCATATTGTTTGGAGTTTACATGAGTTTATCTTTTAGGAACATTCAGAGTTGTTCCTATTTTTAGGCTTATTATGCGGATCCATGTCTCTCGTCTCTAAGCCAACCCCTGGGGCCGGGTGCACAACAGCCTTCAAATAAAAAGCATTTTAAAGTTAAATTGTTTTAGTTAACAGAGGTTTTAAAACACTTTTAAAACTGGTGACTTTTAAAACTGGTGCACAACAAGTTTCAAAACTAAGTTAACAACGTTTTATCCAAAAAAATTGTTTTAACGCAATATGTTACCGATATATATTAATAGTCTGAGAGGGAGTTCCTTGAATAGTTCTGTCGCAGTAAAGATTTATAATCACTAATATGGAGAGAAAATCCCCAATGGAAAAAAAAAAAAAAAAAAAAAAAAAAAACACACACACGAATATCAAAGACAGTTACACCACAATTTAATAATATTTAGGTTTGTTTAAAATATGTATGCAAACATTTACAACTTTTTTCCCCGGATAATCAGGATGCAACTGAAGATATGACGCGAAACAATAGCTGATGAACTTAAAGTTTATAAAAAAAGATAACACCTATAAGATTGACGTCAATTAACTGGCGTCAAAACACGTCAGTTTCATTCAGGCCAAGATGTCCAAATCCGGGGGGAGGGGGGGGGGGAGTGGGAGAGAGAGAGAGGGAGAGAGAGAGAGAGAGAGAGCGAGAGAGAGAGAGAGAGAGAGAGAGAGAGAGAGAGAGAGAGAGAGAGAGAGAGACAGAGAGACAGAGAGACAGAGAGAGAGAGAGAGAGAGAGAGAGAGAGAGAGAGAGAGAGAGAGAGAGAGAGAGAGAGAGAGAGAGAGGATGACAATGACAATGATCCTTAATTCGACAATGGCAAAAGTTTTGGTAGTAACAACCATTTTTGGAACTTGCCGTTGCTAATCTACTGATTACTGAGTTTCTATCGCACTAATTATTTTCTACTACTAAAAAGGGGAAAAAATTACATGACACAACACAAGCCAGAAGAAGAAGAAGAAGAAGAAGAAGAAATATATAAGGGGGAAGTGACATAGAAGTTACCAGCTTTACTGGTCGGGCATAATGACATTTTGTGAGGTTTAATTAAAATAATATAATAAGAATACACGCAACCTAATACGCATACATAGAATGGCGTGCTCAAATTTTAAGCACGCCACTCTCTAATATACAGGTAAGCAGAGAGAGAGAGAGAGGGGAGAGAGAGAGAGAGAATCAATGAATCAATGAATCAATGAAACTTTATTTTACAACGGTTTAGGCATTGACATCGTCATCGACACAGCCATTTTACAAACCTGCCGTTGCTAACAACTACAAGACTAAGTACAAATATACATACATATAAGTAAACATAATACTCGCAAAGAGATGACAACACTGTTCACATAGACAGATAGACTCACAGACACCACCCCCCCCACCCCCACCCACCCCCTTCACACATAGAGCTAAGTAGTCCAAATAATAAATGAAAAGGATAACAGACTTAATTGGGAATAAATTGGACCCAGCATTTAAAAAAAAACAACAACATATAATACAAGTGGTTAAGTCATCCCTACGAGTGATCCACAAAATATTTGCAGAGACCCTTTTTAAAACAGGCTAGCGAGGAGGCGGGTTTTATATGGTCGGGAAGGGCATTCCAGATAAGTGCCCCTGAGAAGGATAAGCTAGTTTTATATAGACCGATCCTTGGTTTTGGGACTATGAAAAGCTTTCTGATGTTTCCAAGCTTGGACTCAGACTTACGTTAGTTACGTTAGAAAGTGAGCCCGTGTGTTGAGTTTTACAGCATGAATGCGCCCGTCTGAGTCAGTGGCGGTGTATGCGTCTGTTGTGCGAGAGTCTGTAAGTGCGACTGGGGGCGAGTCTGCGTGCTTTACAATCTTACAGGTCACATGTTGACCTAATCCTACCCCAGGGCCGGGACAAACAGCAGGCTTATGCAAACTCTGTTTATAAAAATTCATAAGGGGAATTAATGAGAAAAGATAGATTTTTTCGTAAAAGAAAAAGTAAAGTTATGTTAGCTGTTTTACAGATGTCTCCTAAACGGTGGCGCAGAGACAATTGTCTGATTTTCACACCTAGTGCATACAGGTCACACTTGGCCTAATCGTACCCGACAGCCGAGACAAACTGTAGGCTTATGTAAATACTGTATATGAAAAATCATGCGATTATTAATAAGATTCTGGGCATTTTATTTATTTTTCTTTTTTGGTAACAAAGATTCAATTGATTAAGATAAACCCATATAATTTGTGAAATTGATCATAAAAACGCGAAGTTAAATATTTTTTTAAATATTTAATTATCACTCAAAACGTTTATAGGTACAATGCTGGTTAACGAATTCATTCAATATCTCTATTTTATCTAGATATATGCAAAATATCTAGTAGAAAAACACAAAATAACAAAAACACTACGGACTACATTGCGGATCAACCGTGTTTTTTTTTCGTGCCAGTGATCATCTTAATTAAAAAAAAAAAATCGTAAAAAAGGTCGAGACATAATTCTTTAAGGGACAATATCCTAAAATTTCAAACTTGTCCGTCCTCAAACGTACGCTCTAGTCGCTGTCATACAGACAGACAGACAGACAGACACACACACACACACACACGCTCACACACACACACACACACACTCACACACACACAGACACACACACATAGAGACATACACACATACGGCGCTTTGTCGCCAAAATGAATGTTCTCTAGCAAAGTGTGCGTAGCTAATAATAGTAATAATACTGTCATTATATAGGCGCTTTTTCTCAATTTTTGGGAAATCGACTCAAAGCGCCGCGAACTGAAACCCAACACGCACACTCACGTAACAGACACGGATTTACTCCATTTAAGACAAACACAGTACAAGACAGACGAAGGGCCAGTTCAGTTACTGAAGTTACAGAGATTTTTGATCGCTTGTATTTGAAATTTGTAAAGTGGCCTGAGACCGGTACCAAAGTGTGGGGGGTGGTGGGGGGGGGGGAGGGGGTGGGTGAGGGGGTGGAAGAACCGGAGTACCCGGAGAAAGAACCCCCGACGTGACATTATTTTTATCTTGTTACTTCTTTGTCAGAATTTCTGCCCCGCACGCTAAAATTGTCATTGTCATGTGCATCCTCCGGAATGAGCTCCGAGCAGCCCCACTTGAAAGTCTGCCATATTTACAATACGGTAGACAAAACTCGAAACAAGATGTCGATTTTATCCAAAAGCCTACCATATTGTTTGGAGCTCTTATACGCTTATCTTTTAGGAACATTCAGAGTTGTTTATATTTGTAGGCTTATTATGCTGATCCACTTCCATCCTCTCTAAGCCATCCTCTGATCAACGTACACGTCGGCGCACACAAATATAGACGGACACACGGCACTTCCCGCCATTAGTACGCTCTTTCGGGTAGTGTAGCGACAAGAATCCATCTCCTACTCTAGCCCACCCTCTGATCCACACGCACACTGGCACACAGAAATAAAGACGGACACACGGCAATATCCGCCATTCGTAAGCTCTGTGGTCTGGCGTAGAATAGTTTTCACAAGTATGCTGACGATACTGAATTATCAAGAAGTAGCAAGCCTAGCCATTTCAGCTCCGCTAAGATGAGCGTACAGTGTTGTATAGACGACGTCCTGTCCTGGATGGCTAGCAACAAACTTAAGCTTAACACTGACAAAACCGAAGTCATGCCTGTTGGCTCTCAGTCTCGCCTTAGTCTGGTTGATGGCGACAAGTTATATGACTGTGATTTATGCCTGTGCGAGATTCTAGGAACCTGTATTCACTGGACCCATCATATCGCGGATTCATGAACATGACGAACTGAACTTTAATGATATGGATTCCATGTCATTGCAAAACCCCACCCCGTCCCCAACCCCACTCCAAATTCCCATTATACCCCAACCCCTTCCCTGTCCTTTTTTTGTTTTATTGTGATTCTCGTCGCTGTAGTTTGCTGATGGGCTGATGCCTGAAGCAATAAATAATTTCGAGATTCGAGTTTTATCTGGAAATCGTATGTTTCCAATGTAGCTACCATGCCTTCAGCTTCATCGAATGACTTCAACCACCTAAGGGAGCTGTGGTCAGTTCTGACCAAAAAACGGACGTCCCCAGATAGTGTGAAAAATTCTTGACGAACTTTACCAGTGCATACAACTCTCTGTATGTTGTACAGTATCTCTGCCTAGACTTAGACAAAGTACATCTCGCATAAGCGATCACTTTCTCTTCTCCACCTTGGATCTGTGACAACACGGCACCTACTGCTGTTGCCGAAGCATCAGTATCGAGGATAAATTTACCCTCTCTCGTAGGATAAGCTAAGACGGTTGAAGAGACCAGAGCTGCCTTCAATTTCTCAAACGCAGTCTGACACTTCTCGCACCAGTCAAACTTCTGATTTTTCTTAGTTAGGTTAGGGGACTGGTTATCTCTGCAAAACCACAAATGTACTTCCTATAGTACGACGTGATCCGTAAGAAGCTTCTGACCTCTGTGACGTTAGTAGGGACAGGCCAGTTTACCACTGCCTCCACTTTCGCTGGATCACACGTCGACCCGTCACGTGACACGACGTGACCGAGAAAGGTGCACTCAGTTTGAAACAAACAGCATTTGGACGGTTTTAGTTTCAGATTTGCTTCCCTGAGCTTCTGGAAAACCACCCTGAGATTCTCTAGTGCCTAACTTTCTGTATTGCCTAAACAGATTACGTCATCAATGTAAACTAGACACCTCTCCAACAAAACACCGCTCAGTGTCATTTCCCTCAACCTTTCAAATGTCGCTGGGCTGTTGCAAGGCCCGAAAAGATAACTTCGAACTGAAAAAGGCCCTTGTGCGTTGCAAACGCAGTCTTTTGTTTATCTTTATCGTCCATCTCAACTTGAAAGTAACCCTGAACTAAATCGAGAGTTGAAAACCAACAAGAACCCGACAAAGCATCAAGTGAATCTCCGATATGAGGAAGGGGATACGCATCTTTGCGCGTCACCTGATTCAATCTCCTGTAATCGACACAGAACCTGACAGACCCGTCCTTTTTCTTGACCAACACCACGTTTGCTGCCCAAGGACTATCACTGGGTTCTATGACATTTTCTTCTAACATCTTTTCAATTTCTTTCTATACAGTTTCTCTTTGAGGTAACGGAAGACGACGGGGAGGTAGTTTCACTGGCTTACTATCTCCGGTATGAATCGTATGTTTCACTTTGCTCGTTCTACCAAGCTTACCACCTGGGGACTGAAAAACATCTTGAAAATCAACAAGCGTTTACTTCAACTTTGTTTTTGTCCCTTCACTTATTTCTGACGACACACCAGTAACCAAGTGCTCGAGGTGACTAGGAAGTTTTCTCGTCCGCATACACTACTTCTTTCTCCTCCGACCCTTCGGACAAAGAATTCACGGAAAACACAGTTTCTACAAATGCTACTTCTGTGCCCGCTCACACCTTAACATCTATATCACTAAAGTTGATAGAGGAACAAAAATCTCTCCGTCCATAACCTGAACCATGCACCTAGGGACCGCTAACCCTGTGTCTTTCTTGAACTTGTCTATGCCTTCTAACAATCCGTAAGTCTTTCCTAAAGTATGTTGCTGTACAAAGGATCCCCTGACGAACATTTCCGATTTCGGGCGCACGATGACGGTATCGTACACGTGTACTATTGCACATATATTCGACTTTTCCCTTTTCAACTGAACCACTGCCTCGCCTACTCTCAAAGAACCTTGTGCCAAGTCTAATAGACAGGCATGTTTCTGCATGAAATCTGTCCCTAAAATTCCTGCAGATTTCCCAATATCACCAACGACCACAGTGCGTTCGAAAATTTGACCACCTATTTCCAGAGCTAGAACCGCTTCACCCTTAACCTCTAGTCTCTGTCCATTAGCAGTGCAAAGTCTTAATTTGCTTTCTCTCAGTGGAATCTGAAAATCTCTTCCTATTTGCTCAAAAACGTCTGTGCAAATGACCGTAGCAGAAGACCCGCTATCAACTAAAAAGTCAATGTTAACTTTCCCCATTTTCACTAATGCCAACCAGCATCCTGTATTTGACACGACGCATAAACGTTGCCCCTTCGCGTCCTCTAAGCAGCCGTCACCACTTGTTAATAATTGGGCCGAGTTCCGGGCTGCCATGAGCTCTGCCCGCCCTAGTTTCCCGGGCCTGGTGCGTTCTCGTTAGGCGCTGTATCACTGACACGGACATTTCCTCTCCTATCGCCATTTTTGGGGCACTGATTTGAATAGTGTCCCTTTTCTCTGCAGTTAACTCATTCTACCCCAACACCGAAATCCTTAAATGTTGCCGTTGTCCTCTGAAGACTGCATTGCAGTGCAGGACACAGATCGACCATGATAGTTCAAGGGTGATGCCAGAATAGCTTGGCGCCCATAGGTGCCAAGCTATTCTGGCATCACCCTTGAACTATCATGGTCGATCCTTATCTTCCTGTGGTGTGTCTGGGGTAGAAAGAGTTAAAGCACACAACTTCGGAAGTGTTTCTAGCTCTACCACCAGTTGGCTGACGACCCCTTTACTTTTGTCACTTTCTGTAACTCTGAAGTGATTTTGTCACTAAGCATCTGGAAAGCTGTCGCTAGACTATCATCTACCAAACCTGTAGGACCCCTTTTACTCACTTCTTGATTTCTCATTATTTTATTTTTGAGGAGATTAGCATGTCTCCTACATTTTTGCGTCTTTTATATGCGATCAAAGGGGGTGTCGCGAATGTTTCTTTGCATTCCGGTTCGTTCATGATTCTAGGCCAGTGTTTTTGGATGGCTCATGATTGATCTTTGGTAGCTGGGTTAAATTTGGTGGTTAACACCAACGGCCAGGCCACGCGTTTCTAGAAAAAAAAAATTCAAGCTGGGAAAGAAAGCCGGCAACAGTCTAACATTGAACTATATAATTGAGGGCTGAGGTGAACTGCAGAGGTAAAGAGGCTGGAAGGGAAATGGGGGCGCAAATGTACAAAATCAAAGTACACGAGTGAAACACGTATGACCTTCTGTCGTTCCCTGACTTGAGATTTCTAACCCCTTTACTGCCAGTGGACGCAGAGTGTGTTGTTGACATCGATGTAAATTCCACGTCAGAGATCGCCGGCCGTCAGAGGAACATTGATACAAAGTGGTCGCAGCAAGAGACAAGATCCCCATGGCACACAGCGGCTGCAGGTGCTCATGAGGATCTATTCCTCTTTACAGCTGTGTGTTGTTCAATTTCTCTCGGCAGTGAAGGGGTTAAGTTAGCAGTCACTGTGCAGAATGTGTACACGGTGTGGGAAAAGTCCCCAGCCAGTAACACAGTACTGTACACCTCGTCTATAACAAGGGCGAGTATAACACATGTCAGTCACTGTGCAGAATGTGTACACGGTGTGGGAAAAGTCCCCAGCCAGTAACACAGTACTGTACACCTCGTCTACAACAAGGGCGGGTATAACACATGTCAGTCACTGTGCAGAATGTGTACACGGTGTGGGAAAAGTCCCCAGACAGTAAACAGTACTGTACACCTCGTCTATAACAAGGGCGGGTATAACACATGTTAGTCACTGTGCAAAATGTGTACACGTTGTGGGAAAAGTCCCCAGCCTGTAACACAATACTGTACACCTCGTCTATAACAAGGACGGGTATAACACATGTCAGTCACTGTGCAGAATATGTACACGGTGTGGGAAAAGTCCCCAGCCAGTAACACAGTACTGTACACCTCGACTCTAACAAGGGCGGGTATAACACATGTCAGTCAATGTGCAGAATGTGTACACGGTGTGGGAAAAGTCCCCAGCCAGTAACACAGTACTGTACACCTCGTCTATAAGAAGGGCGGGTATAACACATGTCAGTCACTGTGCAGAATGTGTACACGGTGTTGGAAAAGTTCCCAGCCAGTAACACAATACTGTACACCTCGTTTAACAAGGGCTGGCATAACAACAGTCGGGTATAACAACAGTCGGGTATAACAACAGTCGGATATAACAACACTCGGTATAACAACAGTCGGGTATAACAACAGTCGG
Source organism: Semisulcospira habei (assembly GCA_036245525.1). Taxonomy (NCBI): domain Eukaryota; kingdom Metazoa; phylum Mollusca; class Gastropoda; family Semisulcospiridae; genus Semisulcospira; species Semisulcospira habei. The sequence goes on along the minus strand of BTPG01000003.1, from coordinate 20,666,327 downwards.
ATATAACAACAGTCGGGTATAACAACAGTCGGGTATAACAACAGTCGGATATAACAAGAGCCGGATATAACAACAGTCGCGTATAACAACAGTCGGGTATGACAACAGTCGGGTATAACAACAGTCGGATATAACAACAGTCGGGTATAACAGACGTCGGGTATAACAACAGTCGGGTATAACAACAGTCGGATATAACAACAGTCGGGTATAACAACAGTCAGGTATAACAACAGTCGGTATAACAACAGTCGGGTATAACAACAGTCGTGTATAAGAACAGTCGGTATAACAACAGTCGGTATAACAACAGTCGGATATAACAACAGTCGGGTATAACAACAGTCGGATATAACAACAGTCGGTATAACAACTGTCGTGTATAACAACAGTCGTGTATAACAACAGTCGGTATAACAACAGTCGGGTTTTGGGTATAACAACAGTCGGGTATAACAACAGTCGGGTATAACAACAGTCGGTATAACAACAGTCGGGTATAACAACAGTCGGGTATAACAACCGTGGATATATTTATACCTATGCTATTTGCGGACGATTGCACCAACAAACACGTGCTGTGGATCGAGAAACGGTCACACCAAAACATTGGGGGAAAAGCTGACACAATGCTTTGTTTGGGCCCGGTTGCTGTAAACATAAACCAGACATAACTCTTTCATTGGTGTGTGTTGACTGGAGATATCACCTTATAGCACAGTGTATACTGTTCTCTTTAAGTCTTTGCGAGTAGGTTGTGGTTCTTGGCTGTGAGCATTTGCCGCAAACCACGGCACAGTCTAGCAGTCTAGGAGGCCGAACTCGTGCGGCTCCGAATTCTATGCATAAAATTGACGTGATGTGGGTCAAGTGTTGTTTCATCGCTGGCCTGACCCATGACCTTGACCCTGGTGACCTTGACCCTGGTGACCTTGTCCCATGACCTTGATGACCTTGACCCATGACCTTGACACATGACCTTGGTGACCTTGACCCATGACCTTGACCCATGACCTTGGTGACCTTAACCCATGACCTTGTCCCATGACCTTGACCCATGACCTTGATGACCTTGATCCATGACCTTGGCCCATGACCTTGACCCATGACATTGGTGACCTTGACCTTGGTGACCTTGGTCCATGACCTTGATCCGTGACCTTGACCCATGACATTGGTGACATTGACCTTGGTGACCTTGACCCATGACCTTGACTCATGACCTTGGTCCATGACCTTGGTGACATTGACCTTGGTGAACTTGACCCATGACCTAGACCCATGACCTTGGTCCATGACCTTGGGGACCTTGACCCATGACCTTGACCTTGGTGAGAGATAGATAATGCTCGTCACTTTTTAAAAATCAAAGGGTTGATTTAGAATTAACGGGGGTAAAATTGGGGTCAAAATTTTGATATTAAAAATGGCGTAAATTATTGATGGATGCGGCTCTATTGAATTCATTGTCTTACGGGTCTCCTATTATCTTTCTCTACACTGCATGAGATACGAACTGATATCTGATATCGACAACAAACGAACTGGCTTCGCCACACCTGGTAGAGCTGATCGCTATGTTTGTGACGTGAATTGTTCAGTTAACTTCAAACCTCAGTCAAGCACTGTCACGTTGTTTCTTCCGGCCCCGGATGCGGGGTCTTACCTTGTTATTATTAAGGTAGTAACACCGATTTAATTTACGATGCCTGTGTATCGCTACAGACATTTGAGTGCATACATTCATTTTAATTCCTGGTTATGCTCGCACCAACACGCTAGACCTTCTGTATGGAGAAAGTTAGTCAGGAAAAAAGTTCTTGAATGCGAGTATTTCTCACCATTGACATTTGCTTCAAAAAACAGATCCGTCGCGCGTTCACTACAAGTTGTTGCGTTACCGTTCACGTGAATACGTTCTATCTGATTTGAGCCGGTGTTTAAACTGGATCAGTTAACTGTACAGGTATCAGATACTTTGGAGAATTTTATTTTTTTGTAAGCACAGAGTCAGAAGTACCGAAAATAAACTAAGTCTTTCGTAACATTGAAAATAACGGCAACGTTTTTTATCCTCTTGCTGGTTACCAATGTCGCTACCACAGTCACCAATGCAACCACTGTCGCTACCACAGTCATCAATGCAACCACTGTCGCTACCACAGTCACCAATGGAACCACTGTCGCTACCACAGTCACCAATGCAACCACTGTCGCTAGCACAGTCACCAATGGAACCACTGTCGCTACCACAGTCACCAAGGGAACCAATGTCGCTACCTCAGTCACCAAGGGAACCACTGTCGCTACCACAGTCACCAAGGGAACAACTGTCGCAGGTAAACGTACTGCTAGTCCTATGCATGCTCTCTTGACCCTGTGCGCTAAGTCTCACTCAGGGCTTGCCTGCACTTTCCGCCTTGGCCTTGCTACTTGATAGTAAGGGCTGTAATGCGGAAGTATGGTCACCATTATAACATAGAAATGTTCGTATACTATCATTTCTAGACAGACCGAGAGTTACGTGTTGAGTCGTGGTCGTAGTATGATATCACACCAGAAGGCACGCACGTAAGGTTCTTTTAAAGAAACTTCATTCAGCTGCAACCCGTCACAGATCGCTTAAGGTTGTAGACAATACTGGAGTAACAGTTCCAACAATATTTTATTTCAGCGATGCGATCTGCACACAATGCATTCCCAAATGTACCAACACTGATACAATGTCTCTTCTGCAAATGTCAACTCTGGCGAAACACGTTTCTCATACAACGTACACCACCGTTACGCTGCGTCTCACACAATGTACACCCTAAACGGGCCACGTACCTACGATAAACTGTGTGTCCCTACAACTGACAATGTATGTCAATGTACACACGTGCTTCCCAGCAGCAATTTTTATAGTAAAACGACTTTCCAGAATAATCTAACGAAATCAACAACGCAACCAATCAGAAAGGAACACGTAACTGAAACTCATAAATATTAATAAAGAAAGACCTATTCTAGAATAAACTATAATAGTCTACAAAAATTCGACTGCTCATTTCAAGCCCAAATCCCAGTGTGTAATGACGTCATATAAGTGTATGGCAGACCGTTCATGACCTTTCATAACATGCAAAGAACGGCTGCCAAATTCACGCGCACAGGAAACAACTATGATTAAAAATAGAACGGCTCTACTACTGTGTAAAATGTTGCTTACACTTTGACATCACACGTAAGGTCACTCGACAGCGAGACCGTGCTCGAACATTCTAATTTATTCTCAGTGAATCTACGCTTTCCAAAAATCAACCGCTCTTCTCCATGCGTTTTTGCTAGAAACTGCCGGCCTAATTTTAGCGTATCATAACAAAGCCAATTCTGCTATCTGCGCGAACCATAAAGAATCCCACTGAAAAAGGTAAGTGATACGTAACCAAGATAGCTCAAATAAATATCGGATCGTTTCCTACGATTAACACATGCATGCTCTCACAGGACAACACAACCACAATAGTAACATTACCCCACTCTTTAGAATAAAATTTCACAAAAATTTCTACTCAAATCTAAAAAATTAATAGGTTTGTGGCTGTGTTAACCTACACACAACCCTAAATAATAACAATTTCACATCAAAATGAAATCAAATCAACTACTTTAAAATAATCGTCTCACAGTTCCTTTAAACTGTCCTGAGAGAAGACATGTCCCTTTAAACTGTCCTGAGCGCAGACATGTCCCTTTAAACTCTCATGAACACCGAAATGTTTTCCCAAACTGTTATGGACACAGAAATGTTCATTTAAACTACTCTGCTCAGGTAATACGCTCCAAAGTTCTGCGAAACCTTGAGCGTCACTTTGTTTCTTATCATTTATATGCAGATGATACTGAATTGTACAAACACTCCCTTCGTGAACATGTCGATCAGATGGTGCAGTCTTTTGAGGCTTGTATTTGTGATGTTCAGAAGTGGACCACACAGAACAAGCTCCAGCTGAACAGTGACAAAACTGAGTCTCTCCGAATGACGTGCTCCTCTACGTGCAGCACTGATCTTCCTGAGTCAATGATGGTGGGCGAGAGTGCCATCTCCTTTTCTAGCTCGGCCCGCAACTTGGGTGTCATTTTTGTCAACAGGCTGACAATGAAGGAACATGTGAAGAAAGTTTGCCAGCTTGCCTTCATTGAACTCAGAAGGATCAGCACTGTTCGACATCTGCTGACGGTTGAAGTTACCAAAACACTTTTTACCTCCCTTGTGCTGTACCGAATAGACTATTGCAATTCTCTTTTGTCCGGTGTTCCGCAAAATCTTCTTGACCAAATCCAGAGAGTCATGAACTGTGCTGCACGTCTGATTTTTCGTGTACCAAAAAGTGAACACATTATGCCTCTGCTAGCTGATTTGCACTGGCTGCCAGTTTCATACAGAATTCAGTATAAAGTCTGTGTTATTTGTTTCAACATCATCTCTGGTTCTGCCCGTCCTTACTTATCTGATCTTGTCCAGCTGTATACGCCGTCCCGCTCACTACGCTCTGCTTCAGACACTCGTGTTTTCCGTATCCCGAGACGTAATAAGGACAACGTGCATTTTCGAATTTTGGTCCCATTACATGGAATGCTCTCCCAGTTGATGTGCGTCACTCATCATCTCTTTCCATTTTTAAATCCAAGCTTAAAACACACCTTTCCTCTGTTGTATATACGTCTGCCGACTAATCATGTGTGTGTGTGTGTATGTGTGTGTGTGTGTGTGTGAGAGAGAGAGAGAGAGAGAGAGAGAGAGAGAGAGAGAGAGAGAGAGAGAGAGAGAGAGAGAGAGAGAGAGAAGAGAGAGAGAGAGAGAGAAAAGAGAGAGAGAGAGAGAGAGAGAGAGAGAGAGAGAGAGAGAGAGAGAGATGAAATGAAATGAAATGAAATGAATGAAATGAAACTTTATTTCTCAACGGATAAAGTAATTAGCACGTGTGCCATTTTTCATACTTGCCGTTGCTACTCTACAAACACATGATAATAATTGTAATACTAATAGTACCAAATTACACCAAAAAAAATAGAAAACATTAAACATGAAGAGACATTAAACAAAATTCATTCATTTATTCGGTCATACAAAAAACAAACGAAAAATATAAAGTACACGCAACGCGCGCACACTGACACATACACGCTCGCGCGCACACACAGACACGCGCTAATGATAACTTGACCTATATACGAAGCAAAACATTTGGATCATAATGAAAATTCACTTCAGACAGCAAAATTATTTGGATTATAATAGAAAGTTGAATTATGTATTTAGGCGATTATTATTAGTATGCACAAACCATACGGCAGCATGCACTGATTATACGATAAGCACATGTTTGATACGAATACTTGTGGTAGATTATGTATCAGCAGACAAGTACTTGAGGAGGCATTCCTTGAAAGAGGAGAGGGAGCTAGCGTGTGTTATACATGTTGGCAGTGTGTTCCAGAAAGATGCGCCTGAGAAAGATACACTGGCTTTAAATAGATCTATCCTGGGGCGAGGTGTAATAAAGTTTCGTCTTGAAGTAGAATAACCTGAACTTGCCTTGGTAAAGAGCTTACAAAGATATTTTGGGTGAATCTCATTCCAGATTTTATACATAACCACACCCTTGTTTAAGAGGCGATGCTTGCTAAGAGGTAGCATTTTCAGTTTTTCAAGTCTTTCATCAGTTGTTAGGGCTGAATCAGGCAGGATATGTTTCGCTGCTCTCCGATGCAGGGAGTTAAGCCTCTTCAAGTGTATGTCACCGGTGCCATCCCATATCGTGGAGGCATAATCGATGTGGGATTTGACATGCGCATTGTAAAATAACTTGCGGGCATCAACATCGATAAAGTACTTCAACTTTGAAAGCATAAAAACATTTCTAGCAAACGTTTTACATACAGCATTTATGTGTGATTGCCACTTCATCTGGTCATCAACAATTACACCAAGTAATCGGTGTTCCGTGACCTGATTAACGATGTCATTATGGATAGTCAGGATGAGTGTAAGTGGCTTGAGCTGGTGCTTCTGACGGGTTGCTATCGTCATGCATTCCGTTTTGGAAGGATTTAAAATCATTTCATTGTTTGCGCACCAAGTGGAAATTTCGCTCAAACACTGCTGCAAACGGCCATTTAAATAATCAATACTCTTGTCCGGGGTGTGAATTGTGGCGTCATCAGCGAATAAATCACATGAAATTTTGTCGCTAGTCAAATGTAGCGGTAGGTCATTTATAAAGAGGCAAAACAGAAGAGGCCCTAGGACTGAACCCTGGGGAACTCCCCGTGTTACTAATTCGCTTGAGGAGTATGATCCATTGACCATGACGCGCTGCTGTCTGTCGCTAAGATATGAGGCAAAAAGTGGAGTTGTGCCATGGTGGTAAAGAGATTTCTGGCTGTAGTTAATTGAGGAAGAAATGCATTTATTGCCAAACGAACTACCGAAGTACACATTTAGCTTGGAAAGTAGAAGTTTATGGTCCACAAGATTAAAGGCTTTTCGTAAGTCAATAAATACAACGCCGGTAAATTCGCCCTGATTTATTGAGCGTAGCCACACATCAGTTAGACGTGCTAGGGCCGTGTGACAGCTGTGCTTTGGTCTGAATCCCGACTGAAGGGGGTGGATTAATGTATGATTTTCTAAATATTCCAAGAGATGTTTATGGATATGCCGTTCAAGTGGTTTACTAAGGATGGACAATAGTGAGATGGGGCGATAGTTATTAACATCAGTCATATCTCTTGTTTTCGGGAGGGGTATAACCTTGGCTTTTTTAAGTTCCTTTGGGAAAATATTCGTTTGAATGCACAAATTATAAATATAGGTTATTGTTTCAATAACATAAGGAATAGCTAATTTAAGTATTTTGGGGCTGATTTCATCTGGCCCGGACGGTTTCTTATTCTTCATTGAACTAATTGTCCTACCGACTTCGTGCACTGCCAGTGGTGGAATCACGAAATGATCAGAGTCCTGCAGTTCGCGTTCTACAAAAGTCAACTAGTCTGTCTGAGCAAGAGGGCTGAGAACTTGCTTCTGAAGGGACAAGAGACTCGGCAACTGAGAGGAAATGGTCGTTAAACATGTCTGCAGTCAGATCAGAAGGGATTAAAGGAGATTTATTACACTTGCCTCCAGTCACTACGGCCATAGCGCGCCAGAGCGTGGAAATGTCTTTGTCTTGTTTAATCAAGCGATCAATGAAAGATTTTTTAGCCTGTCGCACAAGAGATTTTACGCGATTGCGCTCACGCTTAAATTCAGTGAAGCACTTCTGCTGTCTCAGATCATCTCTCACCCTCATGGCTTGAATGATGTCTTGAGTAAGCCACGGCGGGAGTGATGCGTGTTTGACGCGTCTCCTCCGCAGGGGCGCATGTTTATTTAAGATCTTAAGAAAGATGGTATACCAAACAGACAGAGCGCTGTCAGGGTCAGATGTACTAAATACTTCATCAAAAGGTGCGCTGTTAAGATCAAACAGAAACTCGCTTTCATTAAAACTTTTAAAGGAGCGATAGGTGATATACGTATGGCATCCTTTCTTTGCTTTAGGGAGTTTAGTAGACCACGTACAGCGGATGGGAAAATGGTCGCTGATACTAAGGTTACCGATAGATACATTATGAACAGACTCTGGCTTGGTTGTGTATATATGATCTATGAGTGTGGATGTTGTTTGCGTGATCCGTGTGGGTGAAGTGATTAACTGTTGCAGACCCAACAACGTTAACGTAGAGTCCCACGCATGGTGAGACTTTAGCATGTCTATGTTAAAGTCTCCCATGAGGATGACATTGGAGTTGGGATTACAAGCATTATCACACATACTAAGGAAATCATCATACCACTCAAAGTTCGCAGCAGGGTTGCGGTACAGAAGGCCAATAAGAAATGATGGAGATTGGGGGGCCTTCAGTTCAAGCCACATACACTCAATATCTTTGGTTTCTAAATCATGTCGTCTACGTATAAAATCTTGAATAGACGAGTGAACATAAGCAGCTAATCCTGTCTGTCCATGGGCCGTAGGATCACGTCTCATGACAGTAAATCCAGGAACTTGGATGGATATATCTGATACATTTGAATTGAGACGTGTTTCAGACAGTCCAACAATATGAAACGGGTCTGCTCCATTTAGATAAACACATATGTCAGGCAACTTATTGCAAAGATGGTAAATATTGAGATGACCAATGCGGAGATCTTTCGTCTTGAGTTTTACGCCACTTATTTCACGCAAAGTCAATGTGTTTGTAGAAAAACAAAAAAGAAGAAAATCAACAGAATGTATCCGTAACACGTGCCAAATAGAAAGTAATAATAATGATACAAATAAAAAGTATAAAATCACTAACTAAACTATTCTAATCTAAGTGCAATAAACACAATAAACAAAGACTAGAGGCGTAATCACTGTACGCAGGGGAATAGGCCTTCAGAAGGCTTACACACGTCCGTGGGGACTAAAATATCCCAGGTACTCTTCAGTGTCTCACACCCCGAATCAACAAAAGATTAAAATCCTGAGTGAAAATTAGTTTTCAGCAATTGTCACAAGTAACAGTGAGAGTCTGTGTGGCTGCGATTCGTGCAACTAATTAATATTAACACAGACAGACAGTAGCATTGAAAACTATAGTCCACACTTTTGACGGAAACATCGTCAATGAGACTGCAGAGCTCGCTAGAGAAAGTCCTTCAAGCGACTCCGTATACAGTGTAATAAATCTTTCTGGTGAAGAACAACACTGGACGTCGTAAGCACTCGCTCTAAACACACGATGCTAGGCCTGCAATGTTTGGTTGTTGTTTTTTCTCATCAACAATGAAGGTCAAGTCACTGACGTCTTTGTGTCAGGAAAGAATATGACACACAATCTTATTATTCCCTGGTAGAGAATGCAAATGAGAAAAATAGCACACAACCTAACAGAAAAGAAAATTCAAATGACGCAGAAACTCTGTCCACCCGAGCAGTCACGAACACTGTTTCAAACGACAGTTTTATATATTCATATTGAACGGCACTTGGCACTGAATTCACAAGTGTCCACGTTCAGCTTGCAGTGTCCTACAACGCGAACCAACAAAATGATGCAGTCTGCGCTACAACAAACAAACATCCCTGACTTCCCTAATTACACCGGGGGAGGGGGGTAGGGGCGGAAAGGGGGGAGGGCGGAGGCGGGCGTGCGGCGAGGTGGAGGGTAATGGGGTGGGGTGGGGGTTACTGCTGTGAGTAGAATTGCAATATGGCTTGTGCAATGCTAACACTTAGCGCCTGAACTTGATGTGAATCAAGAGTGGAGGCAGTGAGGGCTAATCCCCTCTTCTCCCATCCTCTGGTATTAGGCGCTGAAAGATGGCTCGCTGTCATAGTAGATGGTAAGGGAGGGTACTCTGTAGCAGCGGACAGTTGTAGCGGCCGACTATGCCTCTGTTCCTGGCACAGAGGGGTGGTGGTGTGTGCCCAAGACCTGCGAGAAGCCTCCAGGCCACTGCTGTTGGTCGCAGAAGACTCACGCCTATCAGCGGCCTGACCAGGGGCTGCCTCAAGAGCGGCGGGGGCAGACTCGGGCTGCTGGTGGTGTTGCGTAATACACTTGTCCTCACCAGTGTACTGTGACCCGGGGAGAGGACGCGGACCGAGTGAGTGGCCACTGCTCGGCTGTGCGGCCCGTCTGTCCTCACTCGGGGACGTCGGCGGCAGGTCAGCGCGTCGTATGTTCCGGGCCAGTGCACTAACACCGTGGTCGCTGGGGTGCAGCTTATCATAATACATGACCTGCTTGGGTGCACCTCTGCTTGACAGGAAAGTTGATGTGTGGTCGATAAAAGTGACCTTTTCCTGTTTGCACACAGTTTTGAGGGCTTTGTTCGAGTCGTGTGCAGGTCGGTGTAGGGGATGATGGCTGCCACGTGTCGGGAGGAGGGAAGACATTTGTAGTCTGGCTTTGGGGAACTTTGCTGACAGCAGGCCACAAAGTTTGAGCCACGTCTGTTGGCTGACAGCCCCATCCCAACAGCTGTTGATGCCGACGTGGATGGTGACAGTCCGTATATTAGGGTTTAGGGGTTGTGCACTCAGCCCAGTGATCCACCCTGAGGCCTGACACTGATAGATTCTGCACCATAGAGTCAGCAGTCGTCATTCTCTTCTCATCGATGAATTTGGTGAGAGAGAGAGAGAGAGAGAGAGAGAGAGAGAGAGAGAGAGAGAGAGAGAGAGAGAGAGAGAGAGAGAGAGAGATAGAGAGAGAGAGAGAGAGAGAGAGAGAGAGAGAGAGAGGGAGAGGGAGGGAGAGAGAGAGAGAGAGATAAATGAAATGAAATGAAATGAAATGAAACTTTATTTCTGAACGGAAGAAGCAATTAGCACATGTGCCATTTTCCACGCTTGCCGTTGCTAAAATACAAAGGTACAAATCTGCTAAAGGTACAAAGCTACTAAGATACAACAGTACACAGCTACTAACATGAAAGTGCATATAATATAACAAGTCGTTCAAAAAGAGATGGATAAGGCAAAATGGAGGGCACCAATTATGATTGCTAACAATGTGAACGGGAAAAAAAAAATAGTCTTTTAAAATTCCTTCTTTCACTGAAATCAAACACGCGCGCATGCTCGTGCCGCATACTCACACACACACACACACACACACACACACACACGCGCGCGCGCGCGCACACACACACACACCCATATACACGCACGTGCGCGCGGAGGTTAATATCAAGTCTTTAGGCGATGGAGATACCCGAACCAGTGAATGAGCTGTTAGATAGCAGGTACTTGAAGAGGCTTTCCTTGAAAGAGGGGAGTGAACCAGTGTGTGTTATGTGCGCTGGCAGTTTATTCCAAAACGGGGCGCCCGAGAAAGCAAGGGTGGTTTTAAATAAATCTATCCTCGGGCGTGGTGTGATGAAGTTTCGCCTTGATGTTGAATAGCCTGAAGCTACCTTGGTGAAGAGATTACATAAGTATTCTGGGTGGATTTCATTCCAGATTTTATACATGACTACCCCTTTGTTAAAGAGATGGTGCTTGTCAAGAGGAAGCATTTTTAGTTTTTCAAATTTTTGGTCAGTAGAAAGAGCTGGATCAGGCAGGATCTGCTTCACTGCCCTGCGATGCAAGGAGTTAAGCCTCTTCATGTGTATGTCACCACTGCCGTCCCATGTCGTTGAGGCATAATCGATGTGGGATTTGACATGGGCATTGTAAAATAGTTTGCAAGTGTCGACATCAATAAGATATTTTAGCTTAGACAGCATAAACACATTTCTAGACACAGTTTTACAGATACCATTGATGTGAGATTGCCATTTCATCTGGTTATCAACAATAACTCCAAGTAGGCGATGTTCAGTTACTTGTGTAATGGTGTGGTCTTGAATTTCCATGCTAAGCGAAAGTGGCTTGAGCTGATGCTTCTGACGGGTTGCTATCGTCATACATTCAGTTTTGGTGGGATTAAGGATCATTGCATTATTATCACACCATTTGGACATTTCACTCAGTCCCTGTTGCAAACGATCATTTAAAGACTCGAGACACTTATCGGGGGTGTGGATTGTTGCGTCATCGGCAAACAAGTCACATTCAATTCTGTCATTCGTGACAGAGCCCTGGGGCACTCCTCTTGTTACTAAACCACTTGAAGAGTAAGATCCATTGGCTATCACGCGCTGCTGTCTGTCTGTAAGATAGGAAGCGAAAAACGAGGTTGTTTTAAAGGAATGAATAGATGCCTGAGAACTGCCGTCTGATGTATGAAAACAGTTACTTGAAAATGAACCATCCAAATATAGGCTGAGCTAGGAAAGGAGAATTTCATAAACCATGTCGAAAGCTTTCCGAAGGTCTATGAAAACAGCACCTGTGAATTCGCCTTTGTTCATTGAACTTAGCCACGTGTCAGTAAGTCGCGATAAGGCTGTATGACAACTATGCTTCGGGCGAAAACCTGACTGGAGGGGGTGGATTAATTTGCGTTTTCCCAGGTATTCTAACAGATGCTTATGAATGTGTCGTTCAAGGGGTTTACTTAAGACAGACAAAAGTGAAATGGGGCGATAATTGTTAACATCGGACAGATCTTTTGTTTTAGGTAGGGGAATAACTTTAGCTTTTTTTAGTTCTTTTGGGAAAACATTTTTCTGTATGCATAAATTGTAGACATAAGTTATTGTTTCTACAACATAGGGAAGTGATAGTTTCAGTATTTTGGGGCTTATTTTATCTGGCCCGGAAGATTTTTTATTCTTCATGAAACTTATTGTCTTACCAACCTCGTGAATTGCCAGAGGTGGAATAGCAATAGGATGAAATCTCGCAGTTCGCTTTCTACAGAAATCAATCAGGGTGTCAGGACAGGTATAAGGCCGAGAATTTGTTTTAGAGGGGACCAGGGACTCTGCAATTGAAAGGAAATGATCGTTAAAATTATCGGCAGTCAGAGTAGTCGGGATTACAGGGGATTTCCTACTCTTGCCTCCAGTCACTACGGCCATAGCGCGCCAGAGCATGGACATATCTTTGTCTTGTTTAATCAAACGATCAATAAAAGATTTTGTAGCCTGCCGCACTAAACATTTGACACGATTGCGCTCACGTTTAAATTCAGCAAAACACTTCTGTTTTCTCAGATCATCTCTCACCCTCATGGCCTGAATGATGTCTTGAGTCAGCCACGGCGGGAGTGATGCGTGTTTGACTCGCCTCCGCCGCACAGGCGCGTGTTTATTTAAAATAGTAAGAAAAATGCTATACCAGACAGACAGAGCGCTGTCAGGGTCAGTTTCACTAAGCACTTCCTCAAAAGGTGCGTTATTAAGGTCAGATAAAAAGTCGCTCTCACTAAATGTTTTAAAAGAACGATAGGTGATATACGTATGACATCCTTTCTTTGCTTTTGGGAACTTAGTGGACCACGTACAGCTGATGGGAAAGTGATCACTGATGCCAAGGTTACCGACAGACACATTATAAACAGACTCCGGCTTTGCGGCATAGATGTGGTCTATGAGTGTAGATGTTGTTGGTGTTATTCGTGTCGGCGAAGTGACTAACTGTTTAAGACCCAGCAACGTCATCGTAGAGTCCCATGCATGATGAGACATTAACATGTCAATATTAAAATCTCCCATAAGTATGACATTAGAATTAGGTTTACAGGCTTTATCAAACATACTAAGAAAATTATCGTACCACTCAAAGTTTGCAGCAGGGTTGCGGTACAGAAAACCGATAAGAAATGATGGTGTCTGGGGGGCTTTCAGCTCAAGCCACATACACTCAACTTGCTCAGTTTCTAAGTCATGTCGTCTACGTGTAAGAGCTTGAACAGACGTGTGAATATAAGCAGCTAATCCTGTTTGTCCATGGGCCGTTGGATCACGTCTCAGGACAGAAAAGCCAGGAACCTGAATTGATTCATCAGATACATTAGAACCAAGACGTGTCTCAGAAAATCCAAAAATATGAAAAGGGTTTGTGTCATTCAGGTAAACGGAAATATCAGCAAGTTTGGCATATAGATGGTATACATTTAAATGCCCAATGCGGAGATTTTTTACTTTCACGTCTGCTTGATTCATCGTGACAGACGAGAAAGAAACGAAGGTGGCGAAAATGAGGGTAACAATAAGTACACTTAACGTAATACAGCTATTGATAATATAGTAATCAGTACACAAACACAAATAATAATAAAACCAAACAATGAAAGCTACAATAATATTGAATCAAAGCAAACAAGGATTAGGCTTAGAAGTACTGAAGAAAAACTATAATTTTAGGAAGAACAACAATTATGATGTTGCAGTAGCAGAAGAAGTAGAAACAGTATTCAGTTGGCGAAAGCGTGTTGAAAATGAGAGTAAACACCTTTTATGCGCAGAAAGAGAATATTGCGTGTGGTTGCTGAGGCTGTTCGTATAGTACTTTTATAGCTTAGCCTGTACAAGTTCCTCCCACAGTTCACACGATCGCGGTCCACACAGCGTGAGGCTTAATTATGAAGCATCAATGTAAACTGTCCAGGTTTCACTAAAGTGCTGGTCAGAGAAAACATTGCGCAACACACTCAGGCACAGCCCTTATCCGGCGTTGGATTGTCACTGAGATGATGCAGAAATCCACAAAACTATAATGATAAGACACAAACTTCATAATAAGGAAGAGTACAGTCAGTTGTCTGCAAACAAAAATAACGTAATGCACAAGACTGGCTACATGTGTAGCAAATACCACATCAAGAATATTATCTCACCACAAAATCAGGAATAGTATTTCACCACGTTGATTGACTCATTGCTAAAACACCCAAAAACAGTAGTTATGATCTACGGACCATATCACATTAAAGAAAACATATAAACCGTGACAGCTTAAGAATAGCCTGGCACTTTAGGCACCACGCTAATGGGCGCCGCCCTCGCACTATCAGGAGTCAATGGGTCCGTCCAAAATAGGTAAAATAAAGCTAACGAAAATGCGATAAAGGGTCGCATAATGACGGGTGACGGTGACAAAAGTTGAAATGATTGAAGACGGTCCGCGAACTAATTATGTCCCATAATCCATTTCAAACAAGAGACATACATTGTCACGAGCTCCTTCATCCGCAGGGACTCATGATAATGTATTCCTCCTGCTAACTGAACAGGCCGGCTGACAGAGGCTACTTCTCCTTTGTGAGCTCGACAAAACCGGTTACTGTTAACAGTAAAATTGAACAATCGCTTGTGCAATGCTGACACTCAGAGCGTGAATGTTGTCGAAAGGAGAGGCCGGGGCGGCTAAGACGCTTTTCGCCCACCCTCTGTTTCTTGGGGCCAACGTGGTCGGAGAGCTGATCGGCTGCAGGGGAGGAAATTGCGAGTCGTTACGGGTGTCAGGTGGTGGCCTGATGGCGTGACCGCGCGCGGCTGAGTGGCGAGGGTGATTCTCTTCGCCTCCTCCTGCTGACGGTGACTCGGAGCGACGACGACGATTTACGGCCCGGTGATCGTAACGCCTCGTATCCTGAGATTCCTCACCTGAGGACAAGTGCGATCTGACGAAACGGTTCATATTGCACTCCAGCGCATGCACGCCATGCTCGCTTGGGTGCAGTTTGTCAAAGTACATAGCCTGCTTTGGAGCGCCTCTAGTGCACAGGAAAGATGACGTGTGGTCGATGAGCGTGATCTTTTCCTGTTTGCAGACTGCCTGCAGGGCTTTATTTGACTCATAGGCAGGTTTGTGGAGAGGGTGGTAGCGGCCGCGAGTTGGGAGGAGGATGGACATCTGCAGTCTGGCTTTGGGGAAACACACTACTAGCATGCGGCACAGCTTCAACCAGGTCTGCTGACTAATAGGCCCATGCCAGCAGCTGTTGATGCCGATGTGAACGGTGACGGTATGGATGTTGGGGTTGTGGGGCTGTGTGTTCAGCCACTGCGTCAGATGATCCACCCTGATGAGACACCGATAAGTTTTGCATGATTGACTCATGAGTAGACATTCTCTTCTCATCGATGTATTTAGTGACTGAGTCCCCGATGAGAAGAGTGTTGACCTCAGGGCGAATTTTCATGGCGCGGAGTCTCTCCAGCGGTGTCAGGTTTTCATTGTCGTGTCGACTGGCAGGTCTTCCGTCATTGTTCTTGGGGATGGGTGAACAACCAGGAGAGTCAAGTTCTTGCTCCGGGTTTAACGCTTGGTACCTGTTAGTAACAGTAATAGTTGGCCCTACGCTGCTATTGTTAGAGTGGAACCCATGTGGTTGAGGCGTAGTACCGGATGCTGGCGGAGAAAGTGATATATTTTGCGAAGAAATATTGGTGGGTGAATGTTCTGTCGTACTGACTCTCACACTCTTTTTTTGTGATGGGGACCATGTATCTAGTCGCTTGCAGATTTCCTCTAATTTCCCAGTGTGAGAGTCTCTAGAGGAAACAAGCTTGCTGATTTTCTCACTGAGCGTTGTTTGACTCTTTCTCAGCGCCTCTGCAGTTTTATCGATGTTTTCCCTCACACTCGCTTCAACAGCCTTGATCTCATTCTTGGCCTTCACCTCGCTGTCCAGGACAAGTGAGGTCAAGGTGTCGTAACCCTGTTTGAGGTCAGCAAACTCATTCTTGACTCCCTGCAGCTCAGCACGGCACTGGCAAAGCTCTGAGTGGAGAGTGGTGATGGTGGCTGAAGACTCAGCTAGTTGGTGCTGCAGAGCGATGATCAGTCTCATGGCCATGCTGTCAGATACAGGAACGAGTGAGGTTGATGACGGTGAAGTAGTATTCGGTGTGTTTGGTGTGTCCACTACAACTGTGTTTACATCAGCTGAGGGCACGACCTGGGCGAGTTCGCTAGCTTGGCAGGGGAAAAAAATCAGGGCGCTGACGCCTTCATGGTTGGCTGCTTCGATGCTAGTTGCAGGTATGTTAGTCACAGGCACGGGTGTTTGAGACGGAGGGTAGGGCGTTTGGGGATTAGGCCCAAAGGCAGCTGTGGTGTGGCTGCAGCGCGGGGTACAGGAGGTAGCAGTGCCCGAGGGGCTGGGGTGTGCTTCACTGCACATCGTCACGCCCCTCTCATCTGTTGACTTGATGGCCATGAAATGATTATTGACACATGACGTCATCGTGTCAATGAGGGGTTCCGATTTCGACATGTGCCGGGGACCAGAAGAATCAGCAGAAAGGGGAGGGGTGAAGAAGGGGGGAGTGCTAGTGGCGATTACAGCGTTTAAGATTGGATGGCCGGGCTGAGATGCCAGTGGAGACTGGGAGGGTGAAATTGAGGAGTCAGATGAGGGGGGTTCAATGGCAGGTATTAACAGGGTACTCAGTGGGTGTTCGGATGAGGAATTATATATCGGGGGTTCAATGGCAGGCGTAGTTGTCTCGTCAGACATTGTGCTCACTATTGTTTTCATCTTGTCAAACTCCTCATCCACCCACTGTCGGCATGCGGTCCCCTGCACAAGCACAGTGCCTGTAGTATGGTAGAGGGTGATAGTGATGAGCTTGCTCGATTCGAGGTAGAGTTGGAGAAATGTCTTGTAGAGATTAGGAGGGGAAGGGCTGCACAGTGGAGTGGGGAGGGTGATGATGCTGGGCTGATTGCTGGTTTGCTCGTAGTCGAACCAGTCGGCGGTAATGGCGGCTGGACACCCTGCGACGTACCGTGTGTGGAGAATGCATCTCCATAGCGGGAGTTTATCGCTAGTGAAAGTCTTTTGAATAGGATCCATTGTATGGCGAATTTTCTCAATGGAAGTGTCCATGGCGTGCTTGGCATGTGCGGCAGATCGGGTGATAGGGCCCATGGTGGTGGTGGAGGGGTAGAGGAGGGGGGGGGGGCAGTGGTAGTGGAAGGAAGGGGTGGTGGTATGCTACACATGAAGTGCCAGCATAGAGCTAGCAGCCCATGGTGAAGGGAAGGTGGACTGAGGGGAGGGTGTGGTGTTGGAGGGAAGGGGTGGTGGGATGCCACACATGAAATGTCAGCATACAGCTAGCAGCCATGGTAAATTGAAGGTGGACTGAGGGGAGGGTGTGGTGTTGGGGGGAGGATGGTAGGATAGTCAATTATTTGACGTGGTTGGCGCGGGTGGAGGGGCCCATGGAGGAGGGTCGGTGTGGTTGGCGGATTACATACCTGATGCCAGCCTCGCGGTCATGCCGATCGCCATGATAGCTCACTACTGCCCTCAAGAGTGGCGGCGGCAGCGACTGTCAAGCACTGGGGCCCGGCTAGCGTCAGTTTACTTTACCACACATCTGGAATTATACGCTGAAATGTGAGCTGGCACTAGCAGAGCGGTCTGTTTATACTTGCTGTCACCACGTCTAATCGGTACTGACCTGATGGAAACAGTTACTGCATCTACTCGCGCCGCCAGGATTCTCATGAGCTTTCGCATCTGCGGGAACCATAAGAATCTATGTCTATGCTCACGGCAGACTCGGGATTGCTTAATAGGACTGTACTAAGCACGCCGGGCTGGCGCCAAGCGACCCAGAAACGGAAGAGTCCATGTTCCACCGCTGGAAGTATTCAACATAATAGTGATGAAGAAAAAGAAACGTTCATAACTCTCGAAAAATGAATGTTACACAAATGGAAAAACCACATTCCAATAGAAGTCACTATCACAAGTCACTGAGGCTAAGAATTACACATCACAACCAAACACTGCCAACACAATTGTCACTGGAGACGGAGCGATGTAACTGCGCGACTTACTCGCATGCTCAATTCTGTGGTCAGAGAGAGATAGAGAGAGAGAGAGAGAGTTTTCTGCTAATTGTAAATCAATGTATTGTTATGTTGTTTTTTGTGCTTGTTTTAGTATTTTGATATGTGTTGCATTACTGTGATTGTAAAGCACCTAGAGCACCTTGGTGATTAGACGCTATACAAATTACCTTTATTATTATTATTATTATTATTATTATTATTAGACTGTAATTTAACGTCAAAGTTTGTTTCTGGAACATCACCAAATCATGGGGTACAGTTCACAGTTCACACAGTTCAAGGTTTACTGGTCCTGGTTCGAATACTGTCGGCTTACGGAATGTATGAAAGTCCATACACATCAAATTGGATCTCTCTGGTTCCTTCACGATGACAACTGGGGATGCATATGGTGACTTGGATTCCCTGATGACTTCCAGACTCATCATTTCCTTCATATCCTTTTTCAGTTCTTCCCTCGTGTTATAAGGAAGACGATAAGGCTTGCTGCGAACTGGCTCATTTGACGTCAGATTAACCTCGTGCTGGATGGTGTTTGTTGTCCCTGGGTCAGGTGTAAACCGAAGCTTGAACTCTTGAGTCAGGATGCACAGTTCTTCTCGTTGAGTCTGGGTCACATTTTTACAAACTGGATGTCTTCCTGGAAGGTTATCTCTTTTTTCTTTCGCGTCACATGCTCGGCCTCACCTCGGAACCCTTCAAGCGTGGGGTCGGCTCTCTGTAGTTCCACCAACCTGTCCCTATTCAACACAGATGCTTCCATGTTGTCCGCCACTTTTAGAGGGATGGTCTGGTAACTCTTCTTTGCTTCCCCCACCCGGGTCTGCCCTGGGGGACTTGGGTGGGGTTAGGTATTTTTTAGTTCCCAGGGTCATCCTGGTCAGCCCCACAGGGTGGGTTTTTCTCTCTATTCTGGGGTATGTGTTTCTGTCTACCCTTTGTCCATTCACCTTTATTTGCCTTTTTAAAACTCTCCCTACTGTCTGCACTGCCTGTAGCTCTTGATATTGGATGTGTGTTGCTAAATGGTCTTAGCTTTATTTAGGCCCCATGTTGTAGGTTTATTTAACGTATTTGACCGGCTGGCGACATACATTCAATTTTCTGTTTAGTTTTTTTTTTCACAAGCAGTGCAGGCACGTCCTGAGAAAGCCTTGTTGCTGTCGGGACGTTAAGCAATGTACAATCAATCAATCAATCTTCTTTGCTTGACTTCTCGTGGTAACAGCACATGTTTCAGGTCTCCACTCTGGATCTGGATCGTCTGCGTTTCTGACACTATAAATGTTTCCAATGATAAGATCGTAGACTGGGATCTTTACGCACAGCACCTTAAACTCTCCTCTCAGGTACGTGGTGTCGACGCTGACATGGGCAATGGGGATAATCCTCACAGTTCCGTAGGCCAAAATGAGGGTGGTCCACCCCCGTAGCTTCTGGTCTTCAGTTACTAGGTCCTCTCTCACGATGATGCAACTACAACCGGTGTCTCTCAGCACTCTCACTGGTGTTTTTTTCCGACGAATCCTGACACCACCGGCATGTTCGACACTTCATTATCAGGTAGCGCGATGTTTGAGACTGGTAAGAATGTAGCCCCAACTCCTACTGGGATGCGTCCTTTCTTTTTGAAAGATTCAATCAGCTCTGGTGTCACTCGCGTTTCTCGAGACTCAAAGTTACTGGATGACGTCACATCATTGGCTAGTACAGCGGCGGCTCTGTGTTGAGACGTGGTACTGCTTCTGCCTGCTATCCCGCGATCTTGGTTGGATCTTTTGATGTTGTCACCTCGGGGAACATCTTTAGAAGGACACCGTATCGCCTTGTGACCTTTCTTTCCACAGAAAAAAAAAACCACGTCAGGTTCTCCACCGGCTTGTATTTTGGGGTGTCTATGACATTGTGGATTTCCTCTGCTGGTGCAGACACACGCTGCGGCTTACTGGACCCGAACTTCATGTTGTGGGCGTCAAGGTATCTTTGAGCGAAGTCGGCCAGGGCCTTTAGGGACTTGTCTTTTTGCTCCCTGAGGTGGGCGGCCAGGTCCTTAAACATGCGTTGCGGACTTGTTCTTTGGTGATTAGGTCACATAGGTCCTGGTACTCTTTGTTTAAACCAGCCAGCTCTACCCATTTCTCCAGGTAGCTCTTGATTCTCTCAATGAATAGCCCGGGTGTTTCTCCTTCTTCAGGTTTGCAGTTCCGAAATCGTCGCCTGTAACCCTCTTCAGTGAAGTCGTACTGTCTCAGCAGGGTGGCTCTCAACTGCGTATAATCTTCGGCTTCTTCTCTTGGCAAACGGGTGTAAAATTCAAGCGCTTTGCTAGTTAGAAGTGCACTCAGCTTGATAGCCCAAGTCTATTGTCTCCAGTTATTGCTGCTTGCGAAGCGCTCGAATCGCTCCAGATAAGCGTTCATTTTAAAAGAAAGTTGGAAGTTTTGGCGCACGGGCTGTTTGCTCTCTGCGGACTACGGCTGTTGCTTCAGTAGCCCTCTGGCTCTGTGCCACTATCTTCATATGCTTTAGATAAATTTCGTGTTGGCGTTGCCTCTCTGCCTACTCTCGCTGTTTCTCTGCCTCTTCTGCTTGAATTTCGAGTTTCCTGATTTCACGCGCTTTAGCTCTTTCTTCTCTCTCCAGTCCCTTTTCTTCTTCGAGTCTCCTTTTTCTTTCTCTCTCCAGTCTCTCCTTTTCTTCTCCCCCTCTCGTTTCTTTTCTTCTTCGCTAATCTCTCCTTTTCTCTCTCCAATCTCTTCTTTTCTCTCTCTTTTACAAACTCGAGGAGTTGAGAACCTTTGATTCCACATTCATTTTCAATTTTCAGGAATGTCTCCATTTCCGACGTTGCAATCTCTGCGTTTCACTGCTGGCTGTTTTCTCCGGCTAACCTTTCCACTGAGCCAAATGAAGAAGTCCCGTCGTAGGTGCCAAAATGTTACGTGTTGAGTCGTGGTCGTAGTATCATATTACACCAGACGGCATGCACGTAACGTTCTTTTAAACAAACTTCATTCAGCTGCAACCCACCACACGTGGCTTAAGGATGTAGACAATACTGGAGTAACATTTCCAACAATATTTTATTTCAGCGATGCGATCTCCACACAATGCATTCCCAAATGCACCAACACTGATAGAATGTCTCTTCTGCAAATGTCAACACTGGCGATACACTTTTCTTATACAACGTACACCACCGTTATGCTGCGTCTCTCACAATATACACCCTAAACGGGCTACGTACATACGATAAACTGTGTGTCTCTACAACTGACAATGTGTTACAATGTACACACGTGCTTCACAGCACCAACTTTTATAATAAAACGATTTTCCATAATCTATCTATCTATATCCCGTAGTCTTGCCGACCGTTGGGGCACCACTGATGACTTAACAACCAGCTCACTCAATTCCTCTCTGTTCTCTGCCATTCTTAGCGTATCGCCCAGCTTCAGTCCTGTCCACTCTGAGATATTGTCCTCCCATCTTTTCCTCTGTCTTCCTCTCCTTCCTCCTCCTTGCACAGTGCCTTGCAGAATTGTTTGGCAAGCCCTGCTGAACGTGTGACATGCCCATACCATTTCAGTTTGCGTTTTTTTTTTTTCACAATGGCTTATAAGTCTTCATAGGGCCCGATGGCTTGCCTCATTCTGCTTCCCACTTCCTCGTTTGTGATGTGATCTCTGTATGAAATGCCAAGCAGCCTTCGAAAGCATCTCATTTCAGTGGATTGTATCCTCCTTTTAAGGTCTGCTGTGAGGGTCCATGACTCGCAGGCATACAAGAACACCGAGATGACTAAGGAGCGCATCAGTCTGATTTGGAAGCAGAGTGTGATGTTTCTGTCCTTCCATATGGTCTTCAATCTTGTCAGTGCTGCTGTTGTCTGCCCAATCCTGGACAGTATTTCTGGTTTTGATCCCTCATCTGTCACAGTGGCTCCTAAGTATTTGAATTTCTTAACTGTTTCCAGTTTTTGGCCTGCAACCACGATTTCAGTGCCAATGCCACTGGCGTTATTGCTCACCAGTTTCGTCTTCTCTGCACCAAAACATTTTCCATAATAATCTAACGAAATCACACAATGCAACCAATCAGAACGGAACACGTAACTGAAACTCATAAATATTGAATAAACAAAGAACTTTCTAGAATAAACTATAATAGTCTACCAAAATTCGACAATTCACTTCAGCACCAAATCCCAGTGTGTAATGACGTCACATAAGAGTATGGCAGACCTTTCATAACACGCAAAGAACGGCTGCCAAATTCACGCGCACAGGAAACAACTATGACTAAAAATAGCGCGGCTCTACTACTGTGTAAAATGTTGCTTACTCTTTGACGTCACACGTAAGGTCACTCGACAGCGCGACCCTGCTCGAACATTCTAATCTATTGTCAGCAAATCTATCCATTCCAAAAATCGACTGCTCTACTCCGTGCGACTTTGCTAGAAACTGCCGCACTAATCTTAGCGTATCATAACAAAGCCAGTTTTGCTATCTGCGCAAACGATAAAGAATCCCACTGAAAAGGTACCTGATACGTAACCAAGATAGCTCAAATAAATATCGGATCGTTTCTTACGACTAACACATGCATGGTCTCACAGAACAACACAAGCACAATCGTAACACCGAGCAAATCCTATTCTTCCTCAAACTGTTTGAATCAATCACCAAGAGGGAAGGTCGATGTGACTAGGAATGAAATATCGTTAGAATGGGGGTCGCTCTGTCTGTCTATAAATGATAGTATACCAACATTCCACTTCTATGTTGTATAGAACCTTTCATAACATTAATCCAGTCACCTGAAATCAAACAAAGCAGACGACAGTTTCGCTTTAGCCTGTTTGTCGGCTGCGCCGGTCTTAGACGCTAATCGCCGATTCTGCTGAGTTTCGCTACTTTGTAGAGCAAACAATGTAAACGTTTGATAACTACACCAGTGACGATGAATCGTAAATGTTTGCCTGTGTAACCGGACTGACTAACTAGCCTCTAGCCTTCCTAACTTGTGTATTAGATGGTCAGACCTTAGTGGCCTGCCCATCCAACGTGCAAGTGCCAGTCTTAGCTTGTAGCTTTTTAGTCCATATCCCTTTTTAGGTTTCGGGAAGGGCTGGAGATTGCTGTGGAGTGTAATTCAATTACTTAGTCTATCTTCAAGTCTTTTACACTGGTCTTGCATGCGCACTCACAAATGTGTGTCTGCTTCGCGTTGAGTTCAAAATACTAATAGCGCAATGGACTTACCACAGTATCCAGAGAAACCCTAGTTGACATGTTCGTAGTGATTGTGCGTGCATTGCCATGTGTGACACACTGAACTAGTAAGCTAAGCACGTCAACAAACTCTCAGCATGTTCCCAGTCTCTCTCTCTCTCTCTCTCTCTCTCTCTCTCTCTCTCTCTCTCTCTCTCTCTCTCTCTCTCTCTCTCTCTCTCTCTCTCTCTCTCTCTCTCTCTCTCTCTCTCTCTCTCTCTCTCTCTCTTTCTCACACACACACACACACACACACACACACACACACACACACACACACACACACACACACACACACACACACACACTTTTGCACTGCCATTTTACACAAACGTGTACACACATTTCTGACTCGCATCCTCGCATTCATCAATCTCTGACTCTCAGTGATGAGATTTCTATAAGTGCTTTAGGTTTATTTACAGTACATACATTTCATTATCAGTCATGATGTCAGGCAATTCAAAATACATTCGTTGTAGCACAAAACAACCACAATAATACAGACGCTCATAAGACAACTGAAACCATAACTATGCTTACCTACTCATTAGACCCTAAGCACCCAAAGCTATGCTAGCCTACACACTAGACGTAACAATTAACACAAGTAAAAAAAAAAACAGATTCTAATGACAAGTTCTATAGGTCCCTAACTCATTTAACTAAGTACTTAACTTATCTACTTAAATAAGTACAGTATGTCCGTTGCTGGAAAGTATTCCTTACAGGGGTTCTAACTTACTAATACCCCACCCGGGTCTGCCCTGGGGGACTTTTCTGGGGTTAGGTATTTTTTAGTTCCCAGGGTCACCCTGGTCAGCCCCACAGGGTGGGGTTTTCTCTCTATTCTGGGGCATGTGTTTCTGTCTACCCGAGGTCCATTCACCTGTATTTGCCTTTTTTAAACTCTCCCTACTGTCTGCACTGCCTGTAGCTCTTGATATTGGATGTGTGTTGCTAAATGGTCTTAGCTTTATTTAGGCCCCATGTGTTAGGTTTATTTAATGTGTTTGACCGGCTGGCGACATACATTCAATGTTCTGTTTAGTTGGTTGTTTTTTTTTCACAAGCAGTGCAGGCACGTCCTGAGAAAGCCTTGTTGCTGTCGGGACGTTAAGCAATGTACAATCAATCAATCTAACTTACTAATGTTCTCTACAGAACAGTCTTTTCTTGCGGGAAGCTTGCTCCTATTTAATGTTCTTTGCAGAACAGAGTCCCTTGCGGGAAGCCTTTTCGCCTTGGTTGGTTAGTTCGAGTTTAACGTCCACAGCACCGAGGTGATCATGGACGGCCCTGACGGGCGGGTTATGGGGGACAGGGAAATATATTGCCTGTGGAGTACGACCTGAACACTGATCAACTCAGGCGCACTCCAACTGTGCCACTTTGATTTACCAGGACCTTTCAACGGACATGCTATTGAAGAAATCCGTTTTTTCCCTGGATTGTGAGTCCAGCTACCGGTACCGGGACGGGATTCGAACCCACGACCAGGCGATTCCCCTCGCTTTCGGACTCTCCTGCCCGCCATTGCTAGGCACCGCTATTTATACTCTCACCCCTAAGGGTGTGTTCGGCGTGCCTCTAGTCGATTGGCTTGCTACTTACTCGATCTGACACTAGAAGCATTACTGACTACTGAGCCTGTGGACGTGCTGGGGGAAATTGGTACTACTGTACAAAAACACTGAGCCAAATTATTTCCCCTGCTACACTCCCACCTCCTTAAGACCTAATGTGACTGTCACATTAGTCTACAAAAGAGAGTATAGACAAAATGCACACAATAATAACAATCCTGCTCAAGCGTGTACAAACGGTAAATCAAATGCACAACACAAACAATTCAAAGTCCAGTGCAAAAATGAGTAACCAGAAACAGTCTGTTGCTGAAATACAAATCTTCAAAACATCATAATTCCTTAGTCAGATGATTAGTGTTATAAAAAAATGATATACAATCCAGAAGTCCGGGCATGCTCAAATCAATCTGACAACAACAAAATTAAAAATAAAAAACACTTCAAATTCAACACACCAAAAATTTGGCGCATGAAAAGAACATCTGAAATTAAACAAACATTAAACGGATACTGATATCGTTGCTGGTCCTTGGAAAATGGTTTCGGTTTTTCTTGATGTTTAGCGTCCCTCTGTTGTCATTGTCTCTTCTTCACATGACGTGAGAGGTTGCCTGGTCAGAACCTACCAGATAACACTCTCGTCTGGGGGTTTGCAGCTAGAGTCGCTGGCTTACTCCCAGACATGTATGAGATAGACGCCTATCACAGATACAAATTATTGAACCAGTGTGATCTGGAGGCCCAACTCACTCCCAAGGGGTCACTGAATTAGGGAAGCCAACTAGAGCCAGCACGAGCTCCCTCGTGACATGCCGCGACCTCACAAAAATTACTTCGGACACGAGTCACGCGCTTGTCTCACTGACCACAATACACTCCTGGCATTGGGTCAAGAGTCTCTGAAAACAATTCAAATGATTGCCACAAAACAATTAATGCGCACCACCACGGGTGGCTCAACAAAACAATATCTAAGCACCATGCACAATTGGTATCTGAAAAAGTCTTGCGACAAAATATTCACACAAAAATATTAATCAATAGACATTCAAGGTATCAAACATTTTGCATATGGACGCATTTAAACGCGTGAAACATCAGAATCAAAGAGTTAGGCACATAGTATGCGACAAAACGTTGTCTCGTTTGACAACATTATCTAAAAGGAAAAAAAAACAACAAAAAACAAAAAACAAAACATAGTGGGATTATTCAAGGATATAACAGTGGCTGCATTTATCGTACCATCTTATTAACGTGATCTCTGAGGCTGGCAATATATATTTTCATTCCTTCTAGTTGGTCGTCCGTCCGCAGAGGCATGTTGTGAGGCCGGGCATAGGCCAGCTGACGTGGGCTACTGGCGCCTGCAACACACGCCTGCTACCCAGCACTCAATACCCAACACACGCCTGCCACCCAGCACTCAATACCCAAACTCTTCCAGAAGTTCTCCCAACGTGAATTTTAAATTTGACACTAACGTGTCTTCAGCCTCACCTGCGGTTTCATGTTCGGAAAGAGATGGCGCCCCTTTCGGGTCGACTTCTCCCTCGCGTCTGTCTCTGGCGGTAGATAGAAGCCCTATACGCCATCATAACCAAGTCGAGGTGATCACTCCCATCGTCTCGGTTCTAATTGACGTATACGGACAACATTTGTCGGGTAGTCCGATTATGTCTCTCTACCTTGGTCTGTATGAATAGTCAGCGAACACTAAATCTACAGATGAACTCTGTTGAAAGTTTGTCCGCAACAGTCTGGGCTGAATGGTCGAAGAGACAATATTCCTCCGCATACTTTGAATAGTAGTTTCCAACGACCATTATGTACTCAAATCCGTCGTGTGACTTGGGCAGTGGACCCAGGATGTCTATGGCTATCCTCTCCGTGGGCATTGGACTCAGGATGTCAATGGCTATCCTCTCCGTGGGCATTGGACTCAGGATGTCAATGGCTATCCTCTCCGTGGGCATACCCACGTTCACGTGCTGCATAGGAAGCTTCGCCCTGCCCGGACCCGGCTTCCTTCTTGCAAACATGTCGCACTATCTGCACCATCTGGCAACGCCATCCGCCATGCCTGGCCAGTACACGTGTCGTCTGACATTTGCCAGGGTCTTGTTACGGCCATAATGACCTGCACATCTTATGTCATGAGACATACGTAAAACTTCTTGTCTAATCACAGCTGGGGCTACTAGCAATAGTACCTCATCCTGAGTAAGACATCTACTGGAAACAACGTTCAACAAGCCATCCACTACTCTCAGACTGTCCCACTGAACTATTACCGTTCTAACGGCTGCACTATACTTTAAAACTTTGGCTCTGAAGGTTTCTCTCCTTTGGCTATTAAGGCTAACAGAGTGCTACACACTGGATCCCTCTCTTGGAACCTCGCTGAGTCCTCACGAGACCAGACAGCAAACCAATGCTTTCACGACAAATAAGAGTCCGACGCTACAGGAACACTATCGGTCCCACTGTTATCATCCACACAGGAATCAACACTGTTCTCATCCACACGGGAATCAACCCCGGTCCGATCAACACCATGCTCCACCCCATCCCTTTCCTCTAGGGACGCGCCCTCTAAATCTCTCGACATGCCAGGATTAGATGCACTAGACTGAGCAGAATATAAGGCATCCTCAGCTGACGCTGACGCTGAGGCAGAATCATTCTGAACCATGTCATCTACTCTGACCGTTACACCTGTCCTGTTACTGGTAGTACTTCCCTGACTGTCGCCGACAACTGGGTCCACATGCGGAACATCTTCAACTTTCGGTGAAGCAGGTTTCCTCTGAGTACCGCTTGCTTCTCCACTGTCTGCTACATCATGGCCACGCACTTGCGAGCGTGTCACCACCCTAACATGCACACAACACTGACTGCACTCTTCCCTCAAACAACGTCTTTTAGGGATTCTAGACAACCCATCTGCATTTTCATGTAGAGTCCCTCTCCGGTGCTCTATCTGGAAATCGTATGTTTCCAATGTAGCCACCCATCTGGCTACCATGCCTTCAGCCTAATCGAATGACTTCAACCACATAAGGGAGCTGTGGTCAGTTCTGACCAAACACGGACGTCACCAAAGATAGTGTGAAACATTCTTGACGAACTTTACCACTGCATACAACTCTCTGTATGTTGTACAGTATCTCTGCCTAGACTCAGACAAAGTACAACTTGCGTAAACGATCACTTTCTCTTCTCCACCTTGGATCTGTGACAACACGGCACCTACCGCTGTTGCCGAAGCATCAGTATCAGGATAAATTTACCCCCTCTCGTAGGATAAGCTAAGACGGGTGAAGAGACTAAGACGGGTGAAGAGACCATAGCTGCCTTCAACTTCTCAAACGCAGTCTGACACTTCTTGCACCAGTCAAACTTCTGATTTGTCTTAGTTAGGTTAGGGGACTGGCTATCTCTGTAAAACCACATATGTACTTCCTATAGTACGACGTGATCCCTAAGAAGCCTCTGACCTCCGTAACGTTAGTATGAACAGGCCAGTTTACCACTGCCTCCACTTTCGCTGGATCACAAGTCGTCTCGTCACGTGACACGACATGACCGAGAAAGGTACACTCAGTTTGAAACAAACAGCATTTGGACGGGGTTAGTTTCAGATTTGCTTCACTGAACTTCTGGAACACCACCCTGAGATTCTCTAGTGCCTGACTTTCTGTCTTGCCTAAACAAGTTACGTCATCAATGTAAACTAGGCACCTTTTGAACAAAACACCGTTCAGTGTCATTTCCATCAACATTTTAAATGTCGCTGGGCTGTTGCAAAGCCCGAACGGATAACTTTGAAAGGCCCTTGTGCGTTGCAAAGGCAGTCTTTTGTTTATCTTTATCGTCCATCTCAACTTGAAAGAAACCCTGAGCTAAATCGAGAGTTGAAAACCAACAAGAACCAGACAAAGCGTCAAGTGAATCTCCGATATGAGGAAGGGGATACGCATCTTTGCGCGTCACTTGATTCAATCTCCTGTAATCGACACAGAACCTGACAGACCCGTCCTTTTTCTTGACCAACACCACGTTTGCTGCCCAAGGACTATCGCTAGGTTCTATGACATTTTCTTCTAACATCTTTACAATTTCTTTCTCCACAATTTCTCTTTGAGCTAGCGGAAAACGACGGGGAGGTAGTTTCACTGACTTACTATCCCCGGTATCAACCGTATGTTTCACTTTGCTCGTTCTACCAAGCTTACCACCTGGGGACTGAAAAAACATCTTGAAAATCAGCAAACGTTTCCTTCAACTTTGTTTTTGTCCCTTCAGTTATTTATGACGAAACACCAGTAACCCCCTCGAGGTGACTAGGAAGTTTTCTCGTCCGCATACACTACTTCTTTCTCATCCCGCCGACCTTTCTGACAAAAAATTCACGGAAATCACAGTTTCTACAAATGCTACTTCTGTGCCCGCTCACACCTTAACATCTCTATCAGTAAAATTGGTAAGCGGAACAAAAATCTCTCCGTCCATAACCTGAACAATGTACCTAAAGACCGATAACCCTGTGTCTTTCTTGAACTTGTCTATGCCTTCTAACAATCCATCAGTCTTTCCTAAAGTATGTCGCTGTACAAAGGATCCTCTGACGAACATGTCCCATTTAGGGGGCACGATGACGGTATCGTACACGTGTACTATTGCACAGATATTCGACTTTTCCCTTTTCAACTGAACCACTACCTCGCCTACTCTCAAAGAACCTTGTGCCAAGTCTAATAGACAGGCATGTTTCTGAATGAAATATGTCCCTAAAATTCCTGCAGATTTCCCAGTATCAACAACGAACACAGTGCGTTCGAACCTATTTCCAGAGCTAGGACCGCTTCACCCTTAACCTCTAGTCTGTGTCCATTAGCAGTGCACAGACTTAATTTGCTTTCTCTCAGTGGAATCTGAGAATCTATTCTTACTTGCTCAAAAACTTATGTGCAAATGACCGTAGCAGAAGACCCGCTATCAACTAAAAAGTCTATGTTAACTTTCCCCATTTTCCCCGATGCCAACCAGCATCCTGTATTTGACAAGAAGCATAAACATTGCCCCTTCGCGTCCTCTAAGCAGCCGTCACCACTTAATTGGGCCGAGCTCTGGGCTGCCAAGAGCTCTGCCCGCCCTACTGGGTTTCCCGGGCCTGGCGCGTTCTCGTTAGGCGCTGTACCACTGACATGGACATTTCCTCTCCTATCGACATTCTTGGGGCACTGCTTTGAATAGTGTCCCTTTTCTCTGCAGTTAAAGCACACAACTTCGGAAGTGTTTCTAGCTCTACCACCAGTCGGCTGACGACCCCTTTACTTTTGTCACTTTCTGTAACTCTGAAGTGATTTTGTCACTAAGCATCTGGAAAGCTTTCCCTAGACTATCATCTACCACCCCTACTCACTTCTTGATTTCTCATTATTTTATTTTAGAGGAGATTAGCATGTCTCCTAAATTTTTGTGTCTTTTATATGCGATCAAAGGGGGTGTCGCGAATGTTTCTTTGCATTCCGGGTGTTCATGACTCTAGGCCAGTGTTTTGGGATGGCTCATGATTGACCATTGGTGGCTGGGTTATATTTGGTGGTTAACACCGACGGCCAGGCCACGCGTTTCTAGAAAAACAATTCAATCTGGGAAAGAAAGTCGGCAACAGTCCAACATTGAACTATAACTGAGGGATGAGGTGAACTGCAGGGTAAAAGAGGCTGGATTAGGAATAGGGGGCGCAAACGTACAAAATCAAAGTACACGAGTGCAACACGTATGACCTTCTGTCCCTCCCTGACTGGAGATTTCTAACCCCTTCACTGCCAGTGGACGCAGATTGTGTTTTTGACATCGATGTAAATTCCACGTCAGAGGTCGCCGGCCGTCAGTACATGGATACAAAGTGGTCTCAGCAAGAGACACACATCCCCATGAGACCACGTCAGAGATCGCAGGCCGTCAGAGGAACGTGGATACACAGTGGTCTCAGCAAGAGACACAAATCCTCATGAGACCACGTCAGAGATCGCTGGCCGTCAGTACATGGATACACAGTGGTCTCAGCAAGAGACACAGATCCTCATGAGACCACGCCAGAGATCGCCGGCCGTCAGAGGAACATGGATACACAGTGGTCTCAACAAGAGACACAGAACATGGATACAGAATGGTCTCCGCAAGACACAGATCCTCATGTAACCACGTGAGAGATGGCCGGCCGTCAGTACACAGTGGTCTCAGCAAGAGACACAGATCCTCATGAGACCACGTCAGAGATCGCCGGCCGTCAGTACGTGGATACACAGTGGTCTCAGCAAGAGACACAGATCCTCATGAGACCACGTCAGAGATCGCCGGCCGAAAGAGGAACATAGATACACAGTGGTCTCAGCAAGAGACACAGATCCTCATGAGACCAAGTCAGAGATTGCCGGCCGTCAGTACATGGATACACAGTGGTCTCAGCACGAGACACAGGTCCTCATGAGACCACGTCAGAGATCGCAGGCAGTCAGTACATTGATACACAGTGGTCTGAGCAAGAGACACAGATCCTCATGAGACCACGTCAGAGATCGCCGGCCCTCAGAGGAACATGGATACACCGGGTCTCAGCAAGAGACACAGATCCTCATGAGACCACGTCAGAGATCAGCGGCCGTCTGAGGAACATGGATGCACAATGGTCTCAGCAAGAGACACAGATCATCATGTGACCACGTCAGAGATCGCCGGCCGTCAGAGAACATGGATACACAGGGTCTCAGCAAGAGACACAGATCCTCATGAGACCACGTCAGAGATCGCCGGCCGTCAGAGGAACATGGATACACAGTGGTCTCAGCAAGAGACACAGATCATCATGTGACCACGTCAGAGATCGCCGGCCGACAGTACATGGATACACAGTGGTCTCTGCAAGAGACACAGATCCTCATGAGACCACGTCAGGGATCGCCGGCCATCAGAGGAACATGGATACACAGTGGTCTCAGCAAGAGACACAGATCCTCATGAGACCACGTCAGGGATCGCCGGCCGTCAGAGGAACATGGATACACAGTGGTCTCAGCAAGAGACACAGATCCTCATGAGACCACGTCAGAGATCGCCGGCCGTCAGAGGAACATTGATACAAAGTGGTGTCAGCAAGAGACACAGATCCTCATGAGACCACGTCAGAGATAGACGGCCGTCAGTACATGGATACACAGTGGTCTCAACAAGAGACACAGATCCTCATGAGAAATCGTCAGGGATCGCCGGCCGTCAGAGGAAAATGGATACACAGTGGGATCAGCAAGAGACACAGATCCTCATAAGACCACGTCAGAGTTCGCCCGCCGTCAGAGTAACGTGGATACACAGTGGTTTCAGCACGGGACACAGATCCTCATGGGACCACGCCAGAGATCGCCGGCCATCAGTACATGGATACACAGTGGTCTCAGCACGAGACACAGATCCTCATGAGACCACGTCAGAGATCGCAGGCAGTCAGTACATTGATACACAGTGGTCTAAGCAAGAGACACATATCCTCATGAGACCACGTCAGAGATCGCCGGCCGTCAGAGGAACATTGATACAAAGTGGTGTCAGCAAGAGACACAGATCCTCATGAGACCACGACAGAGATCGACGGCCGTCAGTACATGGATACACAGTGGTCTCAACAAGAGACACAGATCCTCATGAGACCACGTCAGAGATAGCCGGCCGTCAGAACATGGATACCCAGTGGACTCAGCAAGAGACACAGATCCTCATGAGACCACCTCAGAGATCGCCGGCCGTATGAGGAACATGGATACACAGTGGTCTCAGCAAGAGACACAGATCATCATAAGACCACGTCAGAGATCGCCGGCCTTTAGTATATGGATACACAGTGGTCTCAGCACGAGATACAGATCCTCATGAGACCACGTCAGAGATCGCAGGCAGTCAGTACATGGATACACAGTGGTCTCAGCAAGAGACACATATCCTCATGAGACCACGTCAGAGATCGCCACCCGTCAGAGGAACATGGATACACAGTGGTCTTAGCAAGAGACACAGATCCGCATGAGATCATGTCAGAGATCGCCGGCCGTAAGTACATGGATACACAGTGGTCTCAGCAAGAGACACAGATCCTCATGAGACCACGTCAGAGATCGCCGGCTGTCAGAGGAACACTGATACACAGTGGTCTCAGCAAGAGACACAGATCCTCATGAGACCACGTCAGAGATCGCCGGACGTCAGAGGAACATGGATACACAGTGGTCTCAGCAAGAGACACAGATCCTCATGAGACTACGTCAGAGATCGCCGGCCGTCAGTACATGGACACACAGTGGTCTTAGCACGGGACACAGATCCTTTATGAGACCACGTCAGAGGTCGCCGGCCGTCAGTACATGGATACACAGTGGTCTCAGCAAGAGACACAGATCCTCATGAGACCACGTCAGAGATCGCCGGCCGTCAGAGGAACATGGATACACAGTGGTCTCAGCAAGAGACACAGATCCTCATGAGACCACGTCAGAGATCGCCGGCCGTCAGTACATGGATACACAGTGGTCTCAGCAAGAGACACAGATCCTCATGAGACCACGTCAGAGATCGCCGGCCGAAAGAGGATCATAGATACACAGTGGTCTCAGCAAGAGACACAGATCCTCATGAGACCAAGTCAGAGATTGCCGGCCGTCAGTACATGGATACACAGTGGTCTCAGCACGAGACACAGATCCTCATGAGACCACGTCAGAGATCGCAGGCAGTCAGTACATTAATACACAGTGGTCTGAGCAAGAGACACAGATCCTCATGAGACCACGTCAGAGATCGCCGACCGTCAGAGGAACATGGATACACCGGTTCTCAGCAAGAGACACAGATCCTCATGAGACCACGTCAGAGATCGCCGGCCGTCAGAGGAACATGGATACATAATGGTCTCAGCAAGAGACACAGATCATCATGTGACCACGTCAGAGATCGCCGGCCGTCAGAGAACATGGATACACAGGGTCTCAGCAAGAGACACAGATCCTCATGAGACCACGTCAGAGATCGCCGACCGTCAGAGGAACATGGATACACAGTGGCCTCAGCAAGAGACACAGATCATCATGTGACCACGTCAGAGATCGCCGGCAGTCAGTACATGGATACACAGTGGTCTCTGCAAGAGACACAGATCCTCATGAGACCACGTCAGGGATCGCCGGCCATCAGAGGAACATGGATACACAGTGGTCTCATCAAGAGACATAGATCCTCATGAGACCACGTCAGAGATCGCCGGCCATCAGAGGAACATGGATACACAGTGGTCTCAGCAAGAGACACAGATCCTCATGAGACCACGTCAGAGATCGCCGGCCGTCAGAGGAACATTGATACAAAGTGTTGTCAGCAAGAGACACAGATCCTCATGAGACCACGTCAGAGATCGACGGCCTTCAGTACATGGATACACAGTGGTCTCAACAAGAGACACAGATCCTCATGAGACCACGTCAGAGATAGCCGGCCGTCAGAACATGGATACACAGTGGTCTCAGCAAGAGACACAGATCCTCATGAGACCACGTCAGGGATCGCCGGCCGTCAGAGGAAAATGGATACACAGTGGGATCAGCAAGAGACACAGATCCTCATGAGACCACGTCAGAGTTCGCCCGCCGTCAGAGTAACGTGGATACACAGTGGTTTCAGCACGGGACACAGATCCTCATGAGACCACGTCAGAGATCGCCGGCCATCAGTACATGGATACACAGTGGTCTCAGCACGAGACACAGATCCTCATGAGACCACGTCAGAAATCGCCGGCCGTCAATACATTGATAAACAGTGGTCTCAGCAAGAGACACATATCCTCATGAGACCACGTCAGAGATCGCCGGCCGTCAGAGGAACATTGATACAAAGTGGTGTCAGTAAGAGACACAGATCCTCATGAGACCACGTCAGAGATCGACGGCCGTCAGAGGAACATGGATACATAATGGTCTCAGCAAGAGACACAGATCATCATGTGACCACGTCAGAGATCGCCGGCCGTCAGAGAACATGGCTACACAGGGTCTCAGCAAGAGACACAGATCCTCATGAGACCACGTCAGAGATCGCTGACCGTCAGAGGAACATGGATACACAGTGGCCTCAGCAAGAGACACAGATCATCATGTAACCACGTCAGAGATCACCGGCCGTCAGTACATGGATACACAGTGGTCTCTGCAAGAGACACAGATCCTCATGAGACCACGTCAGGGATCGCCGGCCATCAGAGGAACATGGATACACAGTGGTCTCATCAAGAGACACAGATCCTCATGAGACCACGTCAGAGATCGCCGGCCATCAGAGGAACATGGATACACAGTGGTCTCAGCAAGAGACACAGATCCTCATGAGACCACGTCAGAGATCGCCGGCCATCAGAGGAACATTGATACAAAGTGTTGTCAGCAAGAGACACAGATCCTCATGAGACCACGTCAGAGATCAACGGCCTTCAGTACATGGATACACAGTGGTCTCAACAAGAGACACAGATCCTCATGAGACCACGTCAGAGATAGCCGGCCGTCAGAACATGGATACACAGTGGTCTCAGCAAGAGACACAGATCCTCATGAGACCACGTCAGGGATCGCCAGCCGTCAGAGGAAAATGGATACACAATGGGATCAGCAAGAGACACAGATCCTCGTGAGACCACGTCAGAGTTCGCCCGCCGTCAGAGTAACGTGGATACACAGTGGTTTCAGCACGGGACACAGATCCTCATGAGACCACGTCAGAGATCGCCGGCCATCAGTACATGGATACACAGTGGTCTCAGCATGAGACACAGATCCTCATGAGACCACGTCAGAAATCGCCGGCCGTCAATACATTGATACACAGTGGTCTCAGCAAGAGACACATATCCTCATGAGACCACGTCAGAGATCGCCGGCCGTCAGAGGAACATTGATACAAAGTGGTGTCAGCAAGAGACACAGATCCTCATGAGACCACTTCAGAGATCGACGGCCGTCAGTACATGGATACACAGTGGTCTCAACAAGAGACACAGATCCTCATGAGACCACGTCAGAGATAGCCGGCCGTCACAACATGGATACCCAGTGGACTCAGCAAGAGACACAGATCCTCATGAGACCACGTCAGAGATCGCCGGCCGTATGAGGGACATGGATACACAGTGGTCTCAGCAAGAGACACAGATCATCATAAGACCACGTCAGAGATCGCCGGCCATTAGTACATGGATACACAGTGGTCTCAGCACGAGATACAGATCCTCATGAGACCACGTCAGAGATCGCAGGCTGTCAGTACATGGATACACAGTGGTCTCAGCAAGAGACACAGATCCTCATGAGATCACGTCAGAGATCGCCGGCCGTCAGTACATGGATACACAGTGGTCTCAGCAAGAGACACAGATCCTCATGAGACCACGTCAGTGATCGCCGGCCGTCAGAGGAACACGGATACACAGTGGTCTTAGCAAGAGACACAGATCCTCAAGAGACCACGTCAGAGATCGCCGGACGTCAGAGGAACATGGATACAAAGTGGTCTCAGCAAGAGACACAGATCCTCATGAGACTACGTCAGAGATCGCCGGACGTCAGTACATGGATACACAGTGGTCTCAGCACGGGACACAGATCCTTTATGAGACCACGTCAGAGGTCGCCGGCCGTCAGTACATGGATACACAGTGGTCTCAGCAAGAGACACAGATCCTCATGAGACCCCGTCAGAGATCGCCGGCCGTCAGAGGAACATGGATACACAGTGGTCGTAGCAAGAGACACAGATCCTCATGAGACCACGTCAGAGATCGCCGGCCGTCAGTACATGGATACACAGTGGTCTCAGCAAGAGACACAGATCCTCATGAGACCACGTCAGAGATCGCCGGCCGTCAGAGGAACATGGATACACAGTGGTCTCAGCAAGAGTTACTCATCCTCATGAGACCACGTCAGAGATCACCGGCCGTCAGTACATGGATACAAAGTGGTCTCAGCAAGATACACAGATTCTCATGAGACCACGTCAGAGATCGCCGGCCGTCAGTACATGGATACACAGTGGTCTCAGCAAGAGACACAGACCCTTATGACACCACGTGAGAGATCGCCGGCCGTCAGAGGAACATGGATACACAGTGGTCTCAGCAAGAGACACAGATCCTCATGAGACCACGTCAGAGATCGCCGGCCGTCAGTACATGGATACACAGTGGTCTCAGCAAGAGACACAGATCCTCATGAGACCACGTGAGAGATCGCCGGCCGTCAGAGGAACATGGATACACAGTGGTCTCAGCAAGAGACACAGATCCTCATGAGACCACGTCAGAGATCGCCGGGCGTCAGTACATGGATACACAGTGGTCTCAGCACGAGACTCAGATCCTCATGAGACCACGTCAGAGATCGCCGGCCGTCAGTACATGGATACACAGTGGTCTCAGCACGAGACACAGATCCTCATGAGACCACGTCAGAGATCGCCGGCCGTCAGTACATGGATACACAGTGGTTTCAGCACGAGACAGATCCTCATGAGACCACGTCAGAGATCGCCGTCCGTCAGGACATGGATACACAGTGGTCTCAGCAAGAGACACAGATCCTCATGAGATCACGTCAGATCGCCGGCCGTCAGTACATGGATACACAGTGGTCTCAGCAAGAGACACAGATCCTCATGAGACCACGTCAGAGATTCCCGGCCGTCAGAGGAACATGGATACACAGTGGTCTCAGCAAGAGACACAGATCCTCATGAGACCACGTCAGAGATCGCCGGCGATCAGAGGAACATGGATACACAGTGGTCTCAGCAAGAGACACAGATCCTCATGAGACCACGTCAGAGATCGCCGGCCGTCAGAGGAACATTGATACAAAGTGTTGTCAGCAAGAGACACAGATCCTCATGAGACCACGTCAGAGATCGACGGCCTTCAGTACATGGATACACAGTGGTCTCAACAAGAGACACAGATCCTCATGAGACCACCTCAGAGATAGCCGGCCGTCAGAACATGGATACACAGTGGTCTCAGCAAGAGACACAGATCCTCATGAGACCACGTCAGGGATCGCCGGCCGTCAGAGGAAAATGGATACACAGTGGGATCAGCAAGAGACACAGATCCTCATGAGACCACGTCAGAGTTCGCCCGCCGTCAGAGTAACGTGGATACACAGTGGTTTCAGCACGGGACACAGATCCTCATGAGACCACGTCAGAAATCGCCGGCCATCAGTACATGGATACACAGTGGTCTCAGCACGAGACACAGATCCTCATGAGACCACGTCAGAAATCGCCGGCCGTCAATACATTGATACACAGTGGTCTCAGCAAGAGACACATATCCTCATGAGACCACGTCAGAGATCGCCGGCCGTATGAGGGACATGGATACACAGTGGTCTCAGCAAGAGACACAGATCATCATAAGACCACGTCAGAGATCGCCGGCCATTAGTACATGGATACACAGTGGTCTCAGCACGAGATACAGATCCTCATGAGACCACGTCAGAGATCGCAGGCTGTCAGTACATGGATACACAGTGGTCTCAGCAAGAGACACATATCCTCATGAGACCACGTCAGAGATCGCCACCCGTCAGAGGAACATGGATACACAGTGGTCTCAGCAAGAGACACAGATCCTCATGAGATCACGTCAGAGATCGCCGGCCGTCAGTACATGGATACACAGTGGTCTCAGCAAGAGACACAGATCCTCATGAGACCACGTCAGAGATCGCCGGCCGTCAGAGGAACATGGATACACAGTGGTCTCAGCAAGAGTTACTCATCCTCATGAGACCACGTCAGAGATCACCGGCCGTCAGTACATGGATACAAAGTGGTCTCAGCAAGATACACAGATTCTCATGAGACCACGTCAGAGATCGCCGGCCGTCAGTACATGGATACACAGTGGTCTCAGCAAGAGACACAGACCCTTATGACACCACGTGAGAGATCGCCGGCCGTCAGAGGAACATGGATACACAGTGGTCTCAGCAAGAGACACAGATCCTCATGAGACCACGTCAGAGATCGCCGGCCGTCAGTACATGGATACACAGTGGTCTCAGCAAGAGACACAGATCCTCATGAGACCACGTGAGAGATCGCCGGCCGTCAGAGGAACATGGATACACAGTGGTCTCAGCAAGAGACACAGATCCTCATGAGACCACGTCAGAGATCGCCGGGCGTCAGTACATGGATACACAGTGGTCTCAGCACGAGACTCAGATCCTCATGAGACCACGTCAGAGATCGCCGGCCGTCAGTACATGGATACACAGTGGTCTCAGCACGAGACACAGATCCTCATGAGACCACGTCAGAGATCGCCGGCCGTCAGTACATGGATACACAGTGGTTTCAGCACGAGACAGATCCTCATGAGACCACGTCAGAGATCGCCGTCCGTCAGGACATGGATACACAGTGGTCTCAGCAAGAGACACAGATCCTCATGAGATCACGTCAGATCGCCGGCCGTCAGTACATGGATACACAGTGGTCTCAGCAAGAGACACAGATCCTCATGAGACCACGTCAGAGATTCCCGGCCGTCAGAGGAACATGGATACACAGTGGTCTCAGCAAGAGACACAGATCCTCATGAGACCACGTCAGAGATCGCCGGCGATCAGAGGAACATGGATACACAGTGGTCTCAGCAAGAGACACAGATCCTCATGAGACCACGTCAGAGATCGCCGGCCGTCAGAGGAACATTGATACAAAGTGTTGTCAGCAAGAGACACAGATCCTCATGAGACCACGTCAGAGATCGACGGCCTTCAGTACATGGATACACAGTGGTCTCAACAAGAGACACAGATCCTCATGAGACCACCTCAGAGATAGCCGGCCGTCAGAACATGGATACACAGTGGTCTCAGCAAGAGACACAGATCCTCATGAGACCACGTCAGGGATCGCCGGCCGTCAGAGGAAAATGGATACACAGTGGGATCAGCAAGAGACACAGATCCTCATGAGACCACGTCAGAGTTCGCCCGCCGTCAGAGTAACGTGGATACACAGTGGTTTCAGCACGGGACACAGATCCTCATGAGACCACGTCAGAAATCGCCGGCCATCAGTACATGGATACACAGTGGTCTCAGCACGAGACACAGATCCTCATGAGACCACGTCAGAAATCGCCGGCCGTCAATACATTGATACACAGTGGTCTCAGCAAGAGACACATATCCTCATGAGACCACGTCAGAGATCGCCGGCCGTATGAGGGACATGGATACACAGTGGTCTCAGCAAGAGACACAGATCATCATAAGACCACGTCAGAGATCGCCGGCCATTAGTACATGGATACACAGTGGTCTCAGCACGAGATACAGATCCTCATGAGACCACGTCAGAGATCGCAGGCTGTCAGTACATGGATACACAGTGGTCTCAGCAAGAGACACATATCCTCATGAGACCACGTCAGAGATCGCCACCCGTCAGAGGAACATGGATACACAGTGGTCTCAGCAAGAGACACAGATCCTCATGAGATCACGTCAGAGATCGCCGGCCGTCAGTACATGGATACACAGTGGTCTCAGCAAGAGACACAGATCCTCATGAGACCACGTCAGTGATCGCCGGCCGTCAGAGGAACACGGATACACAGTGGTCTTAGCAAGAGACACAGATCCTCAAGAGACCACGTCAGAGATCGCCGGACGTCAGAGGAACATGGATACAAAGTGGTCTCAGCAAGAGACACAGATCCTCATGAGACTACGTCAGAGATCGCCGGCCGTCAGTACATGGATACACAGTGGTCTCAGCACGGGACACAGATCCTTTATGAGACCACGTCAGAGGTCGCCGGCCGTCAGTACATGGATACACAGTGGTCTCAGCAAGAGACACAGATCCTCATGAGACCCCGTCAGAGATCGCCGGCCGTCAGAGGAACATGGATACACAGTGGTCTTAGCAAGAGACACAGATCCTCATGAGACCACGTCAGAGATCGCCGGCCGTCAGTACATGGATACACAGTGGTCTCAGCAAGAGACACAGATCCTCATGAGACCACGTCAGAGATCGCCGTCCGTCAGAGGAACATGGATACACAGTGGTCTCAGCAAGAGTCACTCATCCTCATGAGACCACGTCAGAGATCACCGGCCGTCAGTACATGGATACAAAGTGGTCTCAGCAAGATACACAGATTCTCATGAGACCACGTCAGAGATCGCCGGCCGTCAGTACATGGATACACAGTGGTCTCAGCAAGAGACACAGACCCTTATGAGACCACGTGAGAGATCGCCGGCCTTCAGAGGAACATGGATACACAGTGGTCTCAGCAAGAGACACAGATCCTCATGAGACCACGTCAGAGATCGCCGGCCGTCAGTACATGGATACACAGTGGTCTCAGCAAGAGACACAGATCCTCATGAGACCACGTGAGAGATCGCCGGCCGTCAGAGGAACATGGATACACAGTGGTCTCAGCAAGAGACACAGATCCTCATGAGACCACGTCAGAGATCGCCGGGCGTCAGTACATGGATACACAGTGGTCTCAGCACGAGACTCAGATCCTCATGAGACCACGTCAGAGATCGCCGGCCGTCAGTACATGGATACACAGTGGTCTCAGCACGAGACACAGATCCTCATGAGACCACGTCAGAGATCGCCGGCCGTCAGTACATGGATACACAGTGGTTTCAGCACGAGACAGATCCTCATGAGACCACGTCAGAGATCGCCGTCCGTCAGGACATGGATACACAGTGGTCTCAGCAAGAGACACAGATCCTCATGAGATCACGTCAGATCGCCGGCCGTCAGTACATGGATACACAGTGGTCTCAGCAAGAGACACAGATCCTCATGAGACCACATCAGAGATTCCCGGCCGTCAGAGGAACATGGATACACAGTGGTCTCAGCAAGAGACACAGATCCTCATGAGACCACGTCAGAGATCGCCGGCCGTCAGAGTAACATGGATACACAGTGGTCTCAGCAAGAGACACAGATCCTCATGAGACCACGTTAGAGATCGCCGGCCATCAGAGGAACATGGATACACAGTGGTCTCAGCAAGAGACACAGATCCTCATGAGACCACGTCAGAGATCGCTCGCCGTCAGAGGAACATGGATACACAGTGGTGTCAGCATGAGACACAGATCCTCATGAGACCACGTCAGAGTTTGCCGTCCGTCAGTACATGGATACACAGTGGTCTCAGCAGGAGATACAGATCCTCATGAGACCACGTCAGAGATCGCCGGTCGTCATAGGAACATGGATAAACAGTGGTCTCAGCAAGAGACACAGATCCTCATGAGACCACGTCAGAGATCGCCGGCCGTCAGAGGAACATGGATACACAGTGGTCTCAGCAAGAGACACAGATCCTCATGAGACCACGTCAGAGATCGCTCGCCGTCAGAGGAACATGGATACACAGTGGTGTCAGCATGAGACACAGATCCTCATGAGACCACGTCAGAGTTCGCCGGCCGTCAGAGGAACATGGATACAAAGTGGTCTCAGCACGAGACACAGATCCTCATGACACACAGCAGCTGTAGGGGTTCATGAGGATCTATTCCTCTTTACAGCTGTGTGTTGTTTAATTTCTCTCGGCAGTGAAGGGGTTAAGTTAGCAGTCACTGTGCAGAATGTGTACACGGTGTGGGAAAAGTCCGCAGTCAGTAACACAGTACTGTACACCTCGTCTATAACAAGGGCGTTTATAACACATGTCAGTCACTGTGCAGAATGTGTACACGGTGTGGGAAAAGTCCCCAGCCAGTAACACAGTACTGTACACCTCGTCTATAACAAGGGCGTTTATAACACATGTCAGTCACTGTGCAGAATGTGTACACAGTGTGGGAAAAGTCCCCAGCCAGAAACACAGTACTGTACACCTCGTCTAAAACAAGGGCGGGTATAACACATGTCAATCACTGTGCAGAATGTGTAAACGGTGTGTGAAAAGTCCCCAGCCAGTAACACAGTACTGTACACCTCGTCCATAACAAGGGCGGGTATAACACATGTCAGTCACTGTGCAGAATGTGTACACGGTGTGGGAAAAGTCCCCAGCTAGTTACACAGTACTGTTCTCCTCGTCTATAACAAGGGCGGGCATAACAACAGTCGGGTATAATGTTACGTGATGGAGTTGTATTTGTAGTATGATAAACTCACCAGACGCACGCACGTAAGGTTCTTTCAAATAAACTTCATTCAGTTGCAATCCATCACACGTGGCTTAAAGATGTAGACAATACTGGAGTAACAGTTCCAACAATATTTTAATTCAGTGATGCGATCTCCACAAAATGCACTTTCAAATGCACAAACACTGATACAAAGTCTCTTCTGCAATGTCCACACTGGCAACTCAAAGCTTCTCATACGCAGCGTCTCACACAATGTACACCTTCTACGGGCCACGTACCTACGATAAAATGCGTGTCTTTATCACTGACAATGCAAGACAATGCACGAACCGGCTTTCACAGCGCCCTCCTTATATATATACAACCAATTTTCAGAATGATCTACGAAAATAATACAATGCAACCAATCGGAACGAAATACGCAACTGAAACTCATAAATAGAAATTTTCTGGAATCACTAAAATAGGCTACAAAAACTCGGCTGCTAACTTCAGCTCTAAATTCTAAAGTATAATGAAGACACATAAAGTATGGTAGCCCTATCACCACGTTGTATATCTACTCTAGAATAATCTAGACCTTTTACAAACCCCCCCCCCCCCCCCCCCCAAAAAAAAAAAAAAAAAAAAAAAAAAAAAAAGAAGGCTGCTCAATTCACGTGCACAGAAAAACAAAATGTTGCGAACTGTTGCCAACTACACAACGTCACACACACAAGGTCACTAGACAGTGCGATCTTATCGAAGGTTTTAATCTACGCTAAACAAAGATCGTCGCTATTCTGCGTGCGACTTTCTAGAAACTTCCAGTAAAACTTATGAAATTCGCTCTATGCTCGAACCGAGAATATCTTACTAAAACGGTACGTGATTCGTAATCATGATAGCTCAAATAAATTTCGGATCGTTTCCTACGATTATCACATGCATGCCCTCACAGGATAACACAACCACAATCGTAACATTACCCCCCACTTTAGAATTAAATTTCACCAACAAAATTTTCAAAATAAGAAAAAAACCGGTTGTGGCTGTGTTAAAATACACAGAATCCTAAACAAATATAATTTCCCATCA
This sequence comes from Semisulcospira habei, assembly GCA_036245525.1. Classification (NCBI taxonomy): domain Eukaryota; kingdom Metazoa; phylum Mollusca; class Gastropoda; family Semisulcospiridae; genus Semisulcospira; species Semisulcospira habei. The sequence continues at coordinate 20,621,814 of BTPG01000003.1, read as the reverse complement.
AAATCAAAGCAAACTAATCATCTCACAGTTCTTTTAAACAATCCTGAGCGAAGACATGTCCCTTTAAAATGTCATGAAAACGAAAATGTTTATCTAACTGTCCTGGACACAGAAATGTTCATTCAGACTGCTCTGCTCAGCTTCAAAGTTCTGTGAATCCTTAATTAAACTAAAATCAATGTCAAAGTTCACTTCTGGACATCGTTAAATTATGGGGTACAGTACAGAGTTCACACAGTTATTGGGCCTGGGTCAAACACAGTCGGCCCACGAAAGTACAAAAGTTCCCACACACCAAACTAGATCTCTCTGGTCTATTCCCGATGACCACTCTGGAATCTCTGTCGATTTCCGGGTCCGGCGTCTCCCCAACATTCTCTCTTAGTCCTTCACTCGTGTTGCGAAACAGACGACACGACTCGTCGCGAACCGGATTGTCGGATGTTAGATTAACCTCGGGCCGGATGGTGTCCGTTGTCCCTGGGTCAGGTGTAAACCGATGCTTGAACTCTTGAGTCATTTCGCTCAGTTCTTCTCTTTCAGTTTGGGTCAGATTTTGACCGAACTGGATGTATTCTACATCTTCCTTGTGTCGGAGTTCATTAAGGTCAAACAGGTTTTCGTCGTCTAGTCTTTCGTCATCAGCAAGACGCATCGATGCCGCCAGTTGTGTTTTGTCTTGACGACCTCTCTCAATATACTTCTTCAGCAGATCAGCATGGTAAGTCTTCACCTTGTTGTTGAACTTGACTCTGTAGTCATTGATGCCAACACTGTATCAACAACGTATGGTCCCTTCCACTGCATCAGGAGTTTGTTGTTGTCGGTAGGAAGAAGAACCAACACTTGGTCACCTGGCTGGAATAGTCGAGGTTTCGCCTTACGATCATAGTAATGCTTCCCCTTGTTCTGCGCCTTCCCCAGTTCTTCTCGAGCCATCCTGAGGGTATCTTCCAGCTTCTTTCTCAGGTCGAAGACGTACTGGTAGCTGATCTTCACCTCAGGTGCGTCGATATCCTTGGTCCACAGATCCTTCAGGATGTGCATGGGCCCCCTACAGTCCTACCGTACAGTAATTCAAAAGGGGAAAACCCTGTCGAATCATGAGGAACTTCACGGTATGCGAAGAGCAAGGCATTGATATATCTATGCCACAACCTTGGCTGCTCAGCGCACAGTTTCTTCAGCATAGCCTTCAATGTTCCGTTAAACTTTTCAACCAGCCCATTACACATGGGGTGATAAGGGGTGGTAGTAAGGTGTCGGATGCTCAATAATCGGTTGTCTTCCTCCATGCAGTCGGAGACGAACTGAGTTCCCAGGTCACTCAGGATCTCTTCAGTAATCCCCAAACGGCTGAATATGTCGACGAGCGCCTCTGCCACTGTTGGAATGTCGATCTTCTTCAATGGTATGGCCTCAGGATAACGTGTAACGTAGTCCACCAGAGTCAAAATATAGCGATCACCATCTTCACTTGGAGGGGATATTGGCCCCAACCAGGTCCACAGCTACCCGCTTGAAAGGCATATCGATCAGTGGCATTTTCTCTAGAGAAACCTTGGGAACCTTTCCCTTGGAGATTGTCTTCTGGCATATGTCGCACGATCTGCAGAATCGGGTGACGTCGCCTCCCATATCAGGCCAGTAGAAGACGGATCGGATCCTATCAAGCGTCTTGTTGATTTCCAAATGTCCTCCCAATATGGAATCATTGGCCAATTTCATCACCTGCATTCTCAAAGGTTCAGGAACTACTACTCGACGCACAGGTTTATCTCCATTACTGTCGGATATCCGGTACAGGATATCTCTTATCATCTCGAAGGTTATCCCTTTTCCCTTTCGCGTCACAAGCTCGGTTTGACCTCGGAACTTGTCAAGCGTATGGTCGACTCTCTGTAGCTCCACCAGCCTTTCCTTATTCACCACGGCTGCTTCCATGTTGTCCGCCACTTTAAGAGGGGTGATCCGATGAATCTTCTTTGCTTGACTTCTCGTGGTAACAGCACATGTTTCCGGTCTCCACTCTGGATCTGGATCGTCTGCGTTTCTGGCACCCTCAATGTTTCCGATGATAAGACCGTAGCCAGGGGTCTTTACGCACAACGCCTTCACCTCTCCTGTCAAGTATGGGGTATCGACACTGACTTGGGATAATCCTTAAAGTTCCGTCAGCCAAAATGATGGTGGTCCACTCCTGTAGCTTCTGGTCTTCAGCTACTAGGTCCTCTCTCACGATGATGCAGCTACAACCAGTGTCTCTCAACACTCTCACTGATGCTTTCCCGACAAATCCTGACACCACCGGCATATTCGGCACTTCATTCTCAGGCAGCGCGATGTTTGAGATTGATAAGAATGTAGCTCCATCTCCTACTGGGATGCGTCATTATTTCTGAAAGATTCAATCAGCTCTGGTGTCACTCGCGTTTCTCTAGACTCAAAGTCACTGGATGACGTCACATCATTGGCTAATACAGCAGCGGCTCTGTTTTGAGACCTAGTGTTGCTTCTGCCTGCTATCCCGCGATCTTGGTTAGTTTTTCTGATGTTGTCGCCTCGGGGAACATCTTTAGAAAGACACCGTATCGTTTGTGACCTTTTTTTCCACAGAGAAAGCATGCCAGGTTCTCCATCGGCTTGTTTTTCGGGGTGTCTCTGACATTGTGGATTTCCTCTGCTGGTGCAGACACACGCTGCGGCTTACTGGACCCGAACTTCATGTTGTGGGCGTCAAGGTATCTTTGAGCGAAGTCGGCCAGGGCCTTCAGTGACTGGTCTTTTTGCTTTTTGAGGTGGGCGGCTAGGTGATTAGAACATGCGTTGAGGACTTGTTCTTTGATGAGGTCACACAAGTCCTGGTACTCTCTGTTTAAACCAGCCAGCTCTATCAATTTCTCCAGGTAGCTTCTGATTCTCTCAATGAATAGGCCGGGTGTTTCTCCTTCTTCAGGCTTGCATTTCCGAAATCGTCGCCTGTAACCCTCTTCAGTGAAGTCGTACTGTCTCAGCAGGGCGGCTTTTAACTGCGTATAATCTTCGGCTTCTTCTCTTGGAAAGCGAGTATAAAATTCAAGCGCTTTGCCAGTTACAAGTGCACTCAGTTTGATAGCCCAAGTCTCTTGTTTCCAATTGTTACTACTTGAGGTGCGCTCGAATCGTTCTAGGTAAGCGTCCATCTTATCTGAGTTCTCAACGAAAGGTGGAAGCTTTAGCGCACGGGCTGTTTGCGCTCTGCTGGCTAAGGCTGTTGCTTCAAAAACCTTTGTGCCTCAATCTCCATATGCTTTAAATGAATTTCATGTTGTCGCTGCCTCTCCGCCTCTTCTCGTTGTTTCTCTGCCTCTTCTCGCTGTTTCTCTGCCTCTTCTGCTTGAATTTCGAATTTCCTGATTTCACGTTCCTTATCTCTCTCTTCTCTCTCCAGTCTCTCGTTTTCTTCTCTCTCTCGTTTCTTTTCTTCTTTCTACAGTCTCTCCTTTTCTCTCTCCAATCTTTCCTTTTCTCTCTCCAATCTCTCCTTCTCTCTCTCCTTTACAAACTCGAGGAGTTGAGCTCCTTCGAGTTCACATTCCTTTCCAATTTTCAGGAATGTCTCCATTTCCGTTGTCGCCATCTCTGCTTTTTTCACTGCTGGCTGTTTTCTCCTTATACCCTATCCACTGGACCAACTGAAGAAGTCCCGTCGGAGGTACCAAAATGTTACGTGGTGGAGTTGTAGTCGTAGTATGATAAACACACCAGACGCACGCACGTAAGGTTCTTTCAAATAAACTTCATTCAGCTGTGTTACGATTGTGGTTGTGTTATCCTGTGAGAGCGTACATGTGTTATTCGTAGGTAACGATCCGATGTTTATTTGAGCTATCACGGTTACGTTTCAAGTGTTTTTTTAGTAAGATTTTCTTTTGTTCGTGAGTAGAGCCGATTTCGTTTTGTTGTGTTTAGTCCGGTGCGTTCTAGAAGGGTCGCACAGTCTAGTGGCCTCGTAAGTGTCACGTCGGTTGACATCGCAACATTTTCGCTACTTTTTGTTTTCCTGTGCGCGTGAAGTGAGCAGCTTTTATTTTCTTTTGGGAATTTTCTCGTACTTTATAGAGCTACCAGGTGATAGGGATACCATACTTTTATGTGACTTAATTATACGCTATAATTTAGAATTGAAGTAAGCAGCCGAATTTTTGTAGCCTGTTATAGTTTTTTTTTTCTGGAAAGTTAATGTTAATGAGCTTCGGCTGCGTGTTTCGTTCTGTTTGGTTGAGTGGTATGATTTCCATAGAAGATTCTAGATTTTCGTAGTATTTATAAGGAAGGCGCTGGGAAAGCCCGTCAGTACATTGTCTTGCTTTGTCAGTTGTAGAGACACGTAGTTTATTGGGAGAGACGCTGTGTATGAGAAACTTTGTGTCGCAGTGTCGACATAGCAGAAGAGACTTACTTTGTATTCAGTAGTTTGTGCATTTGAAAGTGCATTATTGTGTGGATATCGCATCGCTGAATTAAATATTGTTGGAACTGTTACTCCAGTATTGTCTACATCCTTAAGCCACGTGTGACGGATTGCAGCTGAACGAGGTTTACTTTAAAGAACTCTACGTGTGTGTGTGTCTGGTGTGTTTATCATACTTCGACTACAACTCCAGTACGTAACATATTGGCGACCCCGACGATATCTCTTCAGTTGGTTCAGTGGAAATGGTAGCAGGAGAAAACAGCCAGCAGAGAAAAGCAGAGATGGCGACATCGGAGATGGAGACATTCCTGAAAATTGCAAAGGAATGTGGACTCAAAGGAGCTCAACTCCTCGAGTTTGTAAAAGAGAGAGAGAGAAGGAGAGACTGGAGAGAGAGGAGAAAGAAGAAAAGAGACGAGAGAGAGAAGAAAAGGAGAGACTAGAGAGAGAGAAGAAAGAAAAAAAGAGACGAGAGAGAGAAGAAAAGGAGAGACTGGAGAGAGAGGAGAAAGAAGAAAAGAGACGAGAGAGAGAAGAAAAGGAGAGACTGGAGAGAGAGGAGAAAGAAGAAAAGAGACGAGAGAAAGAAGAAAAAGAGAGATTGGAGAGAGAAGAAAGAGCTAAAGAGCATGAAATTAGGAAACTCGAAATTCATCTGAAGCAGATGGAGATAGAGGCACAGAGCTAGAGAAATAATGAAGCAACAGCATTAGCAAACAGAGACCAAACAGCCCGCGCACCAAAACTTCCACCTTTTATTGAAAATTCAGATAAGATGGACGCTTATCTGGAGCGATTCGAGCGCTTCGCAAATAGCAACAATTGGAAACAAGAGACTTGGGCTATTAAACTGAGCGCACTTCTAACTGGCAAAGCGCTTGAATTTCACACAGGTTTGCCAAGAGAAGAAGCTGAAGAGTATACACAGTTGAAAGCCGCCCTGCTGAGACAGTATGACTTTACTGAAGAGGGTTACAGGCGACGATTTCGGAACTGCAAGCCTGAAGAAGGAGAAACACCCGGCCTATTCATTGAGAGAATTTGAAGCTACCTGGAGAAATGGATAGAGCTAGCTGGTTTAAACAGAGAGTACCAAGACTTGTGTGACCTCATCATCAAAGAACAAGTTTTCAGCGCATTTTCTAAGGACCTGGCCGCCAACCTCAGAGAGCAAAAAGACCAGTCACTAAAGGCCCTGGCCAACTTCGCTCAAAGATACCTTGACGCTCACAACATGACGTTTGGGTCCAGTAAGCCACAGCGTGTGTCTGCACCAGCAAAGGAAATCCACAATGTCAGAGACACCCCGAGATACTGTGGAAAGAAAGGTCACAAAGCGATACGGTGTCCTTCTAAAGATGTTCCCCGAGGTGACAACATCAGAAGATCCAACCTAGATCGCGGGATAGCAGGCAGAAGCAGTACCACGTCTCAACACGGAGCTGCCGCTGTATTAGCCAATGATGTGACGTCATCCAATGACTTTGAATCCAGAGAAAAGCGAGTTACACCAGAGCTGATTGAATCTTTCAAAAAGAATGGACGCATCCCAGTAGGAGATGGGGCTACATTTTTACCAGTCTCAAACATTGCGCTGCCTGAGAATGTAGCCGAACATGCCGGTGGTGTCAGGATTCGTCGGCGACACACCAGTGAGAGTGTTGAGAGACACTGGTTGTAGCTGCATCATCGTGAGAGAGGACCTAGTAGCTGAAGACCAGAAGCTACAGAGTGGACCGCCCTCATTTTGGCTGACGGAACTGTAAGGATTATCCCCCTTGCCAAAGTCAGTGTCGACACCCCATACTTGACAGGAGAGGTGAAGGCGTTGTGCGTGAAGACACCAGTCGACGATCTCACCATCGGAAACATTAATGGTGCCAGAAACGCAGACGATCCAGATCCAGAGTGGAGACCTGATATATGTTCTGTTACCACAAGAAGTCAAGCAAAGAAGAGTCATTAGACCATCCCTCTTAAAGTGGCGGACAACACGAAAGCAGCTGTAGTGAATAGGGACAGGCTGGTGGAGCTACAGAGAGGTCAAGACAAACCAAAATTGGCGGAATCGGTGCGTCTTGCTGATGACGAAAGACTAGACGACGATAACCTGCTTGACCTTAATGAACTCCGACACAAAGAGGATGTAGAAGATATCCATTTCGGTCAGAATCTGACCCAGACTCAACGTGAAGAACTGCGCGTCCTGACTCAAGAGTTCGAGCATCGGTTTACACCTGACCCAGGGACAACAGACACCATCCTGCACGAGGTAAACCTGACTTCAAACGAGCCAGTTCGCAGCAAACCTTATCGTCTTCCTTATAACACGAGGGAAGAATTGAAAAAGGATATCAAGGAAATGCTGAGTCTGAATGTCATCAGGGAGTCCAAGTCACCATATGCGTCCCCAGTTGTCATCGTGAAGAAACCAGATGGATCCAACCGAGTGTGTGTGGACTATCGTAGACTCAATAAACTAACAATCTTTGATCCAGAACCTATGCCCACAGTAGAAGAACTGTTCTAGAAGGTCAGTGGAGACCGATTTTTCTCCAAAATTGACCTAAGCAAAGGGTATTGGCAAATCAAGGTTGCAGAAAAAGATATCCCCAAGACAGCGTTCGTCACACCAGACGGTCATTGGGAGTTCCTGAAGATGTCTTTTGGTATGGTGAACAGTGGTGCCACATTGAAGAGAGGACTGAAAAAGATCCTAGAAGATATGCAAAATGTGGTCTTTTACTGGGATGACATTTTGATCCATACCAAAACTTGGGGGGACCACCTCAAAGCCCTCCGAGAACTGTTTCAAAGACTGTCAGATGCGAATTTCATCATCCGTCCAAGCAAGTGTATTCTTGGGGCTGACAACATAGACTTCATTGGACATAAATTGAGCGAAGGATTAAAGGGGCTACACGACACCAACGTGCAGAAGATCAGGGATGCCCCGCGACCTACGACCAAGACGCAAGTCCGCTCATTTATGGGCTTGGCGAACTACTACCGGGAGTTCATACCAAACTTTGCGGCAGTCACAGCACCCCTGACTGATTTGCTGAGGAAAGGACAACCTAAGATAGTGAAGTGGGAGGATGCCCAAGAGCGAGCATTCCAGGCGGTTTGAGACATCCTAACCGAGAAGCCTGTTCTATACATTCCTGACCCGTTGAAAACGTTCTTCCTAAGAACAGACGCCTCCAACGAAGGAGTAGGTGCAGTCTTGATGCAAGAAGATAACGGAAAACTCCACCCAGTGAGCTACGCCAGCAAAACGTTGACCAGAGCTGAGAGAAACTACTCGACTATCGAGAAGGAGTGCCTAGCCATCAATTGGGGAGTAAGGCGATTCGAACTGTACCTTCTGGGAGTGCCATTTGTTCTCCAAACAGACCATCAGCCCTTGAACTATCTAAACTCTGCAAAGTTTACAAGTTCTCGTAATATGAGATGGGCGATGTTCTTGCATAATTTTGACATTAAACTACAATCTATCAAGGGTTCGCATAATTTTGGAGCAGATTACCTGAGCAGAGCAGTCTAAAAGAACATTTTGGTGTCCAAAACATTTGTATGAAACATTTCGATGCTCAGGACTGTTTACAGGAACTGTGAGACGTTTATTTTAATTTGATTTTTGATGTGAAATTATATTTGTTTAGGGTTTGTGTAGGTTTACACAGCCTCAACCGTATTTTTGTTATTTGAGAAGAAATTTTTGTGAAATTTCATTCTTAAGAGGGGGGTAATGATACGATTGTGCTTGTGTTATCCTGTGAGAGCGTACATGTGTTATTCGTGGGTAACGATTAGAAGTTTATTTGAGCTATCACGGTTACGTTTCACGTGGTTTTTTTTTTTTTTAGTAAGATTTTCTTTTGTTCGTGAGTAGAGCCGATTTCGTTTTGTTGTGTTTAGTCCGGTGCGTTCTAGAAGGGTCGCACTGTCTAGTGGCCTCGTAAGTGTGACGTCGGTTGACATCGCAACATTTTCACTACTTTTGTTTTCCTGTGCGCGTGAAGTGATCAGCTTTTATTTTCTTTTGGGAATTTTCTCGTACTTTATAGAACTACCAGGTGATAGGGATACCATACTTTTATGTGACTTAATTATACGCTAGAATTTAGAGTTGAAGTAAGCAGCCGAATTTTTGTAGCCTGTTATAGTTTTTTTTTTCTGGAAAGTTAATGTTAATGAGCTTTGGCTGCGTGTTTCGTTCTGTTTGGTTGAGTGGTATGATTTCCATAGAAGATTCTAGATTTTCGTAGTATTTATAAGGAGGGCGCTGGGAAAGCCCGTCGGTACATTGTCTTGCTTTGTCAGTTGTAGAGACATGTAGTTTATTGGGAGAGACGCTGTGTATGAGAAACTTTGTGTCGCAGTGTCGACATAGCAGAAGAGACTTACTTTGTATTCAGTAGTTTGTGCATTTGAAAGTGCATTATTGTGTGGATATCGCATCGCTGAATTAAACATTGTTGGAACTGTTACTCCAGTATTGTCTACATCCTTAAGCCACGTGTGACGGATTGCAGCTGAACGAGGTTTACTTTAAAGAACTCTACGTGCGTGTGTCTGGTGTGTTTATCATACTTCGACTACAACTCCACCACGTAATAAGCTGCAGTCCATCACACGTGGCTTAAGGATGTAGACAATACTGGAGTAACAGTTCTAACAATATTTTAATTCAGTGATGCGATCTCCACACAATACACTTTCAAATGCACAAATACTGATACAAGTCTCTTCTGCAATGTCCACACTGGCAGCTCAAAGCTTCTCATACGCAGCGTCTCACACAATGTACACCCTCTACCGGCCACGTACCTACGATAAACTGCGTGTCTTTATCAATGACAATGCAAGACAATGTACGAACCGGCTTTCCCAGCGCCCTCCTTATATATACAACCAATTTCCAGAATCATATACGAAAATAATACAATGCAACCAATCGGAACGAAATACGCAACTGAAACTCACAAATAAGAATTTTCTGGAATCACTAAAATAGGCTACAAAAACTCGGCTGCTAACTTCAGCTCTAAATTCTAAAGTATAATGAAGACACAAAAAAGTATGGTAGCCCTATCACCACGTTGTATATCTACTCTAGAAGAATCTAGACCTTTCACAAACCAAAACAAAAGAAAAAAAAAAAGGCTGGTCAATTCACGTGCACAGAAATACAAAATGATGCGAACTGTTGCCAGCTACGCAACGTCACACACACAAGGTCACTAGACAGTGCGATCTTATCGAAGGTTTTAATCTATGCTAAACAAAGATCTTCCCCTATTCTCCTTGCGACTTTCTAGAAACTTCCAGAAAAACTTATGAAATTCGCTCTATGCGCGAACCGAGAAAATCTTACTATAACGGTACGTGATTCGTAATCATGATAGCTCAAATAACTATCGGGTCGTTTCCTACGATTAACACATGCATGTTCTCAAAGGATAATACAACCACAATCGTAATCTATAACAACAGTCGGGCATAACAACTGTCGGGTATAATAAATGTCGGGTATAAGAACAGTTGGGCATAACAACAGTCGGGCATAACAACAGTCGGGTAAAACAACAGTCGGGTATAACAACATTTGGATATAACAAATGTCGGGTATAATAACATTCGGATAAAACAACAGTCGGATAAAACAACACTCTTTCAGAGCTCGAGATGACACTTTTTCTGTGTAAATGACTGCACTTGTAACAGACTTCGGTTGTATTAAGCACAGCTGTATAAAGGCGTTTTGGTACCTGGACGTTTACTGGACTGTGTATGTGACACATTTGTATTTTTCATTATTTAATTATTTTTTTTATTTTTACTGTTTTGAGGAAAGTGTGGGGGGGGGGGGGGAGGGGGGAATGTATAATGTTACTTAACTCATTCGAGACGCGCCGCTTAGAGCCGCGTATCTGGAGGCGGCACGTCTTGAATAAGTTAAATATGTACTATGTGTACAAATGTTGACACGGTCATTCACAAACCTATCTCTGTCTCCTTACAATATGTAGTGTGGTCACCGCTCAGCAAGAGTCAATACGCCACGCTTTCTTCTAGAGTCAATATATATTTTTTTTTATCATGTAGGATTATTCACGGAAAGACATGTCCAAAAAGGGCGTCACCATTATAAAGCCACGCCCACCATACAGTGTGTGAGCAGCACTGTTTCAGCAACTCTACCATAGGCGTTTGATGGAGAATTGTTGGACAGCCGGCCTAGATTGCGCCCTGAACACAACTCTAATCCACTATAATCCCAATAAACCTGACTCTCGGGGATGTACACACGTTGGACGTTTAAGGCTAAACGTCTTTTGTCCACCAGGAAGGTGATTTAAAAGACCGAGCACCGAATAGCGTCTGAACAACTGTTAATCCCACATGGGTTCGAACCCTCGACCTTTTAGACAAGAATCGAAAGGTATAGTGGTGCTACCACCAGAGCTACCCATCTTCTCACTGGGGATGTGACCATGGTACAGTTGTAGCAGAATAACACCAATACATAAATACACCTTGGTCAGACATGTTACACTTGATCTGCATAATCGTGTTCTAGAATCATTGCTCCTTGGTCGCGGCTAAACGTTGCTGTGTGTAAAGTTTCTTTCACTCACAAGACACAGAAATATGAAAATATACGTTCTACAGCTACAACAAAACCTGACCCTGGGCCGAAAACAGGTGACCACTTCTTCGGCAAATTAAACTTTCTGATTGGCTGTTCTGACGACACTGCATGAGATACGAACTGATATCTGATATCGACAACAAACGGACTGGCTTCGCCACACCTGGTAACGCTGATCGCTATGTTTGTAACGTGCATTGTTCAGTTAACTTCAAACCTCAGTCAAGCACTGTCACGTTGTTTCTTCCGGCCCCGGATGCGGGGTTTTACCTTCCTATTATTAAAGTGTTAACACCGATTTAATTTAAGATGCCTGTGTATCGCTTCAGACATTTGAGTGTATACATTCAATTTAATTCCTGGTTGTGCGCGCACTAGCACGCTGGACCTTCTGTACGGAGAAAGTTAGTCATGAAAAAAGTTCTTGAAAGCGAGTATTTCTGACCATTGACATTTGCTTCAAAAGACAGACCCGACGCGCGTTCAGTTAAAGTTGTTGCGTCACAGTTCACGTGAATACGTTCTATCTGATTTGATCAGGTGTTTAAACTGGATCAGTTAACTGTACAGGTATCAGATGCTTTGGAGAATGTTATTTTTTTTTGTAAGCAGAGAGTCAGAAGTACTGAAAATAAACTAAGTCTTTCGTAACATTGAAAAGAACGGCAACGTTTTTTTTTTTTTAATCCTCTTGCTGGGTACCAATGTCACTACCACAGTCACCAAGGCAACCACTGTCGCTACCACAGTCAACAAGGCAACCACTGTCGCTGCCACAGTCACCAATGCAACCACTGACGCTACCACAGTCACCATCGGAACCAATGTCGCTACCACAGTCACCAAGGAAACTACTGTCGCTACCACAGTCACCAAGGGAACCACTGTCGCTACCACAGTCACCAAGGGAACCACTGTCGCAGGTAAACGTACTGCTAGTCCTATGCATGCTCTCTTCCCACTCTGCGCCACTGATGATGCACTGTTCCTCTGTGCTAATAGTGGGGTCACGTGACTGCAGCATCCTTGTGGAATAGTCCTGCGTGTGTATCTGTGGACTCCAGTAGTTGATCCAATATTTTTTACTGCATGTCTGAAAATATGCATTAATTTGGGAAAATATGACCATCGTTAACGTTCATTCTAAAAAAATCGGCAAGTTCCCTTTTTGTCATACGGAAGGAAAAGTTGAGATTAGAACTCCCGGAGTATTTCATGAGTGATGTACGCCCACCTGACTTTTCACAGCCGACAATGGCCGTCACGTCCCGCTTGTCTTTCCTATGTCCCGCTTTTCTTCCCAAACATGAAGTGTGACACACGTAAGATGCCAGTGTTACTTTGTCAGGAATATGACTAGCAGAAAGAACAGACATGTAAGCTTATCTTACACACTAGTGGGTATACTGTCAGGCGAACTCCATAAAATGTCCGTATGCCTCAAGAGATAAGCTACACACACTGCAATATAAATAGCTTAATCATGAAACTAATATTGCTGCTGGAATTTGAAAGGTTAGTTATTGTAAACGTCCCCTTTTAAATACATTTGTAGACTTTCAAAGGGGGACCTAAGTCTTCTCGAACTATATAATGGCCGATCTAAATAAGCATTAAGTCTAACGTATGCTACAATGTTAAAAACAGGTTTGAACATTTGTTCCCCCTGATTATCTAGAAATAAAATTATAACTTTTACCAGTCAAGTTTAGTTCCGTGTGTTATCAATTGAACTGTAATAGCACGATGCTCTGACAACTTTGCTGGAGTAGCTATTAACTCATTCGAGACCTACTGCCTCCGGATACACGGCTATAGTCGCCTATCTGGAAGCGGCACTTCTCGAATGAGTTAAGGCATGTTTGGTATGTTGTGTCAACATGCATCTGTTGTACAAGAAAATGACAATAACATAAACACAATTTGGGCAATGATGAAGACCATTGCGAAGAACGTTCCAGCAATGAATACAACTAGAAAGGTGAAAGCACACATTTATAAAATGCAAAATCATGGCGCTGGTAATTCTTACGAAGGTTTCAATCTAGCATACGTTAAAAAGCAGAATTTTTCACATTTGCTTTAATTTCCGTTCATTGACCGATATAATCTTTTATTTTGTTGCAGAGCAATACAAATATCGATAACATTCGAATGTGGCATCTGTCTGCAGCCCTATAAACACACGTCGATTTGTATAATAAATTATTAACCTACGTTACAGCAACTTTTGCATCAAAATCACCGCCAACAGATCTTGTCCGCCGTGAGATGGCCTTAGTCGCCTGCTCGGCGTTAAACCCAAATAACTAACTAACTAACAGATCTTGATACACGCAGGCAAAATAAATACAGACAATGCAGCTAGGCTTTCTTTGCACCCTTAGCATGCTGCCAGCATGGAATGGATGCACATTACAACACCGACATCATCATCGTGAACACACACACATCGTGATCACCCTCATCATCTTAGTGTGATGGAGCGAGGGGTAAGGGGATGTTGCAGAGTGTGGAAGTGGTGGTAATGGTGGGAGTCAAGATTTCAAGATTTTACTTGATTCCTTTCTCCCCTATCGGGGTATGGAGGAATAATGCAACAATCAACATGTAAAACATTACCTCAGCTGTGCACATGCACACTCTCAAAAATTAATATTTTACACTTTTATTAAAGTATAAAAATAATAAAAACAATAGAATGCATGCATGAATTGACACTCACACACACACACACACACACACACACACACACACACACACACACACACACACATGCACACACACAACACACACAACACACACACACACACACACACACATTAATATTGTAGCACATTTAACCCAACAAAATGCATCTCAGTGACGTCATTTGCTCTTATTTATATAACTTTACAACTCTTTAGAAACTTCGCAAAATTCAAGACAATTTTTGGGACGAAGATGGAAGAGGTTGCAGACATTAAACATCAATTTAGTTTTACGGTATTTCTGAGGTATAATCTTATGTCTCTGTTGTGAAAACTTTGGACATTGAAGATTTAATGAAACTAATCACATCATACATTCATATTGCAATCTATACAAAATCGTTATTCTCTCGAAGTTCCAAACTTTCCTCCTCGCTCAATGTGTAACTTATGTTTGCTGCAGCGAATTATGATAAAAGCAAAACACATACGTATCAGGAAGATGTGAGATGTACATTTCTTTCCAAATTCATGTTTATATATTCTATACAAAGCATTGTATTACTACTGTTTATCTCTGCATCCAACTCCTGAATGAAAGAATCAACTAAACGTTTTTCAACATTCTTTACACAATGCATCAACGCGACTAAAAGTATGCGCATGACAAACACAATCAAACCCTGTATCAATTAGTATGATTTTGATTGTACTACGCCAAGGAGATGCGAACAATGACTGTTGGTGTAGAGAATACAATGCAGAGTACATCCTGCAAGAAAATTTATCTACCTCGCTACTAACAATACTCGCCCATATCCGAACAATTCTCACTTGTATTATGAGGGGATGCTTGCCTGTTTCGTTGTAAAGAAGTGACGACATTGTACTTTTGTGCAACTGAAAAATATTCGTTCGAAACTTTAATTGAAGTTTTTTTCAAGTAGTGTCAGTGACTGAGACATTGTGAAAAACAAACTGAAATTGACTAAGCATCTAAAGCTTATTTTAAAGACAGATCAACCCACTGGGTATGGGTTAGTAAATTAATTTAGCCATATGGTTTGTCCATAAAAATGACAGACAGACAAACCATTGATATCACAGATTGCTTCAAAGATGTTGAGTGCATTTATGACTTTAAAACGCATGTTAAAAAGCCGTTTGAGGTCGGTATAAAACTCTCAACACCAACACTGATAAGCATGGTATATAATGTGACTTTGGGGTATTCTGAATGTTTTCAATGTTATGAGTACGAGACTGTTGATCTTAGGACACATACCTTTAGAGTTAATGATGCTAACTGCGACTGGTTTGAGGCACTGTGTAAACACATATTCAGAAAACTATGTAAACGACATGATTATATTGAAGACGTTACAGTCAATAAAGTGGTATTGCACCTACAGCACAAGCATTAATATTTTTATTTTATTATTTTGTCGGACAAATAAAAATGACACTCAACACAATTGATGTTACAGACTGCTTTAGTTATATCCAGCACTTTGATCAGTTAAGAACAGATTTCAAACAACCGGACATAACACTAGTATCAACACAGGAGATGATTTATGTGTCATATCAAATGTCTTTAGAAATATTTGAGGAGTTACCATTTGTAGAGGACATGTCTGTTGATCTTAAGACACATACCTTTGAAGTTGATGATCACTGGTTTGAGTCGGTGTGTGAGCAAATATTCAGACAACTATGTGAACTGAATCTGTTCATTGTAGGTGTTACAGTCAATAAAGTGGTATTACACATGGTGTGATTTTCTATTTATTATTTTGCTGGACAAATAAAACTGACGGACAATGCCCAAAGCTCGTCAAGCTTAAGAAACGTGTTTCACACAACAGACTTGCCTATATCCAACACTTACAGTGTCTATGAATCGATAGAAAGGTCTTTTTTGGTCATACAAGATAATCTTCTTTCTGGTAGTGTAAAGATTCAGATTGTTGCAAAAATATAATTTACCAGGCTAGATGGTGAAGTGATTGTTTCATATATCTCGACAAGACAACACACAGTTAATTCAAAAGAGGAATTGGAAAAAGTGTTTAGAGAAAGACTGTTGCCTGACTTTCTAGAAGCAATTGACAGAGCAAAAATGCAGGGATCTGGCTGGCACGAAGGCCGTGTACATGAACTGCAACTGAAGCAGTCAAGATATCATCCTATATTAGGCAAATCATGGTTGCCACCACCAATTCAGGTTGCAGACAAAAAGGCTGTCGTCAATGTTCAGAACAATGATAATTTCTGTTTCATGTGGTGTGTGCTTGCCAAATTGCATTTTGTAAAAACAAAACCTGAACGTGTATCTAACTATGCCAAATTTGTAAATGAACTCAACTTCAGTGGCATAGATTTTCCTGTTAAGGTGGAGGATATAGATCTGTTTGAAAAACTAAATCCTGGGATATCTGTGAATGTGTATGTATGGGATAATAAGTCTGAGAACAAATTACAACCAATTAGAGTGTCGCCAATTGCCCCAACCTATGGTCAGTCAGAAGATAAGCATGTTGACATGTTACTAATAAGCTCTGGCTCCGGTGATAACTTTCACTACACAATTATTAGGAGTATGTCACGACTAATTCACAACCATGTATCAAAACACAATGGCAAACAGGAAGTATGTAAAGGATGCTTACAAAGGTTCTCCTCTATAAAAGTGGCACATAAACATACCCAGCACTGTAGGTCAGCTGATGACATTCAAACAATACTTAGGTATCCAGATCCTGGTAGCAAGGTTTATTTTAAGAACTATATTAATCAGCAAAAGCTGCCGTTTGTCGTGTATGCTGATTTTGAATCACTGGTTGTACCGTATGAGGGTCCTGTTCCAGAATCATTACCAAAGACCGTAAAATTGAGTGATCAAGTGGTGTGTTCTTTCGGATATATTCTTGTTAGGTCAGATGGTCAGCATACAGAACCTGTTATCTACAGAGGTGAAAATGCAGCAGGTGAGTTTTTAACAGAAATGAGACAACTGTATAGTCAAGTAGTACAGTATTTGGAAAAGCGTCAGATGCCTTTGGTGATGACAGAAGAAGACAAACAGAATTTTGATACAGCAGTGATGTGTTGGATTTGTGAACAACCTTTAGGAGGTTGTGATCAACTTCTGAAGGGTGATAAAGTTCACGACCATGACCACATAACTGGGCGTTACAGAGGTGCTGCCCATGGTGATTGTAACTTGAAATTAAAAATAGATCCCAAGGCATACAAACTGCCTATCTTTTTTCACACTCTCAAAGGTTATGATTCACATATTATCATGCAGGCTGTGGATGAGTCTTACAAAAAAAAAAATAGTTGTATTGTCCAGACAATTGAAAAATACTTGACTTTTAGGCTGGACAACAAATTAGCATTTTATGACTCCATGCAACATTTGTCCTTAGGGCTTGCTAGTCTCGCAGAAGGACTGACTGAGTTTCCAATACCAAGTAAATATTTTGAGCCTGAATTGATTAAGAAAGGAGTCTACCCCTATGAATACATTGATCGATGGGTTGTAATTGAAGAAAGGAGACTGCCACCAAAAGAGAAATTTTATTCCACACTTAATGGTAAAGTATTTTCTGACTCCAATTACTAGCACGCACTTGACGCATGGGGTAAACTAGGGTGTCAAACGATTGGTGATTACCATGACCAGTACTTGAAAGCTGATGTTTGCTTGCTAGCAGACGTATTTGAAAGTTATCGTGAAAAGGGTTTGTTACACTACAGTCTTGACCCTGCTTGCTACATAACTAGTCCTGGCATGACATGGGATGCATTTTTGAAATCCAGTAAGATATTTATAGACATGTTGTCTGATCGTGCGATGGGTGAAATGGTGGAAAGTGGATTGAGGGGAGGCATTAGTATTGCAGCGAACAATTATGCCAGAGCCAACAAAAAATATCTGGACGACCTTGGGTTTGACCCCTCAAGGTCAAGGTCATTCATTACGTACCTTGACGCTAATAACCTTTACGGATTCGCAATGTGTGAGTTATTGCCCTTGAAAAACTTTTGTCTGTATGATTTGTAACAGTATGACATAACACAGTTAACAAACTATATTATGACTCATGACTGGAATGATGCAAAGGGTTGGATCTTTGAAGTAGACCTAGAGTACCCACACCATCGACATGATTACCACAATGATTATCCGTTGGCTGTTGAGAAAATGAGTATGACGGGTAAAACAGAAGACACCAAACTTGTGCCAAATTTGAATGACAAATTCAATTACTTTTGCCAATATCGCTTGTTACAGTTTTACATCAGACATGGGTTAGTATTAAAGAAAGTTCACAGAGGTATTCAATTTGAGCAGAGTGCTTTCATGAAAGATTACATAATGAAGAACACAACATTGCATGCGAGGGACGGCAACACTGCATTTGACAAAGACTTCTTTAAGCTCATGAACAATGCCTGTTTTGGTAAGACGATGGAAAATCCTCATCACTGCAAAGATGTGAGACTGGTCACAACTGAATCGGATGTGATTAAACTTACAGGCAAGCCACAGTACACAGGGTACAAAGAGTTTCATTCATCATTGTATGCAGTTTCACTCAAAAAATGATTGTCAAACTGGACAAGCCAGTATTCATTGGTATGGCAATACTTGAGTTATCAAAATTGCTGATGCTTGAATTTTACTATGATTACTTCAAACCAAAGTATCCTGAGTGCCGTCTGCTATACACTGACACTGACTCTATGATCATTGATGTGCCTACTGAAGACTTTTATGAAGACATGAAAACAGAACTACACATGTATGACACGTCTGATTATCCAAAGGATCACCAGCTGTTCAGCACACAAAAACAAAAAGTGCCTGGAAAGTTTAAAGATGAACTAAATGGTGTAACAATAGTTGAGTACGTTGGACTGAGATCAAAAATGTATTCCATATTGCACCAGAAGGGCAGTCAGTCAAAAGCCAAAAGTATCAAAAAAACAGTGATAAAAAATAAAGACATCCGTCATGAACATTATAAGCAAGTATTAGATGGAGAACTGATGCCTGACTATCCAAACAAGACACTGAGGTCAAATAGACAAAATATTGAAATGATCCAAACACATAAAAGGTCTCTAGCAGTAGGGGACACAAAACGAGTGTTTCACACTAAGGAAAAGGCTTATGCACCTGGGCATTACAGGCTCAAGTTATCTGAAGAAATAGCCGATGAACTGGTTGATGAACTAATCGATGAGTTAGTTGATGAAATGATTAAAAATGTGTAACAGTGTCTGGGGGAATAATCTGTAATTCTTCTCTCGCCCTCTGAGGCGCAGGCTCATACAAATAATAAATTGATGCATTAGCACCAGGAACTATTTTTTTTTATATTGTGAATGGATGTAGACCATATTGGATCAGTTGCCCTACGTCTGACGTCATTCTCGGCCTCGCCAGGTTGATACAAATATCTTACCTGTTTTGTAAACAAGCTTGTGTCAGGTGCTTTTGTTTTTATTTCTGACCCTAATGGTATTGTTTTCAATTTAATAGCATCAACGGGTTTAGGGTGACCTTCATTATTCATTGCTTTTATCACAGACTGTAATCTCTTAACCCACTCAGTGTTACGTGCGTCATGCATGAGTTCCTTAGAATACTGATAGCTGAAAAGTCTCTCCGATAACTGCTTGTTAAAGTTGTCAACGATTGCCTGTGATCTGTGCACACCTGGAATGCCTCGTCTAACCAGTACGCCATGCTTTGCAAATAACTGATTAACAGCGCCTTTAAATTCAGATCCGTCATTGACTTGCACAAGCCTGTGAAATTTTAAAAGACCACGACTATATATCTTTGTTAACCCAGTGGCCACTGTTAAGCATTTTTGTCAGTTATGGGTTCGGCGTCCTTATACCTTGAAGCTATGTCGACAACAGTTAATGCATACTTGTATCGTTTTTTTCTTATTGTATCATGTGGTAGGAACAGGAGATCCATTTGATGGGTGTCATTAGGGATAGTGTTTACAAAATGAGGTCTTGTTATTTTTCTTGGAGCAGGTAAATATATTTGCCAAATAGCCTGTTTTTTGAGCCACTGTTTTATTTGTTCGAGTGTAACATTACCACCCACAGCGGCATGCAATTTTTCTATTGCAGTTTTTCCTTTCCAGTAGCCAATAGGGGAGTAATATATTTTTGATAGTTTAGCTCCGATGTCTATCATTTCTTATAGCAATAAAAACTCCTGTAAAATATACTAATGTCATTCCTATTACAACAAATATGTGACCCTCTCTCACGAAATCAGTCTTAACTTGCATTTTGGGTGTTTTTGAGATATATACATTTCTGAAATGTACAGAGCTTGCTGATTAATTTGATATATGAATGAATGCTATAGTGCAAAAATTGTAGAAGTTATTAGGGTTTAAAGTTGTTAAATGCACCGGTGGCCATTTTGAGAAAACAGCCTGGAAAGTTTCCGTGGGCATGTCTTGCACACCTACCTTAGCAACGGGGGT
Source organism: Semisulcospira habei (assembly GCA_036245525.1). Classification (NCBI taxonomy): domain Eukaryota; kingdom Metazoa; phylum Mollusca; class Gastropoda; family Semisulcospiridae; genus Semisulcospira; species Semisulcospira habei. The sequence goes on along the minus strand of BTPG01000003.1, from coordinate 20,601,480 downwards.
TCAAAGTCAACCAATGAACCTGATATTTTACATGGTGGTTCAGTCAGTCCATCACTATGTGTAAAACCTCACATTAAGTTGCTAGCTGGTCAGGATCTTGTGATAACTAGTCCACAAAAGTGCCATACCTAATGTAAACATGACAGATTTGGGGGAAAAATGCATTTTCATATTTTGCTATCAAACTCAAGGCATTAATAATTACAATTCTGTTTTAGCATAAACGTATATTGCTATAATATATTTAGGCAGAACATGTATGAAAATGCTCTGTAGCACTCTTATTTAGTGGCAAATGTTATCTAAATTTAGATTGCGGACGCGTTCAAGGAACGTGAAAACCACCATCACAAAGGCAAAATAAAGACCATCATTACAAAGACTGAATACAATTTACATCCAATTTATGAATTTGCCAATCACTTTATTTCATTGTTTGTCATTTATACCCACGTATGACTGATTCAAACTGAAAGGGACACTAGACAGAAATTATCCTTAAAGCATGCAAAACAGAAGTCGCAGTCCGCTGCCTGTTGTCCTAAACTGAAATAAATGCTATTTACTACTACTACCCTGCAAAATAAAGTCACAAAAGCTAAAAAGTCAAATCTACAAACTGATTATTAGTATTTCCAATATAAATGAGTAATCCTGCAACAACTTAAAAAAAAACAAAAACACAATCTTTACTTACAGTTTGCAGAAGAAATGTAAAAAGGAAAGTCCTCATGTATTGCAGGCGGCATACCACTTCACCAAATACATCCCCTTCAGTATCCAATTATCCACTCAAGCAAAGCACACTACACCACACAAGCACAGTAACCACACAAGCACAGTAACCAGACACAGTAGTCTTTGCACACTGGAAATAAGTCGCGAGGGAGGAAGGCACACAATGTCTCAGGCGTAGTCTTGAATGTTTTGAAACAGTTACTGCTGTATGTCTCTGGAAAGTCCTGGAGCTGGTATGATGGCTGCATGCGGGTAAGTTGAACAACATGGCCAGGAACAGCCAGTACCTTCTCCTCTTTAGCGTTAATGATGGTCATCTAGTAAAACACCTTTACAGGATGCTGGCGACTGAACCTGAAGCATCCAACAGACTTGATTCCATTCAAGCTTCTCGTTGTCCTATGCACAGTTGTATTTTATGAAGCGCACCACGCGGGCTGTGTCGTGGATCATCAGGCTGAGGGTGTTGTTCTTTTGCCCAACAGCCTTTTGTCATGTTTGCATCAGTCCCTCTGCCTGGTAATGCTTTTAGAGGCGTGTCAACATGTCTTGGCTGATACTGAAAACAGAAACAAAAACAATAATGTAGTCAATGAAAATAAACTGTCATTGCTCACTAGACACAACAAATGAATGTGCATGATTCTGTTTAGTGCTTAAAATAAGGTATTATACATACGCAGCGTTCATGCTGCTCATTTAACTTGCTGCAATCTGTCTTCGGTCCATTTGGTGCACTCTTTCTTCGGTCCATTCCGCATGCACACACTTGCAATGCCAGGGATCATCCACTCCATTGCATATGATCAAAATAGTATAACTCATTTTAAACTGTCTGTTTATGTGAGCCATTTATGTATTGCCTTTAGTAGTATAATTAGCCTATTCATCTTGTGTTGACAATTGGTTCACACACACACACACACACACACACACACACACAGACACACACACACTCACACACACGCACACACACACACACACACACACACACACACACACACACACACACACACACACACACACACTAATGAGCATACATCTGCATTCAGAAATGATGCACATACCTCGATCTATGTGTTGAATTCAGCGTTGAAGACTGTGTGATGCAGCCGTTCAATTCCATGTTCGCTCATGTCTCGATCGGCCGGTTCGGACTCAAAATCATTGTCTGAAAAGCTATCGTCATGATGAGAATCGGCGACGAAATAATCAGTGATCAAGTAGCTCAATTCTTCCTGATCTGCATGCGGTAAATTGCCTGATTTACAATAGTTTAGTAGATACACAAGTACATTCTGGCTTCCATTTTTCGCGTGAGGTTGTAAACACGAGAAGAGGACACAGTTTCTTCCCTTAGTCTTGTCTCAGCCAATGGAAATGCGTGTAATGTCATCGTTGCCATGCCGTTTAGAGTTCTATTCTCTGATTGGTCAAAATTGAACATTTGTGTATGCCTTTTTTTTCTTATTTGGGAGATTCACGCGATGTATTAATAGGCGGCATGTGTACCATGGGAAAGTACTAACAAAGGCCGTTTCAATAGTATATAGCATGATGGGGTTCTGTAGGGGATGCAACGTGTTCTGTTATGTTAAAAATGGGTCATTTTGCACAAAACAAAAGCATAATTGGGGCCAAGCTCAGTCTTTTAAAATCATTTTTAACCTATCTAATGACATTTTTCATGATATAGATTTTAACCACATGATACTTTGGTGTATGTAGAATACATTTCTGCAAAAAAGTGAAAAAGACCCAGATTGACCCCCAACACACCTTACTGCGTGTAGCTCGGATCGGCTCACTGCGAGTTAAGACTGGTTTCGTGAGAGAGGGTCACATATTATTTCTCTATTTCTTTGTTCTGGGCTTGGTTGATAGTAGTCGCTAAGTTTTGGTCGCGGGATGGTCATGTCTTTGCCAGTTACAAGAAAATATTCTTTGATCGCGTCATCAACATTAGAAAATGTATGCTGTGCATGACCTTCAAGCCTGAGTTTTTCATTGATGAAATCAAGTTTCTCTATTCTTTGCTTTTCGTAATCTTGTTGAGCTTGTGCCAGTTTTTCAGATGCCTCATTGTGACGCTTCATTTCTTCTGCAGATTCCTCTCTACCCATTTTTTAAAAGAGATAGTTTGAACCACTGAAAGCCAATACGTTAACAACGGCCTCACCAATCATAATAGCTATAGTTGCCATATTTTTTTTACTTAGAAACATTTTCTGGAATAATTCCTTGCTTGATGAGAAAGTCTTTTGTTGCAATCGATGCTGTGACAACTGCTACTAGCTTAGCACTGTCTTCGATGTCTAATCTACCAAGGTCTGCCGATTTCATTTTGAGAAGACTTTTTCCCAGCATAGAATAAGCAACTGTTAGCCCGCTTATTATGGCAGAGTGATAGACGAGGTTCATTATGTTCTTTGTGTCGCTCATTTTCTTATGCTACAAAAATTAAAAAAATAAATTTATTTACTGCATGTAAAATGGGTCCAAAGGTTTTGACACTGCTGGTAATGTGGAGACTTGTTTTATTTTTGGAGTGTTTGATTTTTGGACACTGTTCGAGTGTTTGGTTTGTATTTTTTGTATAATTGGTAACCTACATAACCAAATATGACAACAAATCCAGCAACTATATATTTTGTTGTTTTGGGTTTAGACTCAGTTGTTTGTCTCTCACTTTGTTGGGGGTGTGAGGGTGTTGGTCCTGACGGTAGTAACACTGGTGCTGTTGATGGTGTGTCAGTTACATGAGTCTTTTGTGTTAATGCCGGAAGCTGTAATTTTTTTGTCTGTTATATTCAGCTAATTTTTTTCCCAGCCTCTATTTGTCCTGGACTTTTAGCCTTAGTCACTGTTTGAACTTGTGTCAAGACAGGACTCTGATGAGGAGTCGTCTGGGTCTCGTCCATTTTCCTCTAATTTAAAATTTATTTTAGAAAAGTAAATATGACTCCCAGTTACAAGCAAGGTTACCACAGGCCCAAGGTAATTCCCAAACTTGTAAAACATGGGGCATGCTAATTTTCGATTGAACTTGAAACTATGGGGTTGCTTTCTAAATCGTGTGACAGACAGGTAGGAAGTGACTCACAGCTTTTGTGTATAGGCAGACAAGAGATCGACTCAAATCACGTGTCATTAGTGAAGCAATGTGATTTTCATATGTAACATGAAGTTTGATTAGCTTGTCATCGGTGAGGGATTCTATGTCTTCTGTCATGTATTGTTTACCGAGAAAAGCTTTTGATTTTCCAGAAACTACAGAGAGAAGACACTGTTTTTTAGACTCTAAGTCTTTGTTTTCTACAGTGCAGACATCGCTTAGAACAAGTAATTCGTCTTGGTTCATTTTATAATGAAAAAAATAAAAAAATAACACAGCCTTGCTTGGACCTGTGAATAACTTATGAAGTTACTGTTCATGTAACTTTCTAGAATAACGTGATCTTACTTGATAACTAATTTCAAATTTACCTACAAGTAACTTTGACATTAACTTTGAAGTTAGTTGTCACAAGTTCTTATAACTTAAAATAAGAACTTATTTGGCTGATCATAAGTTCTTATAAGTTCTTAACCCAAGTCAACAAGATACTTGGACAGATTTCTCAAGTTACAAGGACAACAAGAAAACTTTTTTTCTCAGTAGTACTCCGGTGGTGGGGTGGATGGCGTCAAATGGGCAGGTGAGAAAGGTATGACACCTCTTTGCGAAGAGTATGACAAAAATAATGGATTACTAAAACCTATCGTTACTTGCTTATAAGTCTTTGAACTCTTTTCATAGTTTCTTCCACCCCCATCTTTTTCCCTTCTTCTAAAAATGAAGCCTTTAGTTCTTCAACATTCATGGGCTGACTACGCATCTTATTCTGTATTTCAGATTTCTGTTGTTTGTAATTGGCCAAATCATCCTGGACTCTCTTAAATTCGTGATCGTCAATTTTATTATCATCTAAAGCCTTACTGATAATAGTTTTATACTGCTCAGCTTAGCTCCAGCAAGCGTACTCAATGCTTCATGCTTCTGCAACTTTGTATGAAATCTTTTGTTAAGGGCTTCCATACCAAAGCATGCCAGACCTGCGGCAGCACCAACTCCTTCAATAGCAATTCCTATGACACTTCCAACTCCCGTTGCAAACAGAGGTAAACCAGTGACAGATAATCCAGCTGAAATCACACCCACGGCCATTGATGTGTTGTGTACAGAATTAAAAACTGTTTTATATCTTCGTTTACACCTTGAGTATTTTGCTTGTTCTCCTTCCAAATACTTCAATGCTTCTGTAATATTCATTAAACGGAATGAGTCTGCCTGTAATGTTTTATCACACTCAATAGGCTCAAGCGGCTCAGGTGGTATTTGTGGATACAGTGGTGGCATTTTTTGGTGACAAATATTTTTTTTAAATTTTATTTAATCTTCTAATTTATTTTGCAACTCTTCAAAGGTATACAATTTGCTAGCGTAATAAACGAAACAAGATCTATGTGTTCCAGGTTTATGAAACTTAGATAAACTAGAATTGTTTTATCAATCACTACCTTAACAGCAGGGACACTACTCGAAACTTCAAAATCTGTATTGATTTTTCTAATAGCAATAACAAACTTTGTTGACTCTGCTACTGTGCTATACCAAGTAAGTTTGATTCCCTGTGCGATATCTGCTTCTTTCACAGCTTCCACAGATCTCATGAGAATTTCAAAAACTATTGTCGCTTCTCTATCTATGGTAAAATTTGCTGGTACGAACGAAATAGAAGTATCTGTTCTACCCTTTCTATTTGTAAGAAAATACCTTCATTTTCCATACTCTTGAAGTTTTAGTTTTTCTCTGCTATTGGTTTCGGAATAGCTTGGCACTTAACTTTTCTAAATACTAAGGCACCTTCATCAGTAAAATAAACATAAGGACTGATAAAAACAAATTTTATGTCCCATACAATGGGAATAGGTGCAAGCAGAACAGGGGTAGGAATAATTACCCACTTATTACCCACATGTTTTAAGCTGTAGAGCACATTACTTACAGGAGTAGGAACAGTAACATTTTAGGAAACTGTCTCTCAGCGCCACCTTTTACATCAACAATTACCTTTCGTTTGTACAATCCAACAGAAACAAGTTCAAGGCCATACACCTCTCCTACCTCACCTTCTTTATCAAAATCTTGCACGTCAGCCAAATCTTTCAACTCTATTGACGGACATGCAACTGGTACAATTCTAGGCTTTGGACCAGCACTCATTTTTTATTTGAGCAACAAAAAAAAATTTATTTAACTTCCAGCACAACATAAAAATCATGCATTACAACTGGTTTGTCATCCTGATTAGTTAAATATAAGCACAATGATTCAAAGAAACTGCAGCCCAATTTTTTAAACTGAGAATTAGGAAATCTAGCAACTACATTTTTGCAGTAAGGAGCAGTTCCAGTCGACACACATTTCAACAAAGATGAAGGCTTTCCATTGTGAAGATTATCAGTAGTGCTTAGTTCTTTCAAATGAACATTTAGCACTGTGTGTACTGACAAATCGACAGGATATCTGCCAGTTATTCTTAGTTTTTTTTTTGGTAATAGTAGACGTCCGTATGACGGTGTCCAATTTTCGTCTGGATATGTTATTTTTTTACCTAAAAAAACAAGTAATAATAAAAGACTAATTGATAAAGAAAACTGACCACTTTTCGGAAATTCAATTGTAACAAGTAAATTAGCTGGGTTTAAAGTTTTAATTTTAAATTCATTTTGAAGCCATTCAGCTAAAGTACAAAAGTCATAATACCCAGCTCGTAAAATATCACCCTTTTCTAAACTATCAAGAGTTCCACTTACAGAATAATTGTTATCATCTGTTACATTAAACCACTTTACAGTGTATAACATTTCATGGATAGCTACAGCCTTGCTACCATCACGATTATCTATTCCATTAGTTAACCACATTGGTTTGCTTGTGTCACTATTTGATAAGGTTATAAACCTTTTTTATTATCACATAAAAAAGAAGGATGGAATTTAAATCACCAACAATTGCCACTGTAAATGCATTTCAATTTAACGTAAATGCCAAATACAATGTCGCACCAACGTACGATCAGAAAATAATTCAGCTATATGAGCTCGATATACTTGTCGGAACAAAATTTATTTCAAATCAAAGTACCCAATCCATTTGACCATTACCTAAACCCTCCAATTACAGATGATGCAGCTGCAAGAAAGTGGTCCTCAAGCCCACTACAGATGTTTCAAAACCAACTTAACTTTGCTATACTGTGTTCTACTACTGGCTGTGGTGTTTCTTTTACAGATCATTTGACTCACCCAAACAAACTGATTAAGTCTGTCTATCGTTTCCACACGTATTACCAGCTTAGAAGAATACTGTCAGAACTCCATACCCCACTGCCCATTAAATCTAGTTTTAACCAGTTTAATAATCCCATGGATTTGAAAGCATTTGAACGCATCTGTAATGAATTTAACATCAGTACAAAGTATGACTTTACACAAAAACTTGATCACAAAGGCATGGGAACATTGTATTATGCTATGAGTCACAGACAATACCCTCAAGATTACTGGCCTCCCTACTCTTCATTCTCATCAAAATCTGAAGTCTTGTTAGGCTCAATAGAACAGAAACAGTCTAATGCCTGGACCACATTTGTCTTAGACAAGAGTGACGGGTTTACTCAAGCAGGAGTCGAACGCATTAATGAGTCTATCAGAACGTATGTGTGGTGTATACTAGGTGCACAAGCTCAAACAAAATCGAATATATTGAATGGAAGTGGAAAGTTTCAATCTCAAAAACAGTTTCTCGCAAACCTAGAAGATTCAATCAACTCAACAGTTGATCTCCCGTCAAGCATACAACGCTACCAAGATGTTCTCAGATATGCGAGATCGAAAGTTGACTTTGTAGTTGGCATTGGGTTATACATGTTACCATCTGACATTCAACTCCAAATGGGTACAATCACAAATTATAATAACGAAATAATTGTTGCTGGTGTTGGTCAAAAACTCGGTCTTAATCAATCTGTAAACTTGGGGGCCACAACCACGCATGTACAGTCATTAAAATCATTACAGACACCAACACCAGCCATAGTAACATCATCACCTGTACCTGTACAGACAGTAACAGCCCTGGCCCCGGATCCAACACCAACTCCTGACACACATGAGTCAGAGAGAACTGCATTGGTAATAGGCCTAATGGGATTAGGGGTTTTACTTCTTTATCTGTTTCATTAAATAACCCACCATTAACCCTCATACTGTCACCAAAAAGACCCACACATGCTCTGCCATAAAACCAACTACCTTCGCTGCAGTACTGATAAGCCAACTGACAACTGTTCCTATAATACCAGGCAAAGCATCCATTGCTTTTAGAGCCAATTTCTTAAGCAAGTCTGATATATGTGACAGTTGTTTCTTTACCCATGACTGTAAATCTTTTGGATCAGTGAGGGCCGGTGCTGGCGGACCAAGTGGTGTTGGACCACTACCACCGCCACCACCACTGCCAGAGACAGCTAACACAACAGTACTGATAATAAATCCAAGAGCAGTAATTAAACTTGCAATAGTGATACCCTGCTCTCTGAAAAGTGTTTTCAATCTCTCAGCCAAAGTTGTGTCTTCGTGAAGTATATTCGGAATAGTTTCTCTAATACTGTTAATCTGTGTTTTTAGTTTTCTTTTCCAATTTCAATCACTTCTAGTTGCGCTGATCTTTCTATCTGCAAATCATTTAATCTGTGTTGTATTCTTTCTTTTATTTCTGTGTCATAATTCTCATCATCAGCTTCATATAATTTTTCTTTTTCTCTTTCTATGTGATTATCAAGCTCGCCTAGTTTGGCTACATTATTCACAAGCTCACCTCTGATTGTCTGCAGTGTTTTATCCAACCCCACTAACTCCCGCATTGTCAAAGGAGAGTCACCCATTGTTTTAATAGCCTCATTTATTTGCCCTTCTGTAAATGAAGTTTCTTGTATTACTGTGTTTGCTAATTCTGGCAGTCTTGTTACTTCAGTCATTTCAATTTCTTGTCCAGTTGGCAACCTTGTTTGCACATCATGAAGAGCACTAGCAAGACGAGGTGGTAACTGTTTATCTGCAATACCAAGTTGACGCAAGGCGCCAACACCACCTTCATTTTTGATTGTACTTAAAGCTCTAAACTTACCAGGGTCTCTTTTGTTAGTCAATTGTACTTTTCCTCCATCAACAGTGTTTAAATATAAATGCCCTTTTTCATATTCAAACTGATTAGGATCTATTTCATCTGGGCGGTCACCAACACTATCATAAAACGAGTTCACTTTGTCTTTTAACAGTTCATGATATATACTAGAAGTATTTCCCATTCCAGTTACATCTGTTGCACTAGTATCATAGTCATTCATGTCATCCATTTCAAAATCTTTATGGTTAAATCCTCCCGCTGCCATTGTTTTTATTATTTTTTATTTTTTATTTTTGCATAATAAAATGACACAGTTCTACGGATCAAAGTTAGATCCATACAGAAAAATACGTGAACCTCTTGGTGTTAAGGGCATTAGACGATCAATTGTCGTCACTAACAATCCTAGCTCCATAGACCAAAACCCAATTCTTGCTGTTAAGTTTCCTAACCTAGGACCCAGTGATGTTATTGTTCCTGGTACTGCTCACCTTGCATTTAATACTGAACTTTCATCAGACACAGACGTAAACAGAACACTAGTTAACAATCTTGGCAGAGCAATTATAAAAACTATTAAAGTAAAACTTGAAGGTCAGGAAGTGTTTAGTCTTGACTATTCTGATGTGTTCTACTGCTACAAAGATCTGTGGCTTACAAAAGAAGAACGAGAGGATCGCATTTATCAAGGCATACAGTCAGATAGCATAATAAAAATTCGAATCAATGCATCAGATAAATCAACAACAGAAGCCAAGGACGTTATTGTGGCAGAAACATATGGAAATAGGTTTTGTATTCCACTTGAATTTGAAATCCTAACAGCGCATTTGCCCTATTACCAAGGAGCACTGAATGATCGCCTGAGCTTTGAACTAATCTTTAATGACTACTCCAAAGTTATCAAATCAACGGATCTCAATGCATCATACAAGATCTCTAACATTTCCTTGGAATATGAGATTGTCATGCATGCTCATTTAGCTACTCTCATACAAAATCAGTACCAGTCAAGACTGCCGATTTATTATGACCGTGTGATAAGACACTGTTTAATTAATAAAAACAAAAGTGACCAGATTTGGAACATCAACCTAAACACACCCGCTAAGTCACTGAAAGGCATTCTTATGTTGTTTGTTGAAACAGGAAGTCCATATCAACGAGATTCAGACAAATTCTATAATCCGAAAATTACACATTTATCCTGTACAATCGAAGGACGCCCAAATCAAGTCTTCGCAGCGGGAATGATGGGATACCAGCACTATGATGAGATCACAAAATATTTTGCTGGTGGAAGGCTCAGAGATAAACCAGCAAACATAGCATGCAAGGATCTGCATCTGTATGATGTAAGAATCGGTGAATACCTAACAAACAAGTATGCACTGTGGCTAGATCTTCGCAGTACGGATGATGACTTTCTTCATGGGTCTGGCCGTACTATCGAAAACGGCAGTGACGGGATTACAATTCAGATACAGAAAAAGACTAAAAAAGCCGAAGCAATAAATATATATTTGTATCTGATTTATGATGCGCAACTGAACATTTCTGAGAGCATGCTAAGCGCTCACGTGTATTAAAAATCACTTTGCTTTTGAGTTGTTTTGGTTTTAATCCTTCACAGCCCATTTTGCATCAGAAATGCACCAAATCACGATAAAATCCGAACGTGTTAGCAGACACGACACGCTTGTGCGGTAAACTCAAACTAAACTGGAAATAAAAGGCCTATAGTACAGGGTAATCCCCACTGAGCATAAACAGGTAACCATTTCACTACTGATTTCAACCTTTCTGGTTATGAAAGGGACACAATCTAATAAACTCACACACACACGGCAGGTGTTATAATAATGACTACGCAAAAGCTTGTCTGGCTTGATTCTCTTCCTGCTCTGGTCAGGTAAACAAAGTAATAAACGCACGCAATAGCTGGTGTCCCTGATCCGGTTTCAAACTCAGTACAATACAGGCACCCGATTTTCTCCTCACATGAGTTGTTGATCTAAAACACTCGTAAACAGGGTGCGTATATAGTGACTTTGTATCACTGAGGTCTCTCACTGGGAGCAGATTATGGGTTTTGTCTTTTAATTTCAAATGCGTTGTAGGTTGGTCCGCTCGGATGTGATGATGTATTTGGAGTGAAAACATATTTTTCTCCGCACTTTATCAGACGTCGAAACACAAAAACAAAATTATTTTTCTCTATTCTACTACTAACGTGGTGTGTCCTACTTATTTAGGAATAATCTGGTGCTCCATATTTGGAGAAAAAAATATTTTCATTGTTTGTCCCACATATAAAATCTGTCCTAGTGACCTAGTGACGTACATTTGAAGCGTTGACACAGAACGGAATAATTTGGCCTAATATGTTTGTGTGTGCCTGTGTGTGTGAGGTGGGTGCCTGTGTGGGGGGTGGGGGGGGGGTGCCTGGGTAAAGTGTGAGTGTGTCGGGCTTTGTAGGGTGGGGGTTGGTGTAGGGGTGGGTGTGGGTGTATGTGTGTGTGTGTGGGGGGGGGGGCGGTATAGGGTAAAGGGTGGGTGGTGGGGTGGCGTGTACAGGATGTGGGGGAGGGGGTGTATAGGGTAAGGGGTGGGTGGTAGGACGGCGTGTATAGGATGTGTGTGTGTGGTGGGGGGGGGGGGAGAGGTGTGGGGTGTGTGTTCTAACCGTTTCAAGTCAATGACGCAGTTAAACAAGGAAGCTTTAGCCGACATATAATATTACCGGGAGTGAATCAGGTATACTGAAAATAGTGTAGTCGCAATTTCTCATGAACGCCAACTGTGATAACGGAAGATTGGAAATTCTGGACCGTAACGTAATTACGTACGTAATTTACCCTGATTTAGAACTATCGATACGCCATTATTGATTTAGGAGTCGATGTACTCTCTCTTTTGCACATCTCTGCTCCATAACCTGTCTACTCTCGTAACACCCCCATAACTGTCACTACCTTGGAACAGACTATAACCTAACACTCTCGCTATACATTACTCTATACACTGAAAAAGACTATGCTTAACCAACCACGTACTACCTTCATAGCGACTTAGACATACACACCTCACATTCCTTTAGTTATCCATCTCTGTAAATAACTGTATACGAAAACACCGGCTACCTCACTGAATTCCAAACCAACATAACTGAACCAAACCGGTCAACACTATACAACCAAATTACTCTTACCAACGCATACCGTCTTTAACTAAGCAACTATCAATAATAGAAACATACCTGAATTCTATGTTTCAGAGTCTTGGAATACGGGCTAAGGTATCGCAAACACGTCTGCCCACACTGAGAGTAAAGCCCCGTACTAATGTTTCTACAGCTCTGCCAAACTGAACTTTTGCCTACAACTCACTAAACTCCCCGTATTCACCGTGTCTTGAAGGTTTCACGTGGACCACGGGCCTCACGGACTATCGGCACAAAACAAACCGTTAGCAAAAACCGTACCGTATTTACCCTACTGTGTGAACACTATGCGTGAGCATAGAGTTTCGTCACAATTCCCCCTTCCTCGGGAAAAAAAAAAAGAAACGACCGAGTTTCTTTTTAAGACTACTCGACGCAATACACTATCCTATTACAGAACAAAAGAAAGCAAAATAGAACACCCTCGGATCGCACAGCGAACTCGAAAACAGAACTAACGTGCTAATACCTCCAGAAATGAAAACGATCCAACGACTGCCCACACACAATCGCGAGACCCCAGTCTCCGACCTACCTACATATTGGGTGTTGAGCGGCATTTCTGTCCGCAACAGATCTATGCCGTCTCAGACCAAACCGACTGTTGGACCACACCCGCTGACCGATCCCCTGAGTCTGGACGATAATAACACAGTCCTTCTACCAACCAGCATCTTGTATTCAACAAGACGCATAAACGTTGCCCCTTCGCGTCCTCTAAGCAGCCGTCACCACTTGTTAATAATTGGGCCGAGTTCCGGGCTGCCAAGAGCTCTGCCCGCCCTAGTTTCCCGGGCCTGGCGCGTTCTCGTTAGGCGCTGTCCCACTGACATGGACATTTCCTCTCCTATCGCCATTCTTGTGACACTGCTTTGAATAGTGTCCCTTTTCTCTGCAGTTAAGGCACACAACTTCGGAAGTGTTTCTAGCTCTACCACCAGTCGGCTGATGACCCCTTTACTTTCGTCACTTTCTGTAACTCTGAAGTGATTTTGTCACTATCGCTAAACTATCTACCACCCCTGTAGGATTGATATTCCAGACTCCACCCTCTGGATTATCCGGTTTCCTACCCTCGAACCTCTCTTCGAAAGACTCAAACTCACTCGCTAGTGTTATGGCCTCATGGATGGTGGAAGGATGGTGAAACTGTATATGTATCCTCGGGTCTTTAAATGGCAAACCACCGACAAACTGATCTATCACGATTGTCTCTCTTGCTTCGGGGGGCATTCGAGGATAGGCATTACTCGCAATGCGGTTCAACACGAAACCATACCCTGTCACGCTCTCGTCCTTCTTCTTCAACCTAGATCTGAACTCAACTCTATACAAATTTTCTTTTTCTACTGTGTCAAAACATCTTTCTAAGGATGCTTTGATAGCATCGTAATCTTCCAACTCGCATAATGACAGCTCACCTAGCACCTGTGGTGCTGAACATTTGAGTGACATGGCCAGGTTCACTCCCTTTTCACCATAGTCCCAGCCGTTCCATCTAGCGCACGTTTCAAACTGACAGAACCAATCCTTTAAATCACCTTTGGTACCCGTGAACACATCAGGGACCCTTTCCCTCCTAGCACGACTGCTACTTGCATTCAGAAAGGACCTAGTTGTATCTACCCTGTTATGTGGGGAACGATGACTACACCCACTGCGGCTGCACGAACTCTCTTCACTACTAATATATGATTCACTAGGTGGGGAAACACGGGGCACTAAATGCCTGCCTTTCTCCTGAGACTTCTTCCTCTTGTGATCTACCTTTGGGTGAACACTAGACGGACTGTGCACCAACCAGCTTGGCGCTAGGAACCTCAAAAAGCACAAAACTGCACCCATCTTGCAATGACTAAAGCTCACACTAGGCGAACTAAATCATAAACTACAAAACCGCTCTAAAACGAATGAACGATCGCTATAAAGCGCATTATCACTGCAGTCAGGCATAAATCGGTGTTACACAGAATATGCAATTGTTTACACACACACACACACACACACACACACACACACACACACACACACACACACACACACTCACTCACACACACACACACACACACACACTCACACACACACACACACACACACACACACACACACACACACACACACTCTCTCTCTCTCTCTCTCTCTCTTTGGATTTAAGAGAAAGTTAAAGAGAAAAAAAGAAGTCTTAAGCTGCTGCTTGAAGGCTGACAGAGATATAATTCTGCAATCTACCATATTTTGGAAGTCAGTATCTTCAAGAACACTGACTATGTGTATACCTTACAGTCCAACATCTGCCTGCCGAATGAGCAATCACGTGCTGCATCTCTGACAAACATAGTCTATGGCAATATTTATACCAACAAGGTTACTGCCTAGTGTAAAAAACGCAAAGATCATCCAACGAAAAATGAAACACGCTTAAAATATGCCTGTAACATACTTTATTAATATTTCGGATTAAATGGTGTACTTATTACTGCTGTCAATCTGCTTGGCATGTTTTTGGTGATCAAGATTCAAATATTTTATGAAAATGCCAACTCAAATAAATGATAAGATACGACCTGCAGTGATAATAACGGACACTGCCAGTATTTACCTGCATATACACCGTCACCATGCCAACAAGTTAAACCTGTGATGATGTGCGCCGGCAGACATTTCCTGCGTGATAAAGATGGTTAGCATGCTCGAAATGCTGCTTCAGAACTAAGCTGTTTTTTGTTTTTTTTCATTCTTACTTGCACACAATAAATGAATTTGCACAAACAAACAACAAAAAAACACAACTCGCACACAAATGCAAAAAGTAGACTTTCATTTTAAGTGCGAAGCGGATTCTTACTCTCGCCAAATATACACAGCGCGTGTTTATGCTAATTAGCGCAGTTTCATTCTTAAGACAATCTTCTTAGCAAACTTAGATAGTATAATTATGTGCCTGGACCATTAATGTGTACGAGAATAAAGTTTCAATTTATAAGGGGGCCGCTGCACTATGCACTTTTGGACGACGGAACGCACATCTGTGTGCGCAAGGCAATGTTCCGTTGCCGACAAGGCGCGCACGTGTCTGGTATAACAACAGTCGGGTCTAACAAATGTCGGGTACAGCAACAGTCGGGTGTAACAAAAGTCGCGTATAACAGACTTCTAGTATAATCTCTTGGCTTGACTTCGCGAACGAAGATTCTATAGGGCTTGCCCACGTCGTCTGCAGGCATTTTCGTGGTTGCGGAGGCCAATCCGGGACAGGCAGGTTCGACCGCAGTAGCTGCAGGGGAAGGTCTGGTCAGGGTTCTGAGTTACAGCAATTCTGTTTTTTCTCCTGAGCCGTTTGTCCTTAAGGTTAGCTCTGCGAGAGTCCTCAAAGGAGACGGCTGCCTTGTAGATGGTGGAGCGCCAGGTGTCACGGTCCGCAGCAAGCGAAGACCACTGGTGGTGGTCGATTTGGCAGGCACTAAGTGACTTCTTGAGACCGTCTTTGTATCTCTTCTTTGGTGCCCCTCTGTCACGGTGTCCAGTAGCAAGCTCGCCGAACAGAGTGATCTTGGGTAGGCGATGATCCTCCATCCTGGAGACGTGCCCCGCCCAGCGAAGCTGTGTCCGCAGCAACAAAGCCTCGATGCTCGTAGTTTCTGCCTGTTCAAGGACCTCGACGTTGGTGACATAGTCACTCCAGTGAATGCCCAGGATGGTATGCAGGCAGCGCTGGTCAAAGCGTTCGAGGAGTCGTAGTTGGTTGCGGTAGAGGGCCCAGGACTCGGAACGGTACAGCAGGGTGGTGAGAACGACAGCTCTGTACACACTGATCTTGGTGCCTGTTTTCAGCTGTTGATTGTGGCACACCCGCTTGAAAAGTCGCCCAAAAGCGCTGTTCGCTTTTGCCAGCCTGCTGTCAAGCTCCTTGTCCAGCTTGGCATCTGACGTGATGATGCAGCCAAGGTAGGTAAACTGGTGTACTGACTTCAGTTCGGACTCGCCGATGGTGATGTGGGGAGGGCGATGCTCTACCTTGGGTGCCGGCTGATGAAGTACCTCTGTCTTTTTCAGACTGACCTCGAGTCCAAAGAGCTGGGCAGCATCTGCAAAGCAGGATGTGATGCGCTGCAAGGCTCTCTCTGTGTGTGCAACAAGGGCAGCGTCATCAGTAGGGTATAACGAATGTCGGGTTTAACACTCGGGTATAACTAATGTCAGGTATAACAACAGTCGCGAATAACAACAGTCGGGTATAACAAATGTCGTGTATAATTACATACGGATAAAACAAAAGTCGGATAAAACAACTTTTTGAGAGCTCGCGATGACACTCTTTCTGTGTAAATTACTTCCCCTGTAACAGACTTTGATTGTAATAAACACAGCTATATACGGGCGTTTTGTTATCCCTGGTAGTTTACTGGGCTGTGTATGTGATACATTCTTACTTTTCCTTATTTATTTAGGTTTGATTTTTATTGCTTTGAGGGAAGGGGTGGGATAGTGGGTGGGTAGGTGGGGGGGGGGGTGGCGGGGTGAGGGTGGGGGGGGTGGGAATGAACAATGATGTTTAACTCATTCGAGACGTGCCGCCTCCGGATACGCGGCTTAAAGCCGCGTATCCGGAGGCGGTGCGTCTCGAATGAATTAAACAAAGTTATAGTAAACAGAATGACAATCTTAGAAAATCTGGTGATTTATTGTGTTACAGCAGACATGTTCCACAGTGATGCATAGTGGGAAATTGATTATATCAGGAATTAAAAATGACGGTTAGATTTAACGTTTACTGCCAACATGCAGGCTGTGTACAAATGTTGACACGATCATTCACACACCCATTTGTGTCTCCTTACAACATGCAGGCTGTGTACAAATGTTGACACGATCATTCACACACCCATTTGTGTCTCCTTACAACATACAGGCTGTGTACAAATGTTGACACGGTCATTCACACACCCATCTCTGTCTCCTTACAACATGCAGGCTGTGTACAAATGTTCACATGGTCATTCACACACACACACACACACACACACACACACACACACACACACACACACACACATCTCTGTCTCCTTACAACATGCAGGCTGTGTACAAATGTTGACACGGTCATTCACACACCCATCTCTGTCTCCTTACAACATGCAGGCTGTGTACAAATGTTCACACGGTCATTCACACACACACGCATCTGTGTCTCCTTACAACATGCAGGCTGTATACAAATGTTCACACGGTCATTCACACACACACACACACACACCTCTGTCTCCTTACAACATGCAGGCTGTGTACAAATGTTGACACGGTCATTCACAAACCTATCTCTGTCTCCTTACAATATGTAGTCAGTGTCAACCCCGTCCAGCAAGCGTCAATACGTCACGCTCTCTTCTACAGTCAATATCTTTTTTTATGGTGTAGGATTATTCACGGAAAGACATGTCCAGAAAGGGACTCACCAATGATAAAGCCACGCCCACCACACAACGTGTGAGCAATACTTTTTCATGATCTCTACCACAGGCGTTTGATGAAGAATTGTTTGCGCCCTGAACACAACTCTAATCCACTATAATAATAAACCTGACTCTCGGGGATGTACACACGTTGAACGTTTAAGTGTTAACATCTTCTGTCCACCAGAAAGTTGATTTAAAAGACCGTTCACCGAATAGGGTTTGAACAAATATTAATCCCACTTGGGTTTGAACCCACGACCGTTTAGACAAGAATCAAAAGCTAAAGTGGTGCTACCATTTGAGCTTCAAAGCTTTCCACTGGGGATGTGACCATTGTACAGTTGTAGCAGAATGGCATCAGTACACAAATAAACCATGGTTAGACATGTTTCACTTGACCTGCATAATCGTTTTCTAGAATCATTGTTCCTTGGTTGCCGCTAAACGTTTCTGTGTGTAAAGTTTCTTTCACTCACAAGACACAGAAATCTGAAAATATATGTTCTACAGGTGCAAACAAAATCCGTTCGAAGGCCAAAAACATGTGATCATTTATTTGGCAAATTAAACATTCTGATTGGCTGTTCCGACGAAACTGCATGAGATACGAGCTGATCATTATTTGATATCGACAACAGATGAAATGGCTTCGCTTGTGACGTGCTTTGTTCAGTTAACTTCAAACCTCAGTCAAGCATTGTGACCTTGTACTACCCGCTACGGATAAGCTTTTTATTTTTATTTTTATTTTTTACTTTGTTATTATTAGAGTGGTAACACCGATTTACTTTAAAATGCCTGTGTATCGCTACAGACATTTGAGTGTTGGTTTTGCGTATTATCAGCGTCCCACCCCTACCACACTCACACACACACCGGCACACGCACCGGCACAAACACACACACACACACACACACACACACACACCATCACACACACACACACACATACACACACATGGAGACAAAAGCCTCAGAGTGGGTTCCCTTACCATTTTATGTGAAAATGGATTCCCATATTTCTACTTATTCTAGGGCACTAGAATTGATGCGAATGTTTAGAACGCACCTTATAACTAAGCTCTATAACTTAAATTAAAGAGGACATTTCTAGAAACAGATGGAGAAAAAATGGGTTTCTACCAATAAAGTGGGTGCCTCTCACACAAAAACTGGCATTACAGTGAAAATGGGTGTCTTCACAACATTAGGCGTCTGTAGTAAGGTCAGGTTCATGGAATACTACTTTTTCACATTATTTTCTTTTTTTTTTCAACTTAATGTGTATGTATGCATGTCCATTTTTAACATTGTATGGTGCAAAATTGAATGAACACTGGCCCGTAGCCTTTCGATTATAATTTTTACAGAGGAAATCTTTTAAACATTGCTACGTTTTGTCCTTCTGAAACAAAACAGATTATCATGGCATTTATGTGAGAATCAACATAATGTATTCTGGAAATTAAAGGACTTTTTTATGTACTCTGGAGTTTCAGACAAACAGCAACAGAGCATCAGAGCATTTCGAATATTAACCCTTATCATTCGGAATATACCAGTGTGTGCAACAAGTGTGACTAAAATAGTCCAAGGGTAGTGCCAGAATAGCTTGGCGTCTCTAGGCGCCAAGCTATTGTGGCACCACCCTTTAACTAAAGCCATTGGTCTATGTCCCCATATAGTGCTGGATAATAAGACTGACCTTTGTTTAATTACGAAGTTTTAAACTCGTGCATTAAAGACGTTTCTGATATTCCTCTCCTTTTATTCGTGGGAACGTTCCCTCAAGGGGCGAGAAGGCAGTAAGTGCACTGCTACTTTCTTTACTCAAGATGAGTAGGAAAGTCTTAGCTGACCGGCTAATGCGCGCTGACTGTGTTATGAAGTGTTATGAAGTTTTTGATAATTCAAAGCTGAAAAGCCCGTATAGCGGCTGCCGTCAGAGGAACATGGATACAAAGTGGTGTCAGCAAGAGGCATAGATCCTCATGAGCCCCCGCAGTTACTGCGGGGGCTCATGAGATTCTATGCCTCTTGTGTTTGGGATGCGGTCACTTTCTTTGGGCAGTGGCGGTGTTAAGGGTGGACAAAGAATCAACTGGCGAATTATTGCGCTCAATGGCCGCCCTGTTGAAGAAAATTGTTTGTAGACGTTTGCAAAATGACAGATACAGAAATGGCGTGTGTGTGGTGAACTATGATTATGGATCTTACGGATCTCTCTCTTCTAAGGTCCAGAATGACAGAACATCGTGTACACGATTTGTTCATTGTGTCAGGAGCCAGGATGTCTATATCTACACGGTGTGCGCCTTTGTTAAAAAACGTGAGTTTCATACAGATCACTGGCTGTAAAATCTGTGTGGTTTGTGATGTTATACTCTCCGCTACAACTACAGTAAACAGTTTATGTATATGTTAAACCATGAATGGTGTGATAGACGAACCGAGACGTGCTTTTGACACACAGGTTCTGGCTCAGAGGCACTGCCTCGGAGCCAGAACGTGTGTGTCAAGAGCAAGTCTCGGCTGGTAAATCATCACCACCCATCATTTAACTTATTACAATACAATACATTACAATACAATACAGTAAAATATAATACAATACAATACAATGCAATGCAATACAACTGTATTGTCTGTTTGAGTCAAAGCATGACATAAATTTGCCTTTTGGCTAGACATAAAACAACAAAACAAGGCACTAATAAACACTATAAGAAAATTCCATTAAAATTATCATTGCAGCAATCTAACACAGGCAATCTATCACAAGATGGGAGGTAATGTTAAGTAGATCACACATTATATATCACGTCGTTATAAACAAGTGTGCAAAATCGAGACAGCAGTTGGAATAAAAGACTTCTTAAAAACTTTTTTATTTTTTTTTTTTTTTTTTTTTTTTTTTTTTGCAAGTGGCATGTTGAAACGTCTGCTTGCTGGTAGCATTTCAAACTGATCAATAGTGAGTGACGAGGATCACTGACAATGCTAGCAGCTTTCCTTCGGACAGCGCTATGGTGCAGATCATCTAATAGGTACTGTCTTAGGCTAAAGATCTTCCCAGGTGTTCTGACGATATGCGACAGTCTGCCCCTCTTTTTCATACAAAGGGTGCCATACCAAGCAGTGATGTTAAAAGTCAGTAAGTTTTCCAGTCTTCTATTTACGGAATCTAAGACCTTGGAACTGACATCAAAACTTCTCAGTTTCCTAAGAAGGTACAGACTTTGGTTTGCTTTTTTCACAATCAGATCGGTGTTTCAAGTACTTCCTACTATCCACAACTGTGCCACGGTATTTAAATTCAGTGACCACTTCTACAGGTTGATTATTAATTGAGACAGGTACAAAAATATCATCAACTTTCCTGTCATCAATGACGAGTTTGTTGGTTTTCTGTACATTCATTTCCAGAAAACTGTCTTTGCACCATGATTCTAATACTACTATTTGTGCAATGTACTCAGCCAGACTGTCTTCTTTTTGGAGTAGGCGTGCAAGCGCCATGTCGTCTGAGAACTATAAGAGACGAGAAGTGGCAGTATAACAACGCATTATGATCTGTGTATATCGAAAACAATATCGGAGAGAGAACACAACCGTGATGGCAGCCCGAATTTAACACCAGTTGGTCAGACGGACTGCCATGTACGTTTACACGTACAATACAATACAATACAATACAATACAATACAATACAATACAATACAATACAATACAATACAATACAATACAATACAAATCAATACAATACAATACAATACAATACAATACAATACAATACAATACAATACAATACAATACAATACAATACAAATCAATACAATACAATACAATACAATACAAAACAAATCAATACAATACAATACAATACAATACAAAACAAATCAATACAATACAATACAATACAATACAAACTTTATTGTCTGTTTGAGTCAAAGCACGACAGAAATTTGCCTTTTGCCTCGTAATAAACAACAAAACAAGACACTTATAAACACTATAAGAACATCCCATTAAAATTATCATTGCAGCAATCTACCACAGGCAATTTATCACAAGCAATTTATCATAAGATGGGAGGTAATGTTACGTAGATCACACATTATATATCACGTCGCTATAAACAAGTGTGCAAAATCGAGACAGCAGTTGGAATAAAAGACCTTAAAATCATGTGATTTTTTTGCATGTTGCATGTTGAAACGTTTGCTTGCTGGTAGCATTTTAAACTGATCAATAGTGAGTAACGAGGATCACTGACAATGCAAGCAGCTTTCCTTCGGACAGCCCTATGGTACAGATCACACAATGGGTACTGTCCTAGGCCAAAGATCTTCCCAGACGTTCTGACGATATGTGACAGTCTGCACCTCTTTTTCATACTGAGGTTGCCATACCAAGCAGTGATGTTAAAAGTCAGTATGCTTTCAATCAGTCTTCTATTTACGGATTCTAAGACCTTCGAACGGACATCAAAACTTCTCAGCTTTCTAAGAAGGTACAGACTTTGGTTTGCTTTTTCACAACCAGATCGGTGTTTCCAGTAAAAGACGTCCTACTATCCACAACTGTGTCACGGTATTTAAATTCAGTGACCACCTCTACAGGTTGATTATTAATTGAGACAGGTACAAAAATATCATCACATTTCCTGTCATCAACGACGAGTTCGTTGGTTTTCAGTACATTCATTTCCAGAAAACTGTCTTTGCACCATGACTCTAATACTGTTATATGTGCAAAGTACTAAGTCAGACTATCTTCTTTTTGGCGTAGGCGTACAATGGCCATGGCGTCTGAGAGCTTTAAGATACGAGAAGTGGCAGTATAACAACGCATTATGGTATGTGTACATAGAAAACAATGTCGGAGAGAGAACACAACTTTGAGGACAGCCTGAATTAAACACCATTTGGTCAGACAGACTGCAAAGTACATTTACACGTTGCGGCCTGTCCTTCAAAGTCTCGCACCCACAGAATAATGCCTGTGTTCACATTAAAGTCCATCAGCATCAGTGGTTCAACATTATTAAAGGCATTAGAAAAGTCAATAAAAGGAATTCTCACATGTGCTTTTAAATTTTCAAGATGTTGAAAAACAAGATCGTACAGAGTAAAGCACGCATCTTCCACACCCCTATGATTTTTGTAAGCAAATTGGAGTGGATCTAGTAGTTTGGCAACATCATTTAACAGATGCCTCCGCACTTTATTTTCCATACATTGTGAAAGAATAGAAGTCAATGCAACTGGGCGGAAATCGTTGCATTCAAGAGCATTGTGTTTTTTTTTTGGAATCGGAACAATGATTGATGATTTCCAAACATTAGGGACAGTATGAAGATCAAGCAGGAACTGAAAGATAGTAGTGAAGATCTTTCCCAATTGACCTGCACGGGTTTTCAACACTTTTCCACCTAATCCATCTGGTCCAGGTGGATTGTGTGCGTTGTGTGTATTTATCCCACAGTCGTTTGATTCGGCCCCCTGTTTTATGTCATACCGGCTTGACGTTTGGGTTGACTTGATAGAGCATATCTACACATGACTATTACTTTCATTGTTTGTTTTTGTCTGCCGTATTGAAAATACAGTAGACTTTCAAATGGGGGCTGGTCGGAGCGCATTCCGGAGCATGCACATGACGTTCTTGGCGTGCGGGTCAGAAATTATGGCAAAGAAGTAACATGACAAAAATGTCGTCATGTCTAGCTACGCAAACCTTGCTAGAAAACGTCTTTTTGGCGCGACAGCGCTGTATGTGTGTATGCATGTATGAATGTATGTGTATGTGTGTGTGTGTGTGTTTGCGCGCGCGCGCGCGCGCGTGTGTGTGTGTGTGTGTGTGTGTGAGTGTGTGTGTGTGCGTGTGTGTGTGTGTGTGTTTGTCATCGACTAGAGTCCGCGTTTGAGGACGGACAAGCTTGAAATTTTAAGATATTATCCCAAATACAATTATCTCGAGTGCTTTTTTCTGATTTTTTTTTATTAAGATGCTCATTGGCGAGAAAAGTGCCGTTTCATAAAAACCGGTTGATCCACACTGGAGGCCGCAATTTTTCTTATATTTATTAGATAGTTTGCATATTGCTAGATATAAGGGAGATATTGAATGAGATCGTTAAAATATATATTTTTCAAAACATATTTAATTATCACTCAAAAGTGATTTTGAGGGATAATTAAATATGTTTTGAAAAATATATATTTTCACGATTATGGGATTCATTTCACGAATTATATGGGTTAATCTTAATACAATTTTGTTACGAAACAAAAACCAATCTTCGCATTAATCATTGCATGATTTTTCATATACGGTATTTGCATAAGCCTACAGTTTGATTCGGCTGCCGGGCACGATTAGGTGAATGCCCTAGGTGTGAAAATCAGACAATTGTTTTTGCACCACTTTTTCAGAGTCATTTGTAAAATAGCTAACATAACTTTAATTTTTCATTTACAAAAAAAGCTTTCTTCTCATTAATACCCGCATAATTTTTCATAACAGTGTTTGCATAAGCCTGCTGTTTGTCCCGGCCCTGGGGTAGGATTAGTTCACATTGTGACCTGTAAGCTCTAGGCGTGAAAATCAGCACGAAAATTACAAAGCTGATCCTCTGATACGTGAAATGTTAGTACTGCGATGATGACGTATAACATCGAGTTCCAACGCTACTAAAATGGACACATTGGCTTTGACAAACAACGGAAATGGAGTGACCCTAACTAAATATAGCGTGATTACAATACAAAACACAGCGACGATAATCATCAGAGTGTACGATTACAATGGAGTGACCCTAACTAAATAAATAGCGTGATTACTATACAAAACACAGCGACGATAATCATCAGAGTGTACGATTAACCCCCTCACTGCCGAGAAATACTGAACACAATCCAACTGCAGGAGCCATAGATCCTAGCTGCTTGAGTCATCTTAGTCCGCTATAGCGGAGCACATTGCTTAGTGGTTGGCGCATGTCTAAGCTCTCTCATGCAACAGAGCCCGAAACACAGTTCAGCACACTTAATCATAACTGTACGAGTCCATGTTTGTTGATGTCTGCAGATTTGTCCCTGACTGCTGAGAAGCTGATGGGCTCGGTTGAGATGGATCTGCGTCACAATAACTCGCTACGCAACAACGTGACGTTTGTCAGCAGCATCGTGGGTGATCTCAGTAAAATCATGGACGAGAGTGTCACAGTTCTAAGCGACGCAAACATGGGATATAGGTATTTGTTGCAGAGAGCATCGCAGTGAAGAAAGAACCACGCGTAGAAAAGACAATTACAACACAGTGTATACTATTTTGAGTTTAAATCCTATTCTTAAAAAAAAAAATGATATACAAACAAGTACGCAATTTACTATTCATTTTTTCGTGACTGGAAGTGTCAACTGAAGGCATGACGCGAAACGTGCGATATGCCTGTTTGACGGCACACCTTCCGTTAAGACTTCATTTATCTTTTCGTGATCGAAATAAGTGTCACCTGAAGGTGTGAAACGTGTGATATGCATGTTGTACGTCAGATCGTCTGTTGATACATCATTTATCCTTTCGTCATCGAAATAAGTGTCAACTGATGGTGTAACGCGAGAAACGTGTGATGTGCTTGTTTCACGTCAGACTTTCTGTTGAGATTTCATTTATGTTTTCGGGATCGAAATAAGTTTCAACTGAAGGTGTGACGTGTGAAACGTGTGATATACATTTTCGCGTCAATCATTCAGTTGACACTTCCGATCATAAAAAGATAAATGGCAGATGCACTTGTTTGGTCGAGGAATGAGTTGCTCGACATGATCATGTTTAATTGACTTTGCCGAGTTCCGTTCTTTACACCCCTTGACTGAGGAGAACACTGAGCACCACGCAACTGCAATAGGTATAGATCCTCTTGAGTCCCCACAACTGCGGTAAGGTAGTGTGACTGCGGGGCTCATGAGGATCTATGTCTCTTGCAGCTGATGGTGTTCAATGTTTGCCGGCAGTGAAGGCTTTAGTAATTTAAAGCAGTCTGGAAAATGTCATCACGACTACACATTAGTTGCGGAAGATGGATTGAACGTAGTAGATGAGGTAGTGACCGACTAGTTCGACACCCAGATGTTCAGGCACCACTTTTGAGCTATCACGGTCGATACCGATGGGTCTCCTGCTGCATTGTGAAGTAGATATATGGAGGCGTGTGTGTGTGTTTGTGCGTTTGTGTGTGCATGTGTGTGTGTGTGTGTGTGTGTGTGTGTGTGTGTGTGTGTGTGTGTGTGTGTGTGTGTTTAAACAAATGTATTGTTCCGTAAGTGGAAATGTGGACTGGTTTCAGCAGGGAAGCACGTTTTGGTTTGGTTTACCTTTGTTATCTTGCTTTCCTGCTGGCCGGTTTGCTGCGGAACAGCCTACATCCAGGCTTTGTATTGTACACGCAGACTGCTGTCCGCCATAGACACCGTTGGCCGAGAGGTACTGCTATCCATTCACGACCCTTTCCTGACCGTCGCCCCCAACCTGGCGATAGCCGCGCGCACCGTCAATGCTTCTTCGTTCACTGGGCTGGTCCTCACGGCCAACGCCAAGGAAGACAACCGTTTTCAGGAAGACGAGGTCAGATTGTCCTCCCTTACTCATGGATCCACGATGTCATGCTAGTGCGGTAAAGATAGTCGGGCTGAAGTCGGCATCCGGTGGCGGGCCCGAGTACCTTTTCCGCACTAGGATAATGTCGCACATTATTTTTTACACTCGGATAGTCATGGATCATTGATTCAGACAAAAAAGTAATATTCATGAGCCACGATAGTTGACATGATATTGCACGCATTGAATACGTGACAGCGTGCATTATTGTAACAATCAGTGTGGCACTTTTGATAAAAGGTGACGGTGACGATGGTGACCGTCATAGATGGGACTTCAGTGGGCCGATGACGACTTCCGGTTGCCGATGAAAGGCCAACGTACACAGTGGACATTCCCTGCAGTCACATATGTTAAATGCCCTAAACATTCGTCTGTCCCAGTCATCCCCTATTTTTTTCAATCCTCTAAACAACACTACCGCCCACTTGCTGCACATTTGCCATGAACAAAATCCAAAAAAATAAGGGCATCAACCGTCTTATTTCCTGGCTATCAACATGATTCTGTACCAACCCTACATCCAAGCGCAGCCAAATTGGTACACACCTCAAATCACAATCCGCTTGGCAACTCAAACTAGGACAAAAAGTGTCCGCTGGTTAAGCCAAGGCTGGTATGAATCAAAGCACCAAACATGTCTCTTCTCATCTATCAAGAGATTTTAAGCAAATTCCAGCATGCTGCGTCTGTACAAAATGCCAAAGAAGGGAAAAGATTTTGATTAAAAACACCGGTCCTCTTACTGTCTCACTAACCTCATTTGAATATATAACATGACCTGATAACAATGATACAAATAATGCTAAAAAGTTATCAGTTTCCATAGAAGTACCCAACGGAGAAAGGAACACGCTTAGAAAAGACGGGTACAACACAATCATTGTGGCACTTTTGATAAAAGGTGATGGTGACGATGGTTACCGTCATAAATCGGACTTTAGTGAGCCGATGACGACTTCCGGTTGACGATGAAAGGCCAAAGTACACAGTGGGCATTTCCTGCAGTCACATCTGTGAAAATTGTGTTGTACCTGTCTTTTCTAAGCGTGTTTCTTTCTCCGTGTTGTGCTTCTTTGCATTTTGCACGCTTGGCAGTCACCTTTTTGGTATGGATTATTTATCAGTTTCCATGTTTTATTGTTTTCGATTATAAATACAAAATCTCCAGATGCATCCCACTTTCATTGTACGCAAGTTAATGTCTGTATTTCAGATTAGTTTTTTCACTGATATACCAAAAGTTCCTGACAAAAAGGTCAGCAGCCTCGTTCTTCCCGCCAGCCTGCTGACGTCACAAAACAGTGGATCACGCATCATCACAGCTGTCCACATTTCCGGCAAAATTTTTGAGGTTGGGTGAAACATTTTATACGCAATATGAAACCTACATTTGCGTTCATGCTTTTAACACTAGAAAATGCTGGTCACGCCCAAAAAAATCTCCTCCGGCGTTTTGGTGTTCTGTGCAGTTCCTATTATCAGCATCACTTTTGAAGTGGTTCATCCTATTAACTCATTTTACCCCAACACCGAAATCCCCAAATTTTGCCGTTGTTCTCTGAAGACTGCATTGCAGTGCAGGACACAGATCGACCATGATAGTTCAAGGGTGATGCCAGAATAGTTTGGCGCCCATAGGCGCCAAGCTATTCTGGCATCACCCTTGAACTATCATGGTCGATTCTTATCTTGCTGTGGTGTGTCTGGGGTAGAATGAGTTAAACACCAATACCGTATCTCAAAATAAATTCGGCGGTGTCACCTAAGGATTATGTAACAGTTGCAAGAGAAGGGTCAAGAAGTACCCAACGGAAAAAGAAACACGCTCCGAAGAGACGGTTGCAACACAAGTTATTAATATTTCGGGTAAATACCCTTTGTCAAAATACACAAACAAGCAGAGAGATCAGTCGCTACTTATCTTCATTCGCAGAAGGAATGTGGCAAGAGAATGGTCGACCATGATAATTCAAGGGTAGTGGCAGATTAGCTTTCAGTCGCGACACACCACAGCTAAGGCTTAACCATGATAGTTCAAGGGTGGTGCCAGAATAGCTTGGCACCTACAGGAGCCAAGCTATTCTGGCACCACTCTTGAGCTATCATGGTCGATTTGTCTGTAACGCAGACTTGAGAGAACAACTTCAAAATGTGGCTATTTCGTACATAGTCCACATTGAATTAAACCATGAATAGAGGTACTGAAACAAAAGACGTTTTGCCCGCGTTAACCTCTTAACAGCTCCGCGATATAGAAGCGTGAATACGGTATCTTCAGTAGCAGGTGGAAGGTTAACACCACTTGCTTCTGTACTCCTACAGGCAATTGAGAGGGCAAGACTAAATGTCACTTGGAATGAGACGGTGTCAGAACTGAACGACGATGTCGTCACAAAGGTCAACAGTTACGTCATGGCTGCCTCCGTCGTGGATCACGAGGTCGTGAATCTGAAGGACACGGTGAAAATCAACTTTGTACACATTGTCAAGGTATTTTAAACCCTTTTCATCGATGAAGCGAATTCTGTTATGAAAAACGACGTTTTGGGTTTAACGTCTTTTGACGAGGGAGAGGTTGAGGAAGGTGGAACTGGAGGGGTCGGGTGTGATTTGACTTCACTTTTAAAGTATAGCAACGAAATAAAATGCAAATGCAGTAAGTTTGGCCTTGCCACTGAGGATTTGAAGCGAAGAACCTGAGGGCCCCATTCAATTTGTTTCTCAACAGCATTTTCCCGTTATAATTCTTCTTTTGTCAACATTTCGTTGTCGGTGAGGGCTGTCTGGTGTGTCCGTTGTTGGTTTTATGGTACACGTGAGTGTTTTTGTGTGTGAGTATTTTTTTGTTGGTGTGTTCTTTTTGTTATTCTTATTTTTCTTGTATATTTTGTTGCGTGAATGTGTATGTAAGGGACCTTATATGTGTTGTAGGATGCAAGGTGTATGTATGTTTATATGCCATTTGTACGGAAACTAGATCTTTTCTTTGGAAAGTATTGTCTCCTTAAAATTATACATTATATTATTATTATTATTATTATTATTATTATTATTATTATTATTATTATTATTATTATTATTATTATTATTATTATTATTGTTATTATTATCAAAGTTAACAAATATGCTGTTTCACAAAATCTGTAATCACGTAACTCAGCAGGAATGCCATAATTATGTCCAAAGACAGTTACAACACAATTTATTATATTTCACGTAAATACCCTTCTCGGAAAAAGACAAACAAACAAATAGAGAGATCACTCGCTACTTATCTTATCGAAGAAGAAATGTGGTCTGGATTCCGATGTGACAGTTTTGTACATGTCTAAGGACGCTGTCAACCCGCGCTGTGTGTTCTGGAACACGAGTGCTGAGGAGGGGTGGGGCGGCTGGTCGACGGCAGGGTGTCGGCGGGTGGACGAAGCCAGCACAGACATGCGCACGTTATGTGAATGTAACCACCTGACCAACTTCGCTCTCCTCATGGTGAGTAGCACAACGCAGATCAACGCACGCACATTTGCAGGCACGCATACGCATAAGCACTCCAATACGCACACGTGTTCACTCTTTGCTATCTGCTAGTGAAAGACGTCATCACGAAGATCTCTAGACAGTAGGATTAACCCATTTGAGATGTACCGCCTTACGCGGCATAAGCGGCACGTCTCAAATGAGTTAATACAATGACAATCTCGTGTTTCCCTAAATGGATTGGCTGTCACGTGTCTTCAAAGTGTTGCCTTGGATTATTTTCCGGTTGTGATGAAACTCTATACCAAAGCATAGTGTTCACACATTAGGATAAATACGGTACGGTTTCTGTTAACGGTTTGTTTTGTGCCGATAGTCCGTGAGGCCGAGATCCACGTGAAAACTTTAGGACATGTTTAACACGGGGAGTTTAGTGAGTTGTAGGCAAAAGCTCAGTCTGTCAGAGCAGTAATACGTTAGTACGGGCTTTCTTGTTGGAGGAAACAGATGTGTTTGAGATACCCAGCCCGTATTCCAAGACTCTGAAACATAGGATTCAGGTATGTTTCTGTATATGTATTATTGATAGTTGTTTAGGTAAAGACGGTATGCGTTGGTAAGAGTAATTTTGTTGTGTAGTGTTGACCGGTTTGGTTCAGTTATGCTGGTTTGGAATTCAGTGAGGCAACCGGTGTTTTTCGTAGACAGTTATTTGCCGAGAGAGATAATTAAAGGAATGTGAGGGGTGTATGTCTAAGTCGCTATGAAGAGAGTACGTGGTTGGTTAAGCATAGTCTTTTCCAGTGTAGAGAATAGTGTATGGCGAGAGTGTTAGGTTATAGTCTGTTTTAAGGTAGTGACAGTTATTTGGGGTGTTACGAAAGTAGTCGGGTTATGAAGCACGTGTGTATGTGAATGAACGTGTGAGTCATTTGTATCATCCAGGTTACGTAATGGTCTCATTGATCCAATATGTGTGTTTAGCAAGTGTTACGATTTGGGTCCTTGTTGTTGTTTAGAGTGCTTGTTGGAGAGAGACGGACGCCGAGAAGTCAAGTCACCAGGACCTAACGCGAGACCATATCTCCAGTTCTGAACTCGGGGAGTGAGCGGCCGGTGCAAAGACACGAGGGTCACGGCGAAGAGACAGTACGAGAAACGAGGGCGTCCACGATACGAGAGACGGGACGACTCGGGAGCGTACAAGAGAGGACTTGCACGCCTAGACGTGAAAGGACCAACGTAACCAGGCGAGAACACCAAGCAGGTTGGATTAGTGAGACACTAATACCTAGCCTGGCAGTAACATTGTGTGTATGTGTATGGGATGTTGGATGTAGTGGAAAAGAAGTGATGTATATAGTTTGATGTTTGATAGTTTTGTGAGCATTCTTCTTATTTATCTTGTATAAAAGTTACTTTAGAAAGGGAGCCCGTTTGCTGAGTTTTACTGCATGAATGCGCCCGTCTGAGTCAGTGGCGGTGTATACGTCTGTTGTGCGAGAGTCTGTGCGTACGACTGGGGGCAAGTCTGCGTGCGTTACAGTGGGGACCCTGATTTATCGGTAGGTTAGAGTAGCTGCGGGCGGTAGTGGAGTTAGGGTAACGTTTTATTGATATGTGCGTGGTTGTTTGTTGGTGTTAGATTCCCCTCTCCGATTCTACGGGGTGAGATTCGTGTTTCTGTAGTTTTCTGGATCTTACGAGGAGCTAGTTCTTGTTCCTTCCTTTTGTATAGGTAGCATTCTTTTTCCTTGCTCTTCTTTCTATCGTTCTTAATTTTTTCGTTCCATCTGGACGTCAAAATAGGCCACTGTTTCTTCTGCGTAGGTTGTTGATATTGTGAGTTTTCATTTTTATGTTTTTGCCGTTAATTTGGTTGTGATTTGTATTTTACGTTTTCGAATTTTTGGAAGTTGTAGTAATTATGGATTCGGACCCTGTAGATGCGTATTTTAAACAAGGTGAGAGGCTAGGTCTTAAGGACGAGAGAGGGAGAGAGAGGGAGAGAGAGGGACAGAGAGGGACAGAGAGGGACAGAGAGGGACAGAGAGGGACAGAGAGGGACAGAGAGGGAGAGAGAGGGAGAGAGAGGGACAGAGAGGGACAGAGACGGAGAGAGAGGGAGAAAAATGAAATGAAATGAATGAAATGAAACTTTATGAAATGAAATGAAACTTTATTTCTCAAGGGATAAAGTAATTAGCACGTGTGCCATTTTTCATACTTGCCGTTGCTACTCTACAAACACAGGATAATAATTGTAATACTAATAGTACCAAATTACACACACAAAAAATTAGAAAACATTAAACATGAAGAGACATTAAACAAAATTCATTCATTCATTCGGTCATACAAAAAACAAACGAAAAATAGAAAGTACACGCAACGCGCGCACACTGACACATACACGCTCGCGCGCACACACAGACACGCGCTAATGATAACTTGACCTATATACGAAGCAAATCATTTGGATCATAGTGAAAATTCACTTCAGACAGCAAAATTATTTGGATTATAATAGAAAGTTGAATTATGTAATTAGGCGATTATTATTAGTATGCACAAACCATACGGCAGCATGCACTGATTATACGATAAGCACATGTTTGATACGAATACTTGTGGTAGATTATGTCAGTATCAGCAGACAAGTACTTGAGGAGGCATTCCTTGAAAGAGGAGAGGGAGCTAGCGTGTGTTATACATGTTGGCAGTGTGTTCCAGAAAGATGCGCCTGAGAAAGATACACTGGTTTTAAATAGATCTATCCTGGGGCGAGGTGTAATAAAGTTTCGTCTTGAAGTAGAATAACCTGAACTTGCCTTGGTAAAGAGATTACAAAGATATTTTGGGTGAATCTCATTTCAGATTTTATACATAACCACACCCTTGTTTAAGAGGTGATGCTTGCTAAGAGGTAGCATTTTCAGTTTTACAAGTCTTTCATCAGTTGTTAGGGCTGAATCAGGCAGGATATGTTTCGCTGCTCTCCGATGCAGGGAGTTAAGCCTCTTCAAGTGTCTGTCACCGCTGCCATCCCATATCGTGGACGCATAATCGATGTGGGATTTGACATGCGCATTGTAAAATAACTTGCGGGCATCAACATCGATAAAGTACTTCAACTTTGAAAGCATAAAAACATTTCTAGCAACAGTTTTACATACAGCATTTATGTGTGATTGCCACATCATCTGGTCATCAACAATTACACCAAGTAATCGGTGTTCCGTGACCTGATTAACGATGTCATTATGGATAGTCAGGCTGAGTGTAAGTGGCTTGAGCTGGTGCTTCTGACGGGTTGCTATCGTCATGCATTCCGTTTTGGAAGGATTTAAAATCATTTCATTGTTTGCGCACCAAGTGGCAATTTCGCTCAAACCCTGCTGCAAACGGCCATTTAAATAATCAATACTCTTGTCCGGGGTGTGAATTGTGGCGTCATCATCGAATAAATCACATGAAATTTTGTCGCTAGTCAAATGTAGCGGTAGGTCATTTATAAAGAGGCAAAACAGAAGAGGCCCTAGGACTGAACCCTGGGGAACTCCCCGTGTTACTAATCCGCTTGAGGAGTATGATCCATTGACCATGACGCGCTGTTGTCTGTCGCTAAGATATGAGGCAAAAAGTGGAGTTGTGCCATAGTAGTAAAGAGATTTCTGGCTGTAGTTAATTGAGGAAGAAATGCATTTATTACCAAACGAACTACCGAAGTACACATTTAGCTTGGAAAGTAGAAGTTTATGGTCCACAAGATCAAAGGCTTTTCGTATGTCAATAAATACAGCGCCGGTAAATTCGCCCTTATTTATTGAGCGTAGCCACACATCAGTTAGACGTGCTAGGGCCGTGTGACAGCTGTGCTTTGGTCTGAATCCCGACTGAAGGGGGTGGATTAATGTATGATTTTCTAAATATTCCAAGAGATGTTTATGGATATGCCGTTCAAGTGGTTTACTAAGGATGGACAATAGTGAGATGGGGCGATAGTTATTAACATCAGTCATATCTCTTGTTTTCGGGAGGGGTATAACCTTGGCTTTTTTAAGTTCCTTTGGGAAAATATTCGTTTGAAGGCACAAATTATAAATATAGGTTATTGTTTCAATAACATAAGGAATAGCTAATTTAAGTATTTTGGGGCTGATTTCATCTGGCCCAGACGATTTCTTATTCTTCATTGAACTAATTGTCCTACCGACTTCGTGCACTGCCAGTGGTGGAATCACGAAAGGATCAGATCCTGCAGTTCGCGTTCTACAAAAGTCAACTAGTCTGTCTGAGCAAGAGTAGGGCTGAGAACTTGCTTCTGAAGGGACAAGAGACTCGGCAACTGAGAGGAAATGGTCGTTAAACATGTCTGCAGTCAGATCAGAAGGGATTAAAGGAGATTTTTTACACTTGCCTCCAGTCACTACGGCCATAGCGCGCCAGAGCGTGGACATGTCTTTGTCTTGTTTAATCAAGCGATCAATAAAAGATTTTTTAGCCTGTCGCACAAGAGATTTTACGCGATTGCGCTCACGCTTAAATTCAGTGAAGCACTTCTGCTGTCTCAGATCATCTCTCACCCTCATAGCTTGAATGATGTCTTGAGTAAGCCACGGCGGGAGTGATGCGTGTTTGACGCGTCTCCTCCGCAGGGGCGCATGTTTATTTAAGCTCTTAAGAAAGATGGTATACCAAACAGACAGAGCGCTGTCAGGGTCAGATGTACTAAATACTTCATCAAAAGGTGCGCTGTTAAGATCAAACAGAAACTCGCTTTCATTAAAACTTTTAAAGGAGCGATATGTGATATACGTATGACATTCTTTCTTTGCTTTAGGGAGTTTAGTAGACCACGTACAGCGGATGGGAAAATGGTCGCTGATACTAAGGTTACCGACAGATACATTATGAACAGACTCTGGCTTGGTTGTGTATATATGATCTATGAGTGTGGATGTTGTTTGTGTGATCCGTGTGGGTGAAGTGATTAACTGTTGCAGACCCAACAACGTTAACGTAGAGTCCCACGCATGGTGAGGCTTTAGCATGTCTATGTTAAAGTCTCCCATGAGGATGACATTGGAGTTGGGGTTACAAGCTTTATCACACATACTAAGGAAATCATCATACCACTCAAAGTTCGCAGCAGGGTTGCGGTACAGAAGGCCAATAAGAAATGATGGAGATTGGGGGGCCTTCAGTTCAAGCCACATACACTCAATATCTTTGGTTTCTAAATCATGTCGTCTACGTATAAAATCTTGAATAGACGAGTGAACATAAGCAGCTAATCCTGTCTGTCCATGGGCCGTAGGATCACGTCTCATGACAGTAAATCCAGGAACTTGGATGGATATATCTGATACATTTGAATTGAGACGTGTTTCAGACAGTCCAAAAATATGAAACGGGTCTGCTCCATTTAGATAAACACATATGTCAGGCAACTTATTGCAAAGATGGTAAATATTGAGATGACCAATGCGGAGATCTTTCGTCTTGAGTTTTACGCCACTCATTTCACGCAAAGTCAATGTGTTTGTAGAAAAAAGAAAAAAAAAACAATAGAATGTATCCGTAACACGTGCCAAATAGAAAGTAATAATAATGATACAAATAAAAAGTATAAAATCACTAACTAAACTATTCTAAGTGCAATAAACACAATAAACAAAGACTAGAGGCGTAATCACTGTACGCAGGGGAATAGGCCTTCAGAAGGCTTACACACGTCCGTGGGGACTAAAATATCCCAGGTACTCTTCAATGTCTCACACCCCGAATCAACAAAAGATTAAAATCCGGAGAAAATTAGTTTTCAGCAATTGTCACCAGTAACAGTGAGAGTCTGTGTGGCTGCGATTCGTGCAACTAATTAATATTAACACAGACAGACAGTAGCATTGAAAACTATAGTCCACACTTTTGACGGAAACATCGTCAATGAGACTGCAGAGCTCGCTAGAGAAAGTCCTTCAAGCGACTCCGTATACAGTGTAATTAATCTTTCTGGTGAAGAACAACACTGGACGTCGTAAGCACTCGCTCTAAACACACGATGCTAGGCCTGTAATGTTTGTGTTGTTGTTTTTTCTCATCAACAATGAAGGTCAAGTCACTGACGTCTTTGTGTCACGAAAGAAAATGACACATAATCTTATTATTCCCTGGTAGAGAATGCAAATGAGAAAAATAGCACACAACCTAACAGAAAAGAAAATTCAAATGACGCAGAAACTCTGTCCACCCGAGCAGTCACGAACACTGTTTCAAACGACAGTTTTATATATTCATATATATGTGAACGGCACTTGGCACTGAATTCAGAAGTGTCCACGTTCAGCTTGCAGTGTCCTACAACGCGAACCGACAAAATGATGCAGTCTGCGCTACAACAAACAAACATCCCTAACTTCCCTAATTACACCGGGGGAGGGGGGTAGGGGCGGAAAGGGGGGAGGGCGGAGGGGGGCGTGCGGCGAGGTGGAGGGTAATGGGGTGGGGTGGGGGTTACTGCTGAGTAGAATTGCAATATGGCTTGTGCAATGCTAACGCTTAAATCAGGACCAAAAAGGTGACTGCCAAGCGTGTAATATGCAAAGAAGTATCCAACGGAGAAAGAAACACGCTTAGAAAAGACGGGTACAACACAATTTATTAATATTTCGGGTAAATACCATTTGTCAAAATAGACAAACAAACAGAGAGATTAGCCGCTACTTATCTTCATTGGCAGAAGGAATGTGGCAACACTTAGCTCCTGAACTTGATGTGAATCAAGAGGGGAGGCAGTGAGGGCTAATCCCCTCTTCTCCCATCCTCTGGTATTAGGCGCTGAAAGATGGCTCGCTGTCATAGTAGATGGTAAGGGAGGGTACTCCGTAGCAGCGGACAGTTGTAGCGGCCGACTATGCCTCTGTTCCTGACACAGAGGGGTGGTGGTGTGTGCCCGAGACCTGCGAGAAGCCTCCAGGCCACTGCTGGTGGTCGCTGAAGACTCACGCCTATCAGCGGCCTGACCAGGGGCTGCCTCAAGAGCGGCGGGGGCAGGCCCGGGCTGCTGGTGGTGTTGCGTAATACACTTGTCCTCACCAGTGTACTGTGACCCGGGGAGAGGACGTGAATCGGATGAGTGGCCACTGCTCGGCTGTGCGGCCCGTCTGTCCTCACCCGGGGACGTCGGCGGCAGGTCAGCGCGTCGTATGTTCCGGGCCAGTGCACTAACACCGTGGTCGCTGGGGTGGAGCTTATCATAATACATGACCTGCTTGGGTGCACCTCTGCTTGACAGGAAAGTTGATGTGTGGTCGATAAAAGTGACCTTTTCCTGTTTGCACACAGTTTTGAGGGCTTTGTTCGAGTCGTGTGCAGGTCGGTGTAGGGGATGATGGCTGCCACGTGTCGGGAGGAGGGAAGACATTAAATGACTACAAATTTTGTAGTCTTTCTTTGGGGAACTTTGCTGACAGCAGGCCACAAAGTTTGAGCCACGTCTGTTGGCTGACAGCCCCATCCCAGCAGCTGTTGATGCCGACGTGGATGGTGACAGTCCGTATAAAAAAAAAAATTATTAGGGTTTAGGGGTTGTGCACTCAGCCACTGACCCAGGTGATCCACCGTCAGCAGTCGTCATTCTCTTCTCATCGATGAATTTGGTGACAGAGTCTCCAATGAGAAGAGTGTTTACCTCAGGGCGGATTTTCATTCTGCGGAGTCTGTCCAGTGGTGTCATATTGCTGTCCTGCTGCTTGTAAGTTTGCTGTCCCTTTTTCACGCCGGTATTTTGGGGCTGGAGGACAGCAGACTGATTATCATCCTGGCCCAACCCCTGGAACCTGTTTGATGTTGACACGTTGGCTAGGAATTCAACGCTGACAATGTCAGCATGATTGTGCTGGAAGGAGGGTGCAGTAGTGGAGGGTGCTGGGGAAGGTTGTCGAGCATGAGGGGTTTTTATCTCAATGGACTGGCTAACGAAAGTGTCAAGGCGTTTGTTGATTTCGTCTAGCTTTCCTGCATGACAGTCTCTGGAGGAAACGAGGCTGCTCATCTTTTTAGCGAGTATAGCGTGGTCGTTTTTCATCTCTGCTGTAGTTGTGTTCATCAACTCTCGCAGCCCTGTATCAGTAGCCTTGATTTCCTTTTTGGCCTTTACCTCGCTGTCGAGGACAAGGGATGCCAAGTTGTCGTGCCCCTGTCTGAGGTCAGCACACTCCTTCCTAACACCCTGCAGCTCGGCACGGCACTGACGCAGCTCTGACTGGAGAGTGGTGATGGCGGCTGTAGACTCGGCCAGTTGATGTTGCAGCGCGATGATCAGTCTCAGTGCCGTACTCTCAGTCAGAGGAACCAGGGCGCATGGTGTTAAAGGGGCTGCGTTGATCTTGTCCGGGATATCGGTGATTTCATTAGCCACGGGTGTACCCGTTGGTGGGCGGAGCTGTGGGTGATTATTTGCGTTTAAGACTGCATGGCCGGGCTGAGATGCGAGTGGAGACTGGGAGGGTGAAGTTGAGGAGTCAGATGAGGGGGGTTCAATGGCAGGTATTGACGGGGTAATCAGGGGGTGTTCGGACGAGGATTTAGATATCGGGGATTCAATGGCAGGGGTTGTCTCGTCAGACATTGTGCTCACTATTGTTTTCATCCTGTCAAATTCCTCATCCACCCACTGTCGGCATGCGGTCCCTTGCACAAGCACAGTGCCTGTAGTATGGTAGAGGGTGATAGTGATGAGCTTGCTCGATTCGAGGTAGAGTTGGAGAAATGTCTTGTAGAGATTAGGAGGGGAAGGGTTGCACATTGGAGTGGGGAGGGTGATAATGCTGAGCTGATTTCTGGTTTGCTCGTAGTCGAACCAGTCGGCGGTAATGGCGGCTGGACACCCGGCGACGTACCGTGTGTGGAGTATGAATCTCCATAGCGGAAGTTTATCGCTAGTGAAAGTCTTTTGAATAGGATCCATTGTATGGCGAATTTTCTCAATGGAAGTGTTCATGGCGTGCTTGGCATTTGCAGATCGGGTGATAGGGCCCATGGTGGTGGTGGAGGGATAGGGGAGGGGGCGGCGGTGGTAGAGGGAAGGGGTGGTGGTATGCTACACATGAAGTGCCAGCATGCAGCTAGCAGCCCATGGTGAAATTTAAGGTGGTGGACTGATGGGAGGGTGTGGTGGTGGAGGAAAGATGGTGGGATAGGGGAGGGTGTGGTGGTGGAGGGAAGATGGTTGGATAGTTAATTATCTGACATGGTTGGCGCGGGTGGAGGGGCCCATGGAGGAGGGAGGGTGTGTTACACAGCTGGTGCCAGCCTCATGGTCATGCCGATTGCCATGATAGCTCATTGCTGCGCTCAAGAGTGACGCGGCAGCGACTGTCAAGCACTGGGGCTAGCGTCACTTTTTACACACATCTGGAATAGAAGAGAATTCTAACGGCTCAGACTCAGAAATGCCTTACTAATCATCAGTTGATAAGCTGGAATGTGAGCTCGCACTAGCAGAGCGGTCTGTTTATCATCCCTGTCAACACGTCTAAAACTCGATGGAAACAGTCACTGAATCTACTCGCGCAGCCAGGATTCTCATGCGCTTTCGCATCTGCGGGCACATAAGGATCTCTGTATAGGTTCACAGCAGACTCGCATCTGGAGACTGACTGCTTAATACGACTGTACTAGGCACGCCGGCCACTCTGGCGCCAAGCGACACAGAAACGGAAGCGTCTGTAACCGGACTCAGTGACTGGGTGTAGGCGACTTAAATAGTTTATCAGATAGACAAAAACTGCCCATCTAATACAGTACTCAAGTGCCTACAGAGTTTAAGTCCGCATTCCTTTTGCGGTCTAGGGAAGGACTGAAGATTGCTGTGGAGAGTAGACTGTAAGTCTACTCTGGTCTCGCATGCGCACAACTAAAATCCGTGTTTACTTGCCTCGCGTTGTGTTCAAAAAGCCAAAGTTGCTTGCGCAATGGACCGACCACAGTATCCAGAAAAACCCTATTTTGACTGGACTTGTTGTTATCGTTCCTACTGAGCTGCTAGTAACGTGCGCTCGCACGATCAGTACACCGTCATACATGCACGGACGTACACACACACAAACCTCTCGCACGTACACACGCACAGTCTCAGTCTCGCTCTCACGCTAGCCGCTGAGCATCATAAGATAGAAGTAAGGTTCCAAGATTTATTTGTACCAGAAAGCATTCATGATGAAACAACACAATCAAAATTAGTCAAACCAAGACAAATCCTTAATAACCTTAAACACCTATAGGCATAATACCTATACCTTCGATTACGACACCTAGCAGGCCTATCTCCTATGACTAACACCTATAACGTTGAATACGATTCCTAGCGAACCTAACTCCTAGGCCTAACACCTATACGCACTTACCTATAACACCTACGCGCAATCCTAACACAGCCTAAGCCCTATTTAGGTGAATTAGAACTGAACTAAAACGCTACTGTCCTATGGGGTAGGGCCGGGGTGGTTGAGGAGATCATTGTTCACAATCGCCTCGTGGGGTAGGGTCGGGGTGGTTGAGGAGATCATTGTTCACAATCGCCTCGTGGGGTAGGGTCGGGGGTTGAGGAGATCATTGTTCACAATCGCCTCGTGGGTTAGGGCCGGGGTGTTGAGGAGATCATTGTTCACAATCGCCTCGTGGGGTAGGGCCGGGAAATGTAGGAGATCATTGTTCACAATCGCCTACGGGGGAAGAGGGAGGGGTGGTGAGCATTGTTCACACTCACCCCGAGACTGAGAATCGGCCGCTTTATGTAGGCTCCCAGCCTCTGGGTCCGGAAACTACGTCACAGCTTCGCGCGTGTAGTCCGCTACACACTAACTAGCTAAGTCAGCAAAATTCTCGCTCACAGTGCGCCGAGCGTGCACTAAACCACTGAACTCTGACTCGCTGGTAGTAACTAGTGATAGCGTTAGCAGAGGGCACCTCTGCTACACGTCCATGTTCCAATGCCCGAAGTATTCAACAGAACAGTGATGAAGAAGAAGAAAACGAAAAAAAAAAAAAAAAGAAACGCTAATAACTCTGGAAAAATGAATGTTACACAAATGGAAAAATCACACTCCAATAGAAGTCACTATCACAAGTCACTGAAGCTAAAAATCACACATCACAACCAAACACTGCCAACACAATTGTCACTGGAGACGGAGCGATGGAGGGAGAGGGGGAGGGAGGAGGGAGGGAGGAGGGAGGGAGGAGAGGGGAGGGATGGGGGAGGGGGAGAGGGGGAGGGAGAGACTTAAAGGAGAAGGAATTAGAAGTACAGACAGAGAGAGAGAAAGAGAAGAGAGCATTTCAGAGAGACAAAGACGAGAAGTCTCTAGCGTTTCAGGGAGAGAAGGACGAGAAGGAACATGCGTTAAGAGAGAAGGAACTAGAGTATCAGAGAGAGGAAAAAGACACAGATAGGGCGGTGCAGCTGCAGTTTGCTCGAGATTCGGGGTCTAGAACAGCTCCAGGTAGTGATTTGGTAGGCCGGGGCATACGTAATTTTCCTAGACTGCCAATGTTTAAAGAGTCTGTGGACTCTATTGACGCTTTTCTGTGTCGTTTTGAGGCTCACGCGCAGGCGTTGAGTTGGCCTTCTGCCAACTGGCCCGTTTTACTTTCGGCTGTGCTAGAATTTCAGGCCTTGAGTCTTGTCCATAGCTTGAACGTTTCGGGAAACGTAGATTACGAGACTTTGAAGGAGTGTCTTTTGCAGAGTTTCAGTGTAGTGCGGAGGTTTTCAAAGAACGCTTGAGAGCATGTAGGCCAGAGACAGGGGAATCGTTTGTGTCGTTTGGCAAGCGATTGTCCCATTTGCTCGTACGTTGGGTCGAACTGTCAAAGATCGAGCACACGTACGAGGCATTATTCGATCTCGTGTTGGCGGAACAGTTCTTTGGTAGCGTTTCCAAGGATTTAGCGGTATTCTTGAGGGAGCGTAACCTCAAGACTACGGACGAGTTAGTATAGAACGCGGAGGCTTTTCGGCTGGCGCATCCGACGAAAAACCTCACGCGTAGGACCGAGACACCGCCAGTCGGGTTGGTCGCTGCTAACACGTCAGGGGGATATAGGGGCGTCAATACCTTACGTGGAGCCCAACTGGTTAACGGTAGAGGTACTCTTCGTTTTCGACGCGGTGATCGAGGTAACAGCAATGGCGGTCGCGATCCGTACGCACGAGGAGAAACATCTGGTCGTGGGTATGGTCGTGGTCGTATTGCGAATTCGGACACTCAGTGCTTCGCGTGTCATAAGTACGGACATTTTAGTCGTGAGTGTCCTAACACTAGTTCAGGGATTCAGTGTTTCACATGTCAGGGGTATAGCCATCTGGCTCATCAATGTCCTAACAGTCCTGGTATGGTGGAGAGGGCGGAGCAGTCCACTCACGTAGCCAGTTTTGCAGTCCCAGTCGGGGAGGAACCACAGCTGGGCGCAATATGTTCAGCTGACAGAGGTTTTTGCCTACCGCTGGTGGACGGGATTGTTAACGGATGTCTTGTTTCAGTTCTCCGTGACTCGGGTACAACGACAGCGGGGGTCAGACGTGGCTTAGTTAGGGAAGATCAGTTCACAGGGGAGACACAGAAAGTGATTTCGTTCGGAGGGAAAGTAGACGTTTTTCCGTTGGCTAAGATAGAGATTGACACAGAGTTTTTCACAGGGGATCTGATTTCTTGTGTCATCGAGCCGGTAGTGGATTTAGTTCTGGGTAATATGAAGGGTGTGCATCCAGTCGTCCATAGGGTCGAGGCGTAAGCGAGCTCATGTTCCTAGCGATACAGTCGCATCAGTCGCGACGAGAGCTCAGATCAAGCGTGCTCGTGAGCAGAGAGATCGTGTTATTTCCGTTCAGAATCAGGGGATCGGTCAGCGGGTTTGGCCCAACAGTCGGGTTGGTCTGAGACGGCATAGTTTTGTTGCAGACAGAAATGCCGCTCAGCTCCCAATATGTAGGTAGGTCGGAGACTGTAGTCTCGCAATTGTGTGAAGTTGG
This sequence comes from Semisulcospira habei, assembly GCA_036245525.1. Taxonomy (NCBI): domain Eukaryota; kingdom Metazoa; phylum Mollusca; class Gastropoda; family Semisulcospiridae; genus Semisulcospira; species Semisulcospira habei. Next base: position 20,558,653 of record BTPG01000003.1, on the reverse strand, counting down.
ATCGTTTTCATTTTTGGAGCTGTTGGCGCGTTAGGTCTGTTTTTGTGTTCGCTGTGCGATCCGAGAGTGTACGTTGAGGTTTAAGACTGTTCTATCTTTGCGTTCTTGTATTCTATATAGTTCGAGTTAGTCCCTTCTTGTTCTGTGATAGGATAGTGTGGTGCGTCGAGTAGTCTTAAAAAGAAACTCGGTCGTTTCTTTTTTTTTCACCAGGAAGGGGGAATTGTGATGAAACTCTATGCCCAAGCATAGTGTTCACACATTAGGATAAATACGGTACGGTTTCTGTTAACGGTTTGTTTGTGCCGATAGTCCGTGAGGCCGAGAACCACGTGAAATCTTTAGGACATGTTTAACACGGGGAGTTTAGTAAGTTGTAGGCAAAAGCTGAGTCTGTCAGAGCAGTAATACGTTAGTGCGGGCTTTCTTGTTGGAGGAAACAGATGTGTTTGAGATTCCTAGCCCGTATTCCAAGACTCTGACACCTAGGATTCAGGTATGTTTCTATATATGTATTAATAGTTGTTTAGGTAAAGACGGTATGCGTTGGTAAGAGTAATTTGGTTGTATGGTGTTGACCGGTTTGGTTCAGTTATGCTGGTTTGGAATTCAGTGAGGTAACCGGTGTTTTCGTAGACAGTTATTTACCGAGAGAGATAATTAAAGGAATGTGAGGGGTGTATGTTTAAGTCGCTATGAACTAGTACGTGGTTGGTTATATGCATAGTCTTTTCCAGTGTAGAGAATAGTGCATGGCGAGAGTGTTAGGTTATAGTCTGTTTTAAGGTAGTGACAGTTATTGGGGGTGTTACGAAAGTAGTCGGGTTATGAAGCACGTGTGTGTGTGAATAAACGTGTGAGTTATTTGTATCAGCCAGGTTACGTAATTGTCTCATTGATCCAATATGTGTGTGTTTAGCAAGTGTTACGATTTGGGTCCTTGTTGTTGTTTAGAGTGCTTGTTGGAGAGAGATGGACGCCGAGACCAGGACCTAACGTGAGGTCATATCTCCAGTTCTAAACTCGGGGAGTGAGCGGCCGGTGCAAAGACACGAGGGACACAGCGAAGAGACAGTACGAGAAACGAGGGCGTCCACGATACGAGAGACGGGACGACTCGGGAGCGTACAAGAAAGGACTTGCACGCCTAGACGTGAAAGGACCAGCGTAACCGAGCGAGAACACCAAGCAGGTTGGATTAGTGAGACACTAATACCTAGCCTGGCAGTAACATTGTGTGTATGTGTATGGGATGTTGGATGTAGTGGAAAAGAAGTGAGGTGTATTGTTTGATAGATTTGTGAGCATTCTTCTTATTTATCGTGTATAAAAGTTACTTTAGAAAGGGAGCCCGTGTGCTGAGTTTTACTGCATGAATGCGCCCGTCTGAGTCAGTGGCGGTGTATACGTCTGTTGTGCGAGAGTCTGTGCGTACGACTGGGGGCAAGTCTGCGTGCGTTACACCGGTGAACACAACTTAAATCTGCACTGTCAGTCGTGGTAGGGCTGATTATAAAAAACGGAACGTGAACTTTCTTCCTGTTTCTTGTACGAGTTCTGACTCTGACAGAATTGTTGCTTCCGCGCTGCATGACTCTTGCCAGAGAGGTGTAGTCGTACCCGGAATACACTGCCATGCGTTGTCTCTCGTCTGCTATTAAACGGGTGTCAGTCCTGGTTGTGACTCTGACAATCACAGTTAGGTTTCGTTTGAAAAGAACGACTGCCAGCAACGAACAAGAGCAAAGTCACGGCGCATGACCTGCTCCTACCATTAACACAGACAACACGCCAAGCATCTCCAAGAGACATAGGTCACGGCGCATGACCTGCTCCTACCATTAACACTCCAAGCATCTCCAAGAGACATAGGTCACGGCGCATGACCTGCTCCTACCATTAACACTCCAAGCATCTCCAAGAGACATAGGTCACGGCGCATGACCTGCTCCTACCATTAACACTCCAAGCATCTCCAAGAGACATAGGTCACGGCGCATGACCTGCTCCTACCATTAACACTCCAAGCATCTCCAAGAGACATAGGTCACGGCGCATGACCTGCTCCTACCATTATAGACAACACTCCAAGCATCTCCAAGAGACATAGGTCACGGCGCATGACCTGCTCCTACCATTAACACTCCAAGCATCTCCAAGAGACATAGGTCACGGCGCATGACCTGCTCCTACCATTAACACTCCAAGCATCTCCAAGAGACATAGGTCACGGCGCATGACCTGCTCCTACCATTAACACAGACAACACGCCAAACATCTCCAAGAGGCATAGGTCCCGGAGGGCTCATGAGGATCTATGCCTCGGAGATGTTTGGAGTGTCTATGCCCATGATCCAAAATGATTATGCGCCGTGATTTCGCTCTCGTTCGTTGTTGGCAGTCGTTCGGCTAAATCGTAACCTCCCTAGTGTTGCTTGTTGGCAGTCGTTCGGCTTAATCGTAACCTCCCTAGTGTTGCTTGTTGGTAGTCGTTCGGCTAAATCGTAACCTCCCTAGTGTTGCTTGTTGCAGGACGTGTACCACAGACGTGATACGGTGCCGACGCCACAGAGCCAAGTCCTGTCCATCATCTCCTACACCGGATGTGGCGTGTCCTTCCTGGCGCTCGCGCTCACCATCTTCACCTACTGCATCTGGAAGTGAGTACAGGGCGTTTGACATTTTAGCGGACAATGTTTTTCGCAAATATCTCCGCAAAGATATATCAATCTTAGTACCAACATCATTCAGTAACAGTTGACTTAATACGACTTGCTTTTATGAACATCGACCTCTGTCACTTTTGATATCAATTTTAGAACCAGCATCATTCAGTGACAGTTGACCTAATACGACTTCCTTTTATGAAAATCAAACTCTATTTAAATTTTGCTGTACAGTCGTAAAATGTCCAAATTCTTTCATGAAATGACTGATATTGCATCCCCAAATGTGCCCCAGATATAATAAGAATAAGAGTACGTTATTGTCTCGAAGAGGGAAATTCACTTGTGGTACATTTATAACAAGTAGTACAAACAAAACAAAGAGAAATTCTAAATGAACAAAGTATACACCACAAAATCTTTACACATAGCTCTTATACATCTCACACATAAACATCATTTATGCACTGAGCGGCACTTACACATTCATAAATTAAGCCCAGTTTATGAAAGATCCATTTTCACGTGACCTGGCCAAGTTTTTAAACCTGAAACAGTGCAGGCATACATGAAGTCTCTGGCATGCTTGACCTCGATATTGAAATGTTCCGGGGCACTATTTAGTGTATTGAAAATGACTTGCTATTGTCTTTTCACCCAATGTTTACAACTGTAAAGCAAACAGCGACAAATCATAGGAGTTCAGTAAAAAATATTCCACATTAGGTCAATTGTCAGAAAAATCTTTCTTGGCGGAGATGTTTGGGAAACACGTTGTACGCTCCGACGTCACACGACCTACATTAACCCCTTCACTGTCAGTGGCTGCACATTGTCTCTGAAATCGTTGATCCAACACCAGAATATCGCAGTCGATCAAACAACAGGGGTAAAAAGTGGTGTCAGCAAGAGCCACAGATCTTCATGAGCCTCCGCCACTGCGGGGGCTCATTAGGATCTATGTCTCTTGCATTTGGTTTGTATTCATATTTATTCTTGGCAGGCAATTGTTAGTATTGACGTCATTCAACAGAAGCTTTCTTTGACATGGAAAACTAAGTGTATTGTTAGCTTGAACTACTTAAAATTGATAGTCACACCTGAAACGCCCGTCTCGCTTCGACATCGTGTCGTCTTGCATCGGTCTCTCAGTATTAGCTATTGTAAACATGTTTGTGATGATTATTTTTTTGTGTTTAAATTTCTTTCACAATACTCGTTGTTCGGACATCAGAAACAGGACAAATTTATTTGCTCGAGTTTCGACTAGAATAGTTGATTAAAAGCCGGACTATGCCATATCGCACATTTCTTCCTCGGATTTTTAACTCATTCGAGACGTGTCGCCTCCGGACACGCGGCTTATCCTACGTATCCGGATGCAGCACGTCTCGAATGCGTTAATTCGTTCGCTGTCGGTAGCGCTTTGTGGCCAAGTGGTTCCTGCAGTTTGAGTCTACTTTTGATTTCCACTGACTTACATCGTAGCGGGGGTGCGTCGGTTATATATACCAACTCCATAATTTCATCTAATCTAATCTAATTTTTAATCTAATTTCAGTCCCACGTCATCAACGAAGAAGGGAAACGAGCCTAAAGGCCACCAGCGGTAAGAAGCTTTTGTTTTTGTTGTTTCCTTTGTTTTTAATTTGAAAAAAAAAAGATTATCAATTTCAAATTGATTGCTAAGAGAACACAGCGGTGTGAGTTTGAGTGACCGTTCTAAATCAAGGGCAATGCTCGTTTTGTTTGGCGCGTGTGAAGGGGGCGGGCGGGAAGGGAAAGGGGAGGGGGGAGGGGGGAGGTAGGTAGAGGCAAGGTGAATGAGGGAGAACGGATATTACTTTGCACAGTGTGTCCTACATCTCGAAGATTTCTCCACTTGCACTGAATTGATTCTTTTACGTCTCTCTCTCTCTCTTCTCTTTTGATGGCAATTTTTCGGGGGTGGGAGGAGGGGGCAAAGGGGAGGCAGGGATTGTGTGTGTGTGTGTGTGGGGGGGGGGGGGGGTATCTGGAACCACCTTCCCCGAATCAATCCCTGTTACTAGATCTTTATAACTCGCTCTTTCGTGTTTCATGTTTTGCTAAACAGGAGGACCAATTTCAACAAACCGACGACGATCCTGCTCAACCTCTGTTCCACCATGGCGCTCTCTAACCTGGTGTTCGTGGCGGGGATGCAGTCTTACACCATGCGGCATCACTGGGCGTGCAAGGTAACTGCTGTTCAGCCTGCTCACTAACATGGCCGGATCGACTATATAGCTCAAGGGTGGTGCCAGAATTGAAAAGGCTTCACTAGTGAATTACCCATTCAGTTCTGACACTATAGTAGGATGTGTATCGACCATGACAGTTCAAGGGTGGTACCAGTATATCTTGGCGCTCGTAGGCGCTAAGCTACTCTGGCATCACCCTTGAACTATTATGGTCGATCTGTCTTCTCAGCTGGATTACGGTCTTTAGAGGACAAATACCACAGGTAAGAATTTCGTCCATAGAGGCCCAGGTGAGCTTGGTAGTCTTTAGTTGTGTAGAGACGTATGGTCCGACATAAACAATGCACACATTGAGTTATATAGTTGACAGCTTACAAAGTCTGTTTGCTCCTCGCATGTCTATTACAGTAAGAGAATGTATCTGTTCTTTTAAGTATGTGTACCAGTTAGCGTGACAGTCACTGACGCCCTCGTAGATGGAGCTTTTGACTCATTCACTGTCAGCACACGGCGAGGAATATTCAAAATGCAAGAGGCATAGACCCTAATGAGCCCCCGCAACTGCGGGGGCTCATGAGGATCTATGCCTCTTGTTGACCCAATTTTCAATACCATGTTCATTCGAGATATGTTTGGTTTTTTTTTTTTTTTTTTTTTTTTTTGGGTGGGGGCGGGGGGGGGGGGGGGAGGCGCTGAAAATTACTCCAATTGAAAGACACAAGCTGCGATTTGTGCCAGGAAGGGGTTAAAGTGCCCGGTAGACGATGTCCGCGGTCAACTGTTGGACTCGCCATTGCCATTTATGTGCGTGCAGGTCGTGGCGATGTTGCTCCACCTGTGCCTGCTGTCGTCGCTGTGCTGGATGGCGGTGGAGGCCTTCTACATGTACCTGTCGCTGGTCAGGGTGTTTCGGACCCGCGTCAAACGCATCATGCTGAAGTGCTCGGCCTTTGCCTGGGGTCTGCCTGTCGTGGTCGTCATCATCACTGCAGCCCTGGACATGGACAATTACGCCTATCTGGCCAGCGGAGTGTAAGGCAGCCAGCTCCTCCTCGCCCTACATCATACTGTCAACTTCCAATACAGCAAACCGCCCGGGACCCAGTTTTCTTGTTGCTGTATCCCAAATTTGTCATAAGCAAAGTAATTAAAATAGGAATAGTAGTATCGGGACCTCTGAACAAGCGTTGTTATATCCGACGTGTGTTATATCCCCGTTGGATTAAGCGAAGCAGACTTTAGTTACAGACAGTTAGGATCGGACATAACAAAAAGTCATTTTAACTCATTCGAGACGTGCCGCCGCGTATCCGTCGTGCGCGGGCCCAGTGCGGCCTACTTCAGACTCACCGGGAGACGAAATGAGAATGAAATTTGAGATGTCAAGTTGAGTCTTCATCATTCTGTCTCGAATGAGTTAAACAACTCTTGTCTAGAGGTGCCGACAACACTTTGTGCGTCAGTCGCTTCTCTTATAACACACGTCAGATATGACAACAAGAAACACCGGGTCTCGCGGCGACAGTTACTGTTTGTATCAGAGTTTTCCAGTTATATCCAGTTAGGCCTCAGGTAACACCCTAACCCCTTCACTACCAAGAAAACGTGAGTAGGATCTAACTACGATATTTGAAATCTGACAAAGTCTGTTTGTTCCTCGCATGTCTAGTACAGTAAGAGAATGCGTCTGTTCCTTGTAGTATTTGTACCAGTTAGCGTGACAGTCACTGACGCCCTCGTAGATAGAGCTTTTGACTCGTTCACTGTCAGCACACGGCGAGGAATATTCAAATGCAAGAGGCATAGACCCTCATTAGCAACAGCGGGGGTTTAATGAGGATTATGCCTCTTGCTTTCTCCTGTGCGGATCCATGTTCTTTACATGGCTGGGGTCGGGGGCTCATGAGGATCTGTGCATCTTGCTGGCTCCAGTGTGTACCCGTGGTCTACGCACGGCTAGGGTCGTTTGGCGTTCAATAAAGGAAGATCTCAGAAAGACAATGTGCGTCCATTTGGCGGTGAAGGGGATAACTCATTCCAGACGTGCCGCCGCCGGATACGCGACTTTTTATATCACATAACGGATACGCGACATTTTATATCACATAACGGATACGCGACTTTTTATATCACATAACGGATACGCGACTTTTTATATCACATAACAGATACGCGACTTTTTATATCACATAACGGATACGCGACTTTTTATATCACATAACGGATACGCGACTTTTTATATCACATAAAGATACGTGACTTTTTATATTACATAACGGATACGCGACTTTTTATATCACATAACGGATACGCGACTTTTTATATCACATTACGGATCCGCGACTTTTTATATCACATAACGGATACGTGACTTTTTATATCACATAACGGATACGCGACTTTTTATATCACATAACGGATACGCGACTTTTTATATCACATAACGGATGCGACACGTCTGGGATGGGTTAGTTTGAGGAACTGCATGAGCGAAGATTCTGGTGAAATTCCCCGCATCCAGCCCTTTACTGTGTACTGTATGTTGAATGACTCGCTCTGTCCAGGTGCTGGCTGAGCGGTATTGCCTTCTACGCGGCGTTTGTGGCACCAGTCGGCCTCATCCTGGTCTTTAACTCGGTTATCTTCACCTTGGTGATGCGGGTCATCCTGACCCTGGCTGGCAACAGGTTTGACAAACAGGGGATAGCAGATATTTTTGGCCCAACGAAAATGAAATCACGTCCTTCAAGGGATTAAAACTGCCAAAAACACTACGAACCTATGTGATGGCTGTGCCACCCGTCAAGAAAGTGTCGGTTTTCTTAATATGTATTTAAAACGTTTCCGAACAAAATGTGATTACTTTTGCTGTTTTGTTTGTTATCTTCGTATTCTTATAGTAACACATTATACCTCAGGACCGAAAACGCCACATTTTGAAGTTGCCCTCTGAAGTGCTGTCTTACAATTTTAGAAACAGATCGAGCATGATAGCTCAAGGGTGGTGCCAGAATAGCTTGGTGCCTATGGACACCATACTATTCCGGCACATCCTTGAACTATGTTACGTGGTGGAGTTGTAATCGTAGTATGATAAACACACCAGACGCACGCACGTAAGGTTCTTTCAAATAAACTTTATTCAGCTGCAATCCGTCACACGTGGCCTAAGGATATAGACAATACTGGAGTAACAGTTCCAACAATATTTTAATTCAGTGATGCGATCTCCACACAATGCAATTCCAAAAGGCACAATCACTGATACAAAGTCTCTTCTGCAATGTCCACACTGCGACACAAAACTTCTCATACGCAGCGTCTCACACAAAGTACACCCTATACGGGCCACGTACCTACCACTGACAATTGCAAGACAATGTACACACATGCTTTCCTAGCACCACCGTTATATAGTAAAACACTTTCTAGAATAATCCAAAAAAATCATTCAACGCAACCAATCAAAATAATCTACGTAACCGGAACTAAACAAATATATTAACACAAAACGAACTTTCCAGAAAACTACAATAGGCTACCCAAATATGGCTGCTCACTTCAGCCCTGAATCCTTAGTAAAATGACATCTCACAGAAGTATGTCAGGCAATTAATCAGAAACTTCGAGAACATGTACGATCCTTCATAATGCACACACACCACACACCACACGAGGGACGGACGGGCGGACGGACGGACGGTTGGCTTCACGCGCACAGTAAACAACTTGTTGCGAAGTGTCGCTAATTTATCGACGTCACACATGCGAGGTCACTAGACAGCGCGACCTTTCTAGAACGTTCTGAACTAAAATTTAACGTATCGATGAAGTGAATTCCACTCTGCGCGACTGAAAGAAAATCTTACTAAAAAGGTACGTGAATCATAAACATGATAGCTCAAATTAAATATCGGATCGTTTCCTACGATCAACACATGTATGCTCTCACAGGACAACACAACCACAATCGTAACAAACTATCATGCTAGATCCGTGTCTGGTTGTGGTGGTTCGGTGCTGAATGAGTTAAGGGAGGGAGGTAGAGTACAAATGTTATATTCAAGAACATTTTAACTTTTTATCCACCAGGCTTGATAAGCGCCGATCCAGCAAAGCCGTCACCCAGCTCCGCCGCGCCATCGGGGTGGTCATTCTGCTCGGGCTGACGTGGGGTTTTGGCTTCCTGGCCATTGACGAAGCCAGCCTGGTCTTTAACTATCTCTTCGCCGTGTCCAACTCTTTCCAGGTTAGTGTGGAGATAATCAGCTGCCTTGTGGTGGACGGGGCGGGATCCCAGCACACAAAAGGCAATCGGGCTGATGTTGGCCTCAGTGGGACCGCGCACAGTCGTGTATTAACACACACAGTCGTGTATTAACACACACAGTCGTGCATTAACACACACAGTCGTGCATTAACACACAGTCGTGTGCAGGCCCAGTGTGACCTACTTCAGCCCGATGACATTTGCATTCTGGACTAACTTGGAATGTAACGATGGCTCAGTCAAAATTCCGAAAAAAATACTGGCAATGTACAGGAAAGATCGTCTATATATTGAAACAATGCACCACTGAGGAACCAGAACTGTAGATTTTTCCCCAGTGCGAATGACCACCAGAGGATTTTTATGAATATCTCGTCTACTTTCTACAGTAATTATTCAGTTGAAGATGTACAACTGTTGAGTGTTTCGCCCTTACCTTTTCAGGGACTGTTCATCTTTCTCTTCTACTGCGTGTTGAACGCAGAGGTCCGCGCTGCCTGGAAACAGTCATGTGGACAGGGGAGGGGAGGACAGAACCAGTCTGGAGAAGATAAACGGATTTATGTCATGCCCTTGAGAAACATTGACGCCACCCAAATGCAAGAGGTATAGATCCTTATGAGCCCCCGCAATTGCATTGAATGGGTTAATGTGTTTTACACCCTACATATGACGTCAACTTGTGACATAGTGAAACAGAGATCCTGTGACTTTAAATTCTGACGTAGTGAAAATTATTGTGTGACGTCCATGTATTCTCATCATCCTTTGGGTGTGTTTGCCACTCTAGCCACTCCTGCACTGAAAGCAAACACAGCAGAGAGAAAGGGACATCTCAACCTCCTTGAGGTCAAGGTCACCAGATCCACAATTCCCAGCGACCTCTCCACCGACGCGGCGACAACTTCTGGCCAAACTGGCCTGACCATCCTTGATGACAGTACGGGAGTCACCCTCACCACCTCCGCCGTCCCCACTAAAGACCGCGACAACAATAACCATTTATAACCGGTTGTCTGAAATATGTTCTTAACTGATAAGTGCTGCATATACTGGAAGCAGTCAGTAACATCGAACATGGTGTCCATCTTTTTTATTTGTCAGACAAACTAATAAATAGAAAAAAATATTACTGCATGTATCACCATGTTATTAACTATAATAACAAAAAAATACAAATTTAGTGGATATAGTTGTTTCACTATATCATTTCACACTGCCACAAACCAGCCGCTATAATATTCATTAACACTAAAAGTTTTTGTCTGAATATCAACAGTTATTTTTTGTATTATTCATGGTCTAAATGATTGATTGACACCCTCAAATTTATATTACCTGCCATATTAAGTGTTGCTGGTGATAAAAAAAAATTTAGGTGGCTCTGTTTTCAGCTGGTTCATATATTGAACGCTTTTAAAGTAGTATCAATGATTTGACCAATAGGCCAATTTTGCGTAATTTTGTCTGTCATCTTTTTTTTTATTATTAACCAAAACAAAAGATTAAGTTAATTTACTAATCCATACCCAGTTGGCTCATCTGTCTTTAAAATAAGCTTTAAATGCTTAGTCGATTTTAGTTTGTTTTTAACATCGGCTTGTTCATGTTTGTTGGGTATTACATCGTTCTCTCTGAGACAGTCTTCAAAGCTATCACCGTAGTTGTTTCCGGCAAATCAAAAGCTAATCTCGGAAAACAATACACAACAGAAAAAAATAGAATCCTTCCCCACTGCTGATCTAATCAAACTGCATGCTAAGTATGAAGATCACATTAGTTTACTAAAGACTCGTGATTTGAGTTGATCTTTCGTGTCTCTTTATACAAAAGCTGTAAGTCACTTCCTACCTGTCGATAGTGACAGTATCACATGATCTCAAAAGCAACCCAATTGTTTCAAGTTCAATCGGCAAATTTGTCATGCCTCATGTTTTACAAGTTTGGGAATTACCTCGCACCTGTGGTAACATTTCTTGTTACTGGGAGTCATGTTGATTTTTCTATAATAAATTTTAAAGCAGCAGAAAACGGACCACACCCAGACGACTCCACAACCGAGTCCTGTCTTGACGCAGGTTCAAACGGTGACTAAGGTTAAACGGTCAGGCATGGTTGAGGCTCGAAAAAAATTAGCTGCATATAACTGACAATAAAAATTACAGCTTCAGGTGTTAACAGGAAAGACACATGTAACTGACCCACCGCCAACAACAGCCTCGGCACCTGTGGCAACACTACTAACCACACCCCAATCACCTATTAACAAAGTGAGAAACTAACAACTGAGTCTAAACCCGAAATAACACAAATATATAGATGTTGGATTTGTTGTTGGATTTGGTTACATAGGTTACCAATTATACATAAAATACAAACCATGCACTGAAACAGTGTCCAACAAATTAGACACTCCAAAAATAAAGCAAGAATTCTTTACATTACCATCAGCACCAAAACCTTTTGATCCATTTTGTTTGCAGTGAATAAAATTAATATTTTAATTTATAGCAAGAAAATGAGTGACACAAAGAACATATTGAAACTTGTCTATCACTCTGTCATAAGTGGACCAGCAGTTGCTTACACTATGCTAGGGTGAAGTCTTCTCAAAATGCGTTCTACAGACCTGGATAAATTAGATTTTGAAGACCGTGCTAAATTAGTTGCAGTTGTAACAGCGTCAATTGCCACAAAAGACTTTCTCGTCAAGTAAGGAATTATTCCAAAACATGTATCTAAGTAAATAAATTTATGGCAAATTTGGATGTTATTGTTGGGGGACCTGTTTTTAATGCTCTGGCATTTAGCGGGTCAAATTTTCTCTTTTCAAAAGTGAGAGAGGAATCTGCGGAAGAAATGAGGAAACGCAATGAGGCGTCTGAAGCATGAACAGGATTACGACAACATAGAATAGAGAAACTTGATTTCGTCAATTAAAAACTCGGACTTGAAGGTCACACACAGCATACATTTTCAAGTGTTGATGAGGCTATCGAAGAATATTACCTTGTTACTAGCGAATATATGTCCACCCCACAGCCAAAACTTAGTGACTACTACCAACCAAGCCTAGAACAAAGAAATGGAGTAATAATTTTTGTGATAGTAGGCATGATGCTCATTTATTTTCCGGGAGCTTTTTTTGCTAGAAAAAAATGACCGACACCGGAGCTAAGCTACCAAAAATATATTACTCCACTATTGACTACTGGAAAGGAAAAACTGCATTTGAAAAATTGTTAGCGCTGTGGGTGGCGATGTCATACTCGACCAAATAAAACAGTGGCTACAAAAACGAGCCATTTGGAAAATATATTTACCTGGGCCACGAAAATAACAAGATCTCATTTTTGAGAATGCCACACCAAAAAAACACCCATCAAATGGATCTTTTGTTCCTGCCGCACGATATGATTAGGAAAAACGATATAAATATGCATTAATTATTGTCCTCATAGCTTCAAGGTACAAGGACGCCAAACCCATAACTGACAAAAATGCTAGTACTGTAGCTTCAGCATTATCATTGATATATAGCTGAGGTTTTTTTAAATATCCATAGTTTTGTGCAAGTCGATGATGGAAGTGAATTCAAAGGCGCTGTTAATCAATTATTTTCAAAGCATGGTGTACTGGTTAGACATGGCATACCAGGTGTGCACAGATCGCGGGCAACTGGTGAGAAATTTAACAATTTTCTGAGACTCCTCAGTTAACAGTATTTTAAGGAACTCATGCATGACGAGCGTAACACTGAGTGGGTTAAGAGATTACCATCTGTAATAAAAGCAATGAATAACGAGGGCCACCCTAAACCTGCTGATGCTATTAAATTAAAACAATAAAGTTAGAACCACCAGGACCAGGGCTAAAAACACCACCACCGGACACAAGTTTGATTACAAAACGGTTGAGATATCTGTATTAACCCGGGGGGGGGGGGGGGGGGGGGGGGGTAGAGAATGACCTCGGACACAGGGCAACTGATCCAATATGGTCCACGTCTGTTTACAATATTTAAAAAAAAAATAGTCCCTGGCAGCCAGTTGATTTATTATCTGAATGAGTCTGCCCCTCGGAGGGCATTTGTCAGAGAAGAATTACAGATTATTCCCCCAGACACTATTGCTCATTTCATCAACTAATTCATCAATCAGTTCATCGGCTGTTTCTTCAGATAATTTTAGGTGGATATGCCTTCTTATTAGTGTGAAACACACGTTTTGTTTCCCATACTGCAAGGGACTTCTTATGTGTTTGGATCATTTCAAGATTATGTTTTTTTTTTTACCTCGGTGTCTTGTTTGGATAATCAGGCATTACTTCTGCATCTAAAACTTGCTTGTAGTGTTCATGTCGAATATCTTTAATTTTATCACTGTTTATTATACCTTTTGCTTTCGACTGACTGCCTTTCTGGTATAGTATGGAATACATTTTTTTTAAATCTCAGTCCAACGTACTCAACTATTGGCACTCCATTTAGTTCATCTTTAAACTTTCCAGGCACTTTCTTGTTTTGTATGCTGTACAGCGGGTGGTCCTTGGGATAATCAGACGTGTCATACATGTGCAACTCTGTTTTCATGTCTTCATAAAAGTATTCAGTAGGCACGTCTATGATCATAGAGTCAGTGTCAGTGTATAACAGACGGTAGTCAGGATACTTCAGTTTAAAATAATCATAGTAAAATTGAAGCATTAATAATTTTGATAACTCAAGTATTGCCATACTAATGAATACTGGCTTTTCCAGTTTAACAATCTTTTCTTTAAAATGTCACTGCATACAATGATGGATGAAACTCTTTATATCATGTGTATTGTGGCTTGCCTGTAAGTTTAATTGCACCCAATTCAGTTGTGACCAGTCTCACATCTTTGCCACAATGAGGTTTTTCCATTGTCTTGCCAAAACAGGCATTGTTCATAAGCTTAAAGAAGTCGTTGTCAGATGTAGTGTTACCGTCCCTTGGATGCAAGGTTTTGTTTTTCATTATGTAATCTTGAATAAAAACACTCTGGTCAAATTCAATGCCTCTGTGAACTTTCTTTACTACTAACCCATGTCTGATGTAAAACTGCAGTAAGCGATAGTGACAAACATAATTAAATTTTTAAATTTCTCTTTCAAATTTGGCACAAGTTTAGTGTCTTCTGTTTTTTCCCTGTCAAAGAAATTTTCTCAACAGCTAATAGATAATCATGGTGGTAATCATGTAGATGGTTAGGGTACTCTAGATCAACCCTTTTCTTGATTCTGATCACGAGTCATAATATGGTTTGTTAAGTCTCTTATATCACACTGTGACAAATCGTGCAGACAAAAGTTTTTCAAGGGCAATAACTCGCACATCGCCCATCCGTAAAGGTTATTGGCATCAAGGTACGTAGTGAATGACCTTGACCTTGAGGGGTCAAAGCCAAGGTCACCATAACCATCAAGATATTGTTGTTAGCTTCGGCATAGATGTTTGCAGCTGTTCTAATGCCTCCTCACAATCCGTATTCCAACATTTCAACTATCGTACGATCAAACAGCAGGTCTATACTTATCTTACTGGATTTTAAAAATGCATCCCATGTCATGCCAGGACTAGATATGTAGCTAGCCGGGTCAAGACTGTAGTGCACAAAAGCCTTTTCACGGTAACTTTCAAATATGTCTGCTAGTAAGCAAACGTCGGCTTTTTAAATACTGGTCATGGTAGTCATCAATCGTTTGGCACACTAGTTTATCCCATGCATCAAGAGTTTGCTGGTATTAAGAGTCGGAAATGCCTTTATCATTTAGTGTAGAAAAATGCCTCTTTTGGAGGCAGTCTCCTTTCTTCAAACACAACCCAGTGATCAATGTACTCATAGAGATAGACTCCTTTTTTGATCAACTCTGGCTCAAAATATTTACTTGTTATTGGAAACTCAGTCAGATCTTCTGCCAGATTAGTAAGACCATAGGACAAATGTTGCATGGAGTCATAAAATGCTAATTAAATTTTGTCTAATCTAAAACTCAAGTATTTCTCCGTTGTCTGGGCAATACAACTATATTTTTAGCAAGACTCATCCACAGCCTGCATGATTATGTGTGAACCATACCCTTGAGATTGTGGAAAAAGATAGGCAGTTTATATGTCTTGGGATCTATTTTTATTTTAAGTTACATGCACCATGTGCAGTATCTCTCCAACGCCCAGATATGTGGTCATGATCACGAACTTTATCGCCCCCAAGTTGTTGTTCACAAACCCAACACATCACAGCTGAATCAAAATTCAGCTTATCTTATGTCATCACCAAAGGCATTTGGCAGTTTTCCAGATAATGTATCACGCTACAGTGTAGTTGTCTCATTTCTGTTAAAAACACCTTTTCACCTCTGTAGATAACAGGTTCTGTATGCTCACCATCTGTCCTAACAAGAATGTACCCGAAAAAACACACCACTTGGTCACTCAATTTTTCAGTCGTTGGTAATGATTCTGGATCAGGACCCTCATATGGTACAACCAGTGATTCAAAATCAGCATACACTACAAACGGCACCTTTTGCTGATTCCCATAGTTCTTAAAATATACCTGGCTACCAGGATCTGGATACCTAAGTACTGTTTGAATGTCATCAGCTGACCTACAGTGCTGGACATGATTATATGCTACTTTAATGGAGGAAAACCTAAATATCTTTTACACACTTTCTGTTTCTCATCATGTTTTGTTGTATGCCCATGAATTAGTCGTGACATATTTCTGATAATGGTGTAGTGAACGTTATCTCCATTGCTTATTAATAACAAGTCAACATGCTTATCTTCATGCGTAATTGGGGGCAAGTGGCGATGCTCTAATTGGTTGTAAATTGTTAGGAGACTCATTATCCCATACATACATATTCACAGATACACCAGGATTTAGTTCTTCA
This sequence comes from Semisulcospira habei, assembly GCA_036245525.1. Classification (NCBI taxonomy): domain Eukaryota; kingdom Metazoa; phylum Mollusca; class Gastropoda; family Semisulcospiridae; genus Semisulcospira; species Semisulcospira habei. The sequence continues at coordinate 20,542,570 of BTPG01000003.1, read as the reverse complement.
AACACATCTATATCTTCCACCATAACAGGAAAATCTATACCACTGAAGTTGAGTTCCTTTACAAATTTTGAATAGTTGGATACATGTTCAGGTTTTATTTTATAAAATGCAGTTTGGCAAGCACACACCACATGAAACGGCGCCTATCATTGTTCTGAATACTGACGACAGCCTTTTTGTTTGCAACCTCAGTTTGTAGTGGCAACCGAGATTTGCCTAATATAGGATGATACCTTGACTGCCTTAATTGTAGTTCATGCACATGACCTTCGTGCCAACCAGAGCCCTTCATTCTAGCCTGTCAATTGCTTCGAGGAAGTCGGTCAAAATTTTGTTTCTAAACACTTTCTCTAGCCCCGTTTCTCCTTTTGAATTAACAGTGTGTTGCTTTTTTGAGATACACGATACAATCACTTCACCATCTACCTTGTTAAATTCTATTTTAGCATCAGCCTGCACACTGCCAGCAAGAAAATTATCTTGTATGGCAGAAAAAGAGTTTTCTATTGATTCATAGACATTGTAAGTGTTGGATATAGGCAAGTTTGTTGTGTGAAACACGTTTTGTAAGCTTGAAGGGCTTTGAGCATTGTCCGTAAGCTTGAGGGGCTTTGAGCATTGCCCGTCATTTTTAGTTGTCCGACAAAATAATAAATAGAAAAAAATACAGCTTGTGTAATACCACTTTGTTGACTGTAACACCTACAATAAACAGATTTAGTTTGCATAGTTGTCTGAGTATTTGTTCATACAATGTCTCAAACCAGCCCTGGCGGTTATCATCAGCATCAAAGGTATGTGTCTTAAAATCAACAGGCATGCACTCTACAAATGTTAGCTCCTCAAATATTTCTAAATTCATTGGATATGACACGTAAATCATCGCTGGTGTTGCGAACAGTGTCGACAAGATTTTGAACAACTAAAAGTGGCTTTAATGTCTTCTCCCTTTCTTGCTTATCCGACAGATTCATTCTTGATACAGATGCGTCAGCAAATTCCATTGTTGGCGTATTGTCTCAGATTCAGGATGGAGAGGAAAAGGTGATTGCTTATGCAAGTTGCGCTTTGTCTAAGAGTAAGCAGAGGTACTGTAGCACATACAGAGAGCTGTATGCAGTGGTAAGGTTTGTGAAGTACTTTTCTCACTATCTATGGGGACGTCCGTTTCTGGTCCGGAGTGATCACAGTTCCCCTTACATGGCTAAAGTCCTTTGATTAGGCCGTAGGCACGGTAGCTAGGTGGATAGCTACGTTGGACACCTAAGATTTTTAGATAGAGCACCGGAGAGGCGCCCTATGTGGAAATGCGGACGGGTTGTCGAGGATCCCAAGGAGATGTCAGAGAGAGGAGTGTAATCAGTGTGCAAAGAAGCATGTGAGGGTGGTGACACGTCGGCAAGCACGTGGTCATGACTCAACTGATGGTGGGAAAGCTAGCGGTTCTCAGAGGAACGCTGCTTTACCGAAGGATGAAGATGTTCCGCGTGAGGACCCAACTAACAGTGACAGTCAGGGCAACACTACCACCGACAGGTCCAGTGTAGAAGTCAGGGGAGATAAATCGGTTCAGAGTAATTCTGCCTCTATGTATAAAGGGGATACCGTTGTTTCTGCTTAGTCGCTTGCGGTTGTTTCTGGCATGCAGGAAAGCAACTGGTTTGCTGTCTGGTCTCGTGAGGACTTAGAGATGTTCCAAAACTGGGATCCAATGACTAGCACTCTAATAGCTCTGTTAGCGAAAGGAGAGAAGCTCCTAGCACAGAAGTTTGCAAGTATAGCGCAGCTGTCAGAACATTAATAATAGCTCCGTGGGACAATATGAGAGTAGTGGGCGGTTTACTATACGTTGTGCCAAGTGCCTTACTCAGGAAAGGGTACTATTGCTAGTAGCTCCAGCTGAGATTAGACAAGAAGTTTTACGTATGTCACATGACATAAGATGTGCAGGTCATTTAGGCCGCGATAAGACCCTGGCAAATGTTAGACGACACGTGTACTTGCCAGGCATGGCAGATGACGTTGCCAGATGGTGCAGACAGTGCGACATGTTTGCAAGAAGGAAGCCGGGTCCGGGCAGATTGATTGATTGTACATTGCTTAACGTCCCGACAGCAACAAGACTTTCTCAGGACGTGCCTGCACTGCTTGTGAAAAAAAAAAAACTAAACAGAACATTGAATGTATGTCGCCAGCCGGTCTAATATGTTAAATAATCATATGACATGGGGCCTAAATAAAGCTAAGACCATTAAGCAACACACATCCAATATCAAGAGCTACAGGCAGCGCAGACCGTAGGGAGATTTTTAAAAAGGCAAATACAGGTGAATGGACCAAGGGTAGACAGAAACACATAAAGGGAAACCCACCATGTGGGGCTGACCAGGGTGACCTTGGGAACTAAAAAGTAGTTAACCTCACCCAAGTACCTCTGGGCAGACCTGGGTTGGGGAGAGTCCGAGCAGGGCGAAGCTTCCTATGCAACACGTGAACGTGGGTATGCCCATGGAGAGTATAGCCATAGACATCCTGGGTCCACTGCCCATGCCACACGACGGGTTTGAGTATAATTATTGTGGTCGTCGAAGACTATTATTCGAAGTATGCCGAGGCGTATTGTCTCGCGGACCATACAGCCCAGACGGTAGTGGACAAACTGTTAACAGAGTTTATCTGTAGATTTGGTGTTCCTCTAACTATCCACACAAACCAGGGTAGATATTTTGAATCTCATTTGTTCAGATATGTATGTGAAGCGCTAGGTTCTAGCAGGACAAGAACCACAGCATGTCACCCAGAAAGTGACGGGATGATGGAAAGACGGAATAGAACCATCCAACAGATGCTCGACCCATCTCCTGCTGTAGAGCGTCAGGGCTGAATGGTTTAAGCGTTTGACCTTTTGAGGTTAGCTGCTCACCACGTCACAGAAGAATCACGACTTGATATCCTTTTCTGGAAAATGTCTCTGTGGACACTACACGAAAAGCGTAAAATGTTTTCAGCTTATATTAAAATATCTGAGTGAAGCCTATCCACATATACTTCAGATATTAATTTACATTGCTGAAACCGGGAAACTTATAAAAGTCGTGAAAATTTGAGGCAAATGGTCGTAACTGTGCACGCTGTTTTCGTAAACACTATTGTTTACATGTCCAAAAAAAGACAGTAAGCCCGTGAGTGATTGAGAAAGTTACATTGTTATTACTTTACGAATAGAGCAGAACTTTGCTTTGTTTTACAACTTTATCTGAATTTACTGCAACTACTACAACCAGTTCAGTAAAAATATGTACAGTGTGTCAAAGAGACATAAACAAAATCAGAAATGACATAAATTCTTCAAATGTATACATATCGCAATGAATCATCGAGTGAAACGGTAATTTATTGTGGGAACTGTCATTTTCACGAATGTCATGAATTTGGTGTGTGTTGAATGTACTGTGACATTAGTAGTTATATTAAGAGTTAGGCTTTGCAAGAGGTTCTTCTCTCTTTGAGGGTCGTCTAATAATAATAAAATATAAATAGTTCTTGTATAGCGCTGTTCTCCAGGAAAACATTGGACTCCCTGCGCATGCACAACAGCACCCTCTCTCTCAGACACATGCATAATTATACACTGCTTTGAACCGCCCCATCACTTCCCAGCACCTTACATCCACTTCCCACTAGAATCGGAATAAATGACAGTCAACAGTTAGCTAAAGGGGAGCTAAATAGTAAATGCCTGACAGAAAAACAACTTTTAAGTAAGCTTTGAACTGTGACAATGTGGGCAGATTCCACATTTCAATTGGCAACGAATTCTACACACTTGGGGCTAAAAAGTTGAAAGAACGCTCCTCGGCCGTTTTCATTTTATGCTCCGGTATTTTAAAAAAATTCTCCGTGGAGGAACGGAGGGTGCGTGATGGCTGATAAACAGACAGTTTGGCAGAAAGGTACGGCGGGAGACATCCGTCAAAATGTCGATAGGCGAAAACTGTAATTTTGTATTGGCAGAGGAATTTTACGGGCAGTCAGTGCGGATGCTTCAGTAGAGGTATAACATGATCTCTCTTTCGTTTCTTCAAGATGAGTCGCGCCGCATTGTTTTGAAGCATCTGCAAGCGTGAAATCTGCTCTGCCGCTGAACCTGCCAGTACAGATTTGCAATAATCGATCCTGGACCTAATAAATGCATATACCAGTTTTGAAACCTCACTTTCTGTGAGATACGGTCTAAAGGAAGAAATTCTGCTTAGCTCAAGGAAACCAGCCCGGCAGACGCTACTGGTATGATCATGCATTTAAAATGTCGAATCAATCTTCACACCCAGATATTTGACACAGTTTTGAAAGCGTACGCTGCAGCCACCAATGTTTGCGAACTCGCTGTCAATCAGACTAAGTCGAGACTGAGAGCCAGCAGCCATGATTTTGGTTGTGTCAGTGTTAAGCTTAAGTTTGTTGCTAGCCATCCAGGACAGGACGTCTTCAATACAACACTGTACGCTCATCTTAGCGGAGCTGAAATGGATAGGCGCGCTAATTTTTGACAATTCAGTATCTTCAGCATACTTGTAAAAATCACACTCATGGACGGCAATTGCATCAGATAGAGGTTGTGAATATAAAATTAACAAAACAGGCTCTATACAGAGCCTTGAGGGACTCCACACAACAAAAGACTAGAAGCAGGTAGCTGGCCATTAACAATAACAGCCTGAGAACGATCATTAACGTATGAAGTGAACCACGCTAAGGCGGTATCACGGATGCCAAAGGTCACCTCTAACCTCTTCCGCAAAACAGAATGATCGAGCGTGTCGAATGCTGCGATGAGGTCCAGCAGAGCAATGAGAGAGACAAGTATCTCGTCTGGTTTGGCTAGCAGACCATCCAGGACGCTTAGCACAGCAGTCTCCGTTCTGTGATCCTTTCTGTATACCGACTGATGTATTTCTAAAAGACCGTTTCAGACAAACGGCTGTTTCCAAAAGAATCTTTTCCAAAATCTTTGAAATAAACGGTTAATCAGGGAGTTGATGTCAAAGGTAAAATTCGAAGGCTTTAGTCCGAGACTTTTACCTTTGACGTCATCTCCCTGATGGGAGAGGCGACAAGATCCACTGGCACAGCCTCACTCGTAATACAACGATTGTGTCTTCAATTGTAAATACAAGCACGAAGTATCCATTTGAAAGAACCCTTAGCTCTGCACTTTCAATCCTTTAACTCATTCAGCCCGGCGCAGGTATTTTCCAAATTTTGGAGGATTCATCTAACGACTATGCATCTGTTGCATGAGATGGATCTACCATGATAATTCAAGGGCAGTGCCAGATTAGCTTGCCGCCGAAATGCGCCAAGCTATGCTGTCATTGCTCTTTAATTATCATGGTCGATCCATCTCCTGCTGTAGTTCGTCAGGGCAGAATGACTTAAACATTCAGGGGACGCAAATCTCAAAGTCTGTAAGTTACCCCTTGGCAGGAATCCTGGCGGAACGTAGCTTTCGCTACGAAATGTTGGTGGAAGGTTTTGTCAAACTTCTGGCATTTCGATTTCTTTGTATGAAATATATATCCTAAGTAGTACATAACACGTGCATATAGCTTTGTATGTTGCGTAACCCCCTCATGTTTCAGTTAATCGCCTTTTAGTTATACACATTTTTGTTTGTGTGTCCTTTCAACTACGGTCGTATATACAGTCTACGTAGGGCGTGACCTTCGAATTTTCTGTCGATGATACTATCTTACCTATCACATGTTGCGTTATTTTGTGGATGAAATCGGTACGAGTTGTATTACTACAGTGGTTATTGTTATGTAAGGTCCTACATGTTTTATTTATCTCCTTTTTATTCCTTGTGGTTTGACGGAATGAAGATTAGTGTTTGTTTTAATGAGAAACGTTAGTGACCATAGCCATATTTGGGGAAGACCGTTTTGCTTAGCGAGAACATGTTTATTGCAATGTGTGATATGTTGAGGCCCCTTATGACTTTGTGACAGGATTAAGAGTGATCAGTAGTCTCCCCTTGCCTTGAGAACGGGCATCCAGGGAAAAAGTCGTATATGGCTACACCGATGAGAAAAGTTGTTAAGAATAAAAAAGAAGACAGTTTTGTTTGTAATACAAGTTAGTCTTTGTCGGTGTTTTTGTTGCCTTGAGAACCCGATAAGAGAGTTGATGTGGAAGGTAATGCCGAGCTCTTTAGCCAGATGCTCTGCTTCTGACGTCAACTCCCTATTTAGACACAGACTACTGACAAGCCTAACAAGAGAGCCCAATAAAAGAGTTGATGTCGAAGGTAATGCCGAGCTCTTTAGCCCGAGGCTCTGCTTCTGACGTCAACTCCCTATTTAGACACAGACCACTGGCAAGCCTAACTTGTAATACTTGCTATCATCGCACAAAAACAACAAAAATACAGGGACACATCTCTTAATACAAGATACTCACTTTACAGAACTTTGATTTCGGTCGAGCGTTTTGTTTAACTCATGGCATTTTATGTGGTTTTTATATGAAACATGTGACCTATGCTATATATAGCGCGTGCACATACCATTTCTTTTGTTTCTTGACCACATGAGTTTGTATTTATATGCCATTTTCTTCTGCGTGTTTCAACTACGTTCGTAAGGCAGAACCTGCGCTTCCAATTTTGTTGTCAATGATATCATCGAATTTACTTATTTTTTTAGGCTGTTTTTTTGCATGAAATTGGATCAAAAGACATTAAATATACCTGCATACAGTTGGCTTTGTAGTGTAACCTCTTATATTGTCTATTTGTCTGCATTTTGTGCCTAATCGCGTTATGTTTGTACTGTGAAGCGGGATTGCGCAAAGCCATATTTGGGGTAGAACGTTTTGCATAAAAAGTACGTTCTCATTGCAATGTGTGGTATACTCAGGCTCCTTATAACTGTTTGCCTGCATAAAGGGAGATAAGCAGCCTCACGTTGCCTTAGCGAGTACGTTCTCATTGCAACGTGTGGTATACTCAGGCTCCTTATAACTGTTTGCCTGCATAAAGGGAGGTAAGCAGCCTCACGTTGCCTTGAGAACGGGCGACCGGGGACAATGTTGAACAGAGTTATAGCAGTGATAACAAGTTTAAAGCGTCGAAAAAAAGAAAATATTAACTCATTCGAGACGTGCCACTCCCGGATACGCGGCGCAAGCCGCGTATACGGAGGCGGCACGTCTTGAATGAGTTAATTGCACTATGAGTTAGACTTTGCCGCTGGATTTTGTCGCCTCAATGGCCCGATACTGGAGTTGATGTCTCAGGTAATGTTGAGTTCTTTAGCCCTAGACGTTACCTGTGACATAAGCTTACTAATCGCGCCAGAAAGGCGACAAACTACTGGCATGACTCGTAATACAGTGATTTGTCCTCAATTGTAAAAATGTAAAAAATATATGTGAGCACACCCTACCCCCTTGAAAGTACCCTTAGCTTTTTCATCGCAAACCAAACACTCAGCTAACACAGTAACAGAGGACACAACTTTCCTTCTCAGTCAGTCGCCGCCTTTTAACCGGCGGAATGTGGTTTTGAAATTTCGGTCGAAGGTTTTGTCTAATGTAATTATGACATTTCGTGTGTGTTTGTTTGTTTGTTGTTGTTTTTGTTATGTATCCTAAATAGTACAGAACGCGTGCATACAGTTTTTGTTGTTGTTACTTAACCCTCTCAGTTTCTTTTTATCTGTCATATGTTTTTGCGTGTTACAACTACGGTCGTAATTAGTACAGCCTACGTAGGCAGAACCGGCTCTTCGAGCTTCTTTTTTTTTTTTTTTTTGTAAATGATGTGTTTGAACTTATTTTATTTTTGAGAATTTTTGTCCATTAAATTGGTACACACGGTATTACATAACACCTACATACATTTGGATTTGTTGAGTAACCCCTTTTATTGTTTATTTGTCTGCATTGCGGCCTCCCTCACTCCAACACTTTCACTCTCCTGCGCGTCCTGAACAATGCTGCCCGCCTCATCCTCAGAAAGAAAAAATCCGACCACATCACACCCCTGCTCAAACTCCTTCACTGGCTCCCCATCCCCCAAAGCATCCAATACAAGATTCTGTCTCTCTGCTACAAATCCCTGAACAACTGCGCTCCTGCCTATCTCTTTAACTTACTTTACCCCTACACTCTTCCCGCTCCCTCCGCTCCGCCTCCGACCCTCTCCGCCTCCACATCCCCCGCACCAAACTCAGAACTTTGGGCCCCCGCTCCTTCTCAGTATACGGTTCATCCACCTGGAACACTCTCCCACTCTCTCTCCGTCAGAAACACTCTTTCTCCTCCTTCCAGTCCGCCCTCAAAACTCACCTCTTTCATCAGTCCTAGCACTATACCACCACACTCCCCACCCCAAACTGACTGTCGTAATGTATTTCACTATTTGTGGTACGTGAGTCGTTGTCTAAAGCGTGCGCATACGTGCGCGAGTTGTGAGTGTGCGCTTAGTGTTATAATTATTATAAGATAAGCGCATTATAAATACCGTAATTATTATTATTTGCATTGTGCCTAACGACTTGACTAAATGAAGATCATTGTATGTTTGTATTGAAAAACTTGATTGCCCAAAGCCATATTTGGGGAAGAACGTTTTGCTTAGCGAGTACGTTCTCATTGCAACGTGTGATATGCTGAGGCTCTTTATAACTGTTTGCCTGTACAAAGGGAGATAAGCAGCCTCGCTTTGCCTTGAGAACGGGCCACCTTGGACAATGTTGAACAGAGCAATACCAGTGACAACAAGTTTAAAGCGTCGACAAGGAGAAATATTAACTCATTCGAGACGTGCCGTATCCGGATACGCGGCGTAAGCCGCGTATCTGGAGGCCTCACGTCTTGAATGAGTTAACTGCATCATGAGTTAGACTTTGCTATTGGTTTTTGTGGGCCCACATGAACCCCTTCTGGCAACCGTGAAACGGCGCAAGCTTGCTTGGTTTGGCCACGTGACCCGACACAACACCTTGTCCAAGACTATCCTCCAAGGCACTCTCGAAGGAAGTCGTCGGCGAGGTCGTCAGAGAAAGAGTTGGGTCGCAAACATAAAAGAATGGACCGAACTCGAGATGCCAGACTTGCTTGCCACCGCCCAAAATAGAATTCAGTGGAGAGCACTGTCTGTTGCTGCTGCCTTTCAGTCCCCCCAACGCCCAGTTCGGGCAAGGGACTGATGATGATGATGATGATGATTGGTTTTTGTCCCCTCAATGGCCCGATACTGGAGTTGATGTCTCAGGTAATGTTGAGTTCTTCAGCCCTAGACGTTAACTTTGACGTCAGCTTCCTAATCGGGCCCGAGAGGCTAAAAAAAAAAACCACTGGCATGACTCGTAATACAGTGATTATGTCCTCGATTGTAAGTATGTAAAAATATATATGAGCACAACGTACCCCTTGAAAGTACCCCTAGATGTTTCATGGCAAACCAAAACACTTAGCACTCAGGTAACAAGGAACACAACTTTCCTTGCCATTTTTTTTTTTTTTTTTTTTTTTTGGTGGGGGTTTGGGTGGGTGGGTAGGTATAAAATATATATCGTAAATAGTTTAGAACGCGTGCATATAGTATTTCTTGTTGTTGCATAACCCTCTTGGTTTATTTATCTGCTATTTGTTTCTGTGTGTTTCAACTATGATGTCATATAATTTATCATCACAGTTATTTTTTTTTTATATAATTGGTACCAACGGTATTACACAACACTTGCATACCGTTGTAGTTGTGTAACCCCCCTAATTTTTTTTATTTGTCATCATTTTTGTGTGTAGTGGTATGACTGAGCGACAGTTAGTTATTTGGGTGTAACGCCGAGCAGACAACTCGGGCTATCTCACGACGGAAAGGGCGAACATATGGCCAGCCAGACTAGAAGAAAGGTTTTAAGACAAGATGTAAATATATCCTAAATAATTTCGGGATAAAATGTCGTGCAAGTCTTTAAGGGATATGTCTACAGACTATTTAAATGATTAAAACAATAATACTCAAATGGTCTACAAATACTGAATACAAATCGTGCTGAAAATATTGGTCTCTCTCAGAAAACTGAAGATTTGTCCAGTGGGCCATCCCGGAACAAAACCTTCAACTCATTCATCCCCGACACACCACAGCAAGACATGGATCGAGCATGCTAGTTCAAGGGTGGTGCTAGAATAGCTTGGCGCCCATAGGCGCCAAGCTATTCTGACATCACCCTTGAACTATCGTGTTCGATCTGTCTGTTGAATTGTAATACATGCACAGTCCTTCAGAGGGCAACTTCAACATGTGGGTATTTCGGTCCTAGAGTAGAATGTGCTCAAGAGATCGGCATGTACAGCTTTCGTCTCGTTTCGATTAAATCGGCAAACGACAGCAAAAAGTGTTTCCCCGAAAACTGATCGTCACAGGCACAACACCATGGACGCTTCTCTTGTTTGAATAGAAACAAGATGGGATGAACCATAGCCCAAAATGTCCCTTCTATATGAGAACCGTCGTCGCTGTCAATGATCTCTCTACCTTTTGTCTTTGACCTGATTCTGATACTCAAATATCTCCTTTTGAAAAATCATCGGAGATTTGCCATTGCGCCAAAGTGAATTCTAAAATGTCCACAGTGCATTGGTTTGTCAAACGTCATTTGTCATGACTAATTTTTTTTTACGTAATTTTATATTTAATGTGATATGCGTTTTACTTTCGGTTGACTTTACCTAGCTACATGATATACTAAGTACACCTGCATGCTCTTTTCAAAGCGCGTTTGTGTGTGTGTGTGTGTGTGTGTGTGTGTGTGTGTGTGTGTGTGTGTGTGTGTGTGTTTGTGCTTGTACGTGCGCGCGCTCCAAATATCCCCAAGAGGCATGGATCCACATGCACCCTCCTGGCCTATGAGGATCTATGCCTCTTGGAGATTCGCCTAGTTTCACGCTTGTGTGCACAGAAATATCGTAGATTATCTTGTTTACATACATACGCGCACGGACACACACACACAGACACACACAGACACACACACAGACACACACACACACACTCACACTCACACACTCACACTCACACACTCACACACACATACACACATACATACATACACACATACGGCCTTTCGCGCCAAATGTAGGGGAAGAGACCCATGTATGAAACACTAAAAAAATATTAAAACCGTCTCGCGCGACCGTCCAAAAAAAAGGTAGAATCACTCTGAAACCAGGGTTTGATACAGATTATATTGATGCATCTTAGTACAAAGCCAAATTTCAAAACTCGAATCGACGCAGAAACAGTTCCAGTTTGAAATAAGTGACCATTAGAGCCACAGACTTCTAATTTGGCACTGTGCTACTATTTGACAATAGCTTTGATTGTCACTTGCGCTGACATCCATGAAAGGTCAAGGTTACAAAGATCAATAAACGGGAGACTTTTAAAGAAACTAGTTATAATCTTATTTTGAAACTTGCCAAAGAAAAACACTGATGATACAACCTTTGTGTGCAGCTCTACTAAGCTAAACTCTCGTTAAGGTCAAAGGTCACAGGAAGTAACATGGATTTTTATTTTAGGTTGTTGCTATTACAAGGTAGTTTGTATGTGAACTTTGCAGTAAGACCCCAGTATAAATTGTTTGCTGGGAGTTACACTGTCTATAAATATTAATTTTATTGGCTCCTTCCAAAGGTCAGTAAGTGTGTTGGAAATGTTCTATGTATGGGGAATATAAGCTACTGTATTTAGGTTTCCCAACTTAGAAGTAAAACTTGATTAAAGCTAGCATTGTCGACACAGGTTTATGTACATATTCAGAAGCAAATTAAGGGGAGAGGGGTGTTCCAAGGTGCACGGCTCCCAGGATATTTTTAATGCGTAATTTGTTTCCATTTGGGGAGTTTGGACCCCCCCCCCCCCCCACAACACACACACACGGACACTCCCTCCTGCGCCTCACTTTCGAAATTGTAAACGGTCCGTGGCGTGATTTGGGGGCCAATTTCGAAATGGTCTCCAGACCTCTCTCCCTATCCCATCGACCCCCCCCCCTCCCCCCCCCCTCCCACCGGGTCTGCCCTAGGGGACCTTGGTGGGGTTGTCTACTTTTTAGTTCCTAGGGTCACCTTGTCTAACCCCTGCAAGGTGGGGTCTACTCTTTTGGGGGTTTGTATTTCTGTCTTTCTGGTCCATTCATCTGTATTTTTCTTTTGAAATTCTCCCTCTTGTCTGCGCTTCTTGCTGTTCTTTTCTTCATTTAGCGCAGGCACGTCCCGAGAAGGCCTTTGTCGCTTGCGGGACATAAAGCAATCTGTACTCACTCACTCCCCTCCCCCACTCGCACTAACACCAGCACCAAGAACCCCTCGTTTGATAGACAACAAGTGGCGCATTTATAGGTCCTCGCCCTCTTCACATTCTCAGCAACTGTGACACCACCGACAGGAAGAGTTCCCACGAAAAGGACTACGGACTCTCCAGCACGTTCTTTTTTAATTGCCCTCTACCTTAAAGAGAGGTCATTCGTGGTATACAATGCATACTTAGGTACTTTCAAACTATTGCGCCCAAAGTTTACTTTAAAAAACGATTTGTGTGCGGAAAATGACTAATCTTTACAAACACATCGACCTATGATGGCCTTGATCTTTTCTACAGGTGAAATATGTAGTTAAAGTTGTTCTTGTAAACTACAGTTGTGTCGAGTTTAAAGTCTGTGAATGATATAGTCCCTAAAAAATTGGCTTATACAAACGCACGCATACACACACGATGGCTGAAGAGCGGATGAAAAGGACGATTGGAGACTCCATTTATACTGTTTCACATTTGCTGTCACACCTAAGCCAACAAGGTATGCTTTTGGAACAACTATTTAGCCTCACTCCATCCCCGCAGACAGTAATCCGCCATTTTGTCTGTATGAAGGCATTTCCAACAACTGTGCGCGTCATCTTGAGGAGATGTAGTGACATAAACATGGTTTTTGGCATAAATGTTTTATTCTCTTCGCTAACACTGGACGCAAATATTGCTCTGAAATCTTTCTTAATTCAGTCCCAACAAACCCCAACCGTCAAATAAATGTGTCAGTTGTGTCAGCAAAAGCCAAAATCTCCATGGGCCACCTCACCTCCGATCGCGCGAGGCTCATGAGATCTATGTGTCTTGCGGATTGATACTAGTGAGAGTTTCTGGGTTGTGAAGGGTTTAAGTGAAAATATCATCAAGCAAAATTTGGAAAAAATCGGGCCTGTGGTTTCAGAGATACTACCTACACAAAGGCTTACACCAAGATGGCTCTGCGACCTTCACCTTTTAGGTCGTGAATTTATTATGTTAAAGACATCATATGTGAAGGTAAAGCATAATTTCCTAAACATTCAGAGCAAATCAATACAGCGGTTTCAGAAGTATTCTCTGCTCAATAATCTGCAAGATAAATCTGGCAACTATGACCTTGACCTTGAGGTAGAGGCACACTTAAGATTGCTGGCAATGTGTGGTAACAAATTATCGTAAAATACTATTATCTAAAATTTGGATTGAATAGGCGCAGTGGTTATTGAGATATTGCCTAGCACATAATTCTGCACAAAACAAATATGGCCGTTCTGACCTTGGTCTTTAAGGCAGTGAATAGATTCTGGTGTTCAACACTCTGTGTCGTCACAAAATATCACATTTTGCCATTTGGATCACATCGTTTCGGTATTTACAGTAATATTGCCTGGACAATGACATGCATAGTAAATGTAGCCGTTGTGACTTTGATCTTGACGAAAGTGACATGATCCTGTTGTAGGATAGTCTGTATTGAGAAAAAGTATCAACATCTAAAACTTGAAACAAACTGGCTGAATGGTTTCCAATAATGCTAGACAAATACTGCTCCTTATATGAAACACTGTTCTAAATATGAAATAATTTCATATTAGGTGCTCTTTGTGTTTCATAATAGGAACAAGATACCTCTCCAGGAAAATGCATGTTTCCAAAACAATAAAAAAGAGAACCAAACGAATGTCGCTGGTTATCTGATGTCCGAAGATTGCTCTTCATGACTAGAGTCGCTATTTATTTATTTATCTTTTTTAAATCACAAAACTGAATGCTGGTGTAGGTGTTTCAAAAATGGCGAAAAATAAGAAGCAGAAGGATAAAAAATAACGTTTTCTCGGCGTGCTTTCGTTTTCATCACGCCTGACATTCTTGTACCGGAAATAAGGCTCACTAAAGTAGCTCCATTTTACTGCACTTGCAGAATTTGGAAAAGTTATTCCGTTTCGCCAGGAGCAAGGTGTTTCATAATAGGCAGTGTTTCATAATAGTGGCTGCTCCCATACGTTTAACATCAAGGTTAGCGTAATTAGACATGACTTAATGTTTATCTTGTTACTTCAGTTGTCAGAGGTTTAGTCCTGCCCGTCTTTGACATCATGGACCTGATATTAAATGCACCCCACCGCGACCCATCCTAGAAGTCCCTTTTATAAATAGAAGGGACTTATACAATGAGAAACATTACAAATGAGTAACATACTGAGAGAAGATTAGTGTATTTTTATATTAAGAAACGTGATTTAGCAATGCAATAATATATGGAAGAAAACCAAGATTTTAATTCTTTCTGCTGTGCTTACTTATTGACAGCGAGGCAGAAAATACAATTACATCATAACAAATACCATTTTAAATTCAAGCACGCGCATGCATACCGTAAGAGACAGAGCTCACCGAAGCATCGGTAAATTAAAGAAGAAAACAAATCATTCAGTTATGATTCAGACCACAAACAAGTAAAAGAAAATAGTTAGGTCTTATTGACCCAACTGCCCCAACCTCTAACACCTCTGTGTATACTTTCAGTGCAGCGGTGGCAGGCAAGAGCCCCACCAAAGACTTTTCATGTCAAACCCCAACTTCTTGGTTGGGGGTGTAGCCTCGGCTCCTCTCGCCCCTGAAGAGTAACCCTCCTCCGGTGGTGACGGGGAGCCATGGAATGCAGAAGGCAGACACTGCCGGTCTGGTAGTGCCGCCTTCTGTTGCCCCTAAGCCTCAGCCCCCACCCAGACCTGTTGGTTTGTCCACTCCAAACGCTTCTGGCTCTGGTCAGCCTTCTAAGTCCGCTAACTCTAGCGGCATGAACGCCATGGGACCACTGTGCACACGGGCCCAGAAGGGGAACACTGATGTCCCCCTTCAAAACAAATATGCTGCATCGGAGGAGCGGAAGGGGGGAGTGGAAGTTGTCGTTGCTAAAGCTGTGGCTGCTCCACCCCCTTCATCTCCGAAGAACCAGAGGAGGCCCGGGAGCCGGCCCCTCTCTGTTTTTTCTTTAACTCCTTCCAAGGCAAAGGAAAAAAAAAAGGGTGGAGGGGGGGGGGGAACTCTTCACCCTCAGATAAGACATAATTATGTACTCTCTGCTTCAGTGGAATTGTGGTTTTCAAGCTAACTTTGAGGAATTACGTCTTTTAGTCAAGTTGTATAACCAGCCCTGGGCAGTGGGCAGATGTTCACATCTGCACGGGACATAGACGACCCCGCCCTCCACGAGTCCCCTGCTGCCTTGCAGGCCTGGCCGCTTGGCTGCGGAAAGGCTAAGTGAGGAAACCCCTGACATCAAAGCCCCCGTGTCTCCGGGGAAGGCTTTTGAACCAGAGACTAGGACAAGGACAGTCTGATATAAAACCTACGACCCGAGGACCTCGATGCCACCGTCCCAGCTTGCTAGGCCATGGCAGAAGAACCAAGGGTTTAAAGGGTGGGGCCAGTACTGCGCACACTGCACTCCACCAAAAAGCTCCACCGCGCAGGCTTTAGGAAACGTCCACGGACCATGACACTGACCATTCCAAGTCCTGTAGCGAGGGGCGAAACGGCAGGTGAAAGATGTCACTGGAAGCCGCAGTCTCAAACCTGCATGCAGGCGGTTCAGGATATTGGTCGCCTGATGTTGACATGGGGATTACAACATCACTCGGCACACCCTGAACGACCAAGCAGCCTTCTCTAGGGACAGCACTGCTTGCTCCACACGGAGAGGGGCCTAATAAAGGTGGCCTAACCAAAGCTCGTCCCCTCGCAACCCCAGTTGGCTAGCCGCGGTCAACGGGCATCTTCTCCTGCGGTCAAAAAACAAGAAAGAATAACGGATCCACTCTCATGACGACCACGACCGGACTCAACGTAGCATGCTGGAACGTCCGAACCATGCTCGACAAAGCAGACAGCGGACGCCCTGAACGTCTCTCCGCCCTCATTGCCCATGAATTGCGGAGGTTAAACATCGACATCGCCGCGCTCAGTGAAGTACGCCTTCCGGACGAAGGCAGCCTCCAAGAACTTGGCGCTGGGTACACCCTCCACTGCTCAGGCAGGACTGAATCAGAAAGACGGCTCTCAGGCGTGGGTTTCATGGTCAAGACCTCCATTGCGACTAAGCTGGAAAACCTACCAACGGGTCACTCAGACCGCATCATGTCCATGCGCCTCCCATTGAGACACCAGCAACACGTCACCCTTCTCAGTGTGTACTCCCCAACCCTCCTGGCATAGCCTGCTGAAAAGGACAAGTTTTACACTGACCTGCGCAGCCTCATACAGAGCAAAGTCATCATCCTTGGCGACTTCAACGCCAGAGTGGGCCAGGACTCTGAAGCCTGGAAAGGAGTCCTCGGCAAGCATGGCGTCGGGAACTGCAATGACAATGGCCGCCTACTGTTGGAGTTCTGTGCAGAGCAGCAACTGGTCATCACCAACACTACTTTTCAGCAAAAGGACAGTCGAAAGACCACCTGGATGCATCCTCGCTCCAAACACTGGCACCTTATCGACTATGTCCTAGTGCGTCAGAGGGACCGCAGTGATGTCCTCCTCACCAGAGTGATGCCCAGCGGAGAGTGCCACACTGACCACCGCCTTTTCCTCTGCAAACTCAGGCTCCACGTCAAGCCAAAACCCAATAAATGGGGCCCCCCCAAGAAAAAGCTTGATGTTGCCAGCCTTCAGCGTGACCATGTGAAAGCTGCCTTTCAGACAGATTTACAGCGCAGGCTCAAAGACACAGCGGACCCAGCAGTCTCCTCCCCTGAAACACTCTGAGAACAACTGAAAACTGCTATTGCAAAATCCTCTGCAGAAGTCTTGGGTTTCGCTAGAAAAAAAGAACAAAGACTGGTTTGACAAAAACGATGTTGAGATCCAGGAACACCTAGCAAAAAAAAAAAAAAGAGCCCCCATCAGGCCCACCTAGCCCAGCCTTCCTGCCCTGTGAAGAAGTCTGCCTTCCGCCTCGTCTGCAGCAGTCTCCAGCGCAAGCTCAGAGATCTCCAGAATGAGTAGTGGACCAGACGTGCACAGAGGACCCAGCTTTGCGCTGACAATGGTGACTACAGGGGCTTCTACGAAGCACTGAAAGCAGTGTATGGTCCCAGGCACCTGGTACAAAGTCCCCTGCGAAGCGCGAATGGCCAGGCACTCCTCACAGATAATACCTCCATCTTGAACCGCTGGTCGGAGTACTTTCAGAGCCTCTTCAGCGCTGAGCGCACTGTTCAAGAAGCAGTCGTCCTACAAATCCCACAACTCCCAGTAAAGGTTGAATTGGATGAACCGTATGTGTGTGTGTGTGTGTGTGTGTGTGTGTGTGTGAGTGTTTGTGTGTGTGTGTGTGTGTGTGTGTGTGTGTGTGTGTTTGTGTGTGTGTGTGTGTGTGTGTGTGTGTGTGTGTGTGTGTGTGTGAGTATATGAGTGCGAGTGTCTGTGTATGGTGCACTTACTGTTCAGATTGTTGGAAAGAAGAACGTGTAGGGATAAACGGATAGTGTGTTTGTATTCGTCCTTTCGATAGTTGAGTCTGCTGGCAAGAGTGACAGCGCGAATGTTGGCGGTGTGGCCGGAGGTGTGTTGGCTGCTGTTGTCGTTATCGCCGTCGGAATATTTGTCGGAGTTATTTTCTTCAGGTACAAACTATCGTAGATTTTTTTTTTTTTTTTTTCACAGAGATTAACCATGTTTTGCAACATTTCATTAAATTAAAAATCTTGCGCAATGCACTTTGACGCCTCTTTGAACAAGGGAAACAAAGATATGTATTCAATAAACACGACTTGTCTCTGTACCAAAGAAAATTATATAATATTAACTCATTCAGCCCGACGGCCGTATTTCCCAAATTTGAGAGGCGTCATCGAATGAGTGCAAACGTTGCAGGAAATGGATCCACCATGATAGTTCAAAGGGCAGTGCCAGATTAGCTTGGCGCCGACAGGCGCCAAGCTAATCTGGCACTACCCTTGAATTATCATGATCAACCCATCTCATGCTGTAGTGCGTCAGGATTCAATGGGTTAATAATATGATTTGCGTGTGGACGTGATCTAGGATTATTAATCCTGCAACAACGTGTATTAGGCGAGATTTTGGAGGGATTTAAAACAGTATAAATCCATTACACTTCCTTTCTACGAACAGCCCTGTGCACAGCAATCAACACCATCGTCTTTACCCCAGTACATCCTGAGGCTGATTTTGTAAAATCTGCTTAATGTCCTATGAAGGCGACATTTCACATTTAGGAGTTAGAGCAACTGTTTTAGTTCAAGGGTTGTGCCAGAATAGCTTGGCGCCTCAGGCTGTTGGGTTCGGCGATCCACGATACTAGACTAGACGTGTAGACATCATGCACAACAGTATATGTATAGCCCTAAGCGTACGCATAGCCTGGAGTCTACTCTGTGCTATTGCTACTCTTGATAACCGCCGCTCGTCATCACACATTTTGATGGTCGAGTGCGAAAGGTTTGTCTCACGCTATTCACTGACCTTGCGCTCTGATATGACAAGAAAAGGGCATGTCCCTTTGTGACAACATTGTACATTATGCCTTTTCGCCCCACCACTAGCAAATGCCATACGGCGCTCACTCATTATGAGTTGCTATGGGAACAGGATGCATTTGACGTCTATAGGTCGTTGAATGTTACCCCGGAACCTGAGTGATAACTTCATCCACTTAGCCCATTGAGCCCTGACGCAGTACAGCAGGAGATGGGTCGACCATAATAATTCAAGTGTAGCGGTGCCAGATTAGCTTGGCGCCTGTCGGCGCCAAGCTAATCTGGCGCTACCCTTGAATTATCATGGTCAATCCATCTTTTGAAACAGGTGCATAGTAGTTAGATGAGGCCACCAAAATTTAGGAAATACGTGCGTCGGGCTGAATGAGTTAGTAATTTTCGTCGGGCGGTGCCACAGAGTGCAGCACTATTTTGTCCTCGGGCATATGATCAGCCATCGCCCTTCCGACCAGTACCGTGCGGCATTGTCTGATTATGCATCCAGTCTTTGACTCATCCAAAACTAATACTGACTCTCGCCGCTTTAGGCTTACTATTTATAATACAAACTGGAGATTGATCGGTCATGATGCTTCAAGGGTCGTGCCATTTAGCTTGGCGCCGTCAGGCGCCAAGCTAATTGCCGCTATCCTGGAGACCATTCTCCACATTAGTATTGTGTATGGTTTACCAAAATGTTAAACATGTTTATAGGCCAGTTTAAGAGCGTGTCATTTAAGTGGCGATTCGATAGTTGCAGAGTTATGTTTGAAGGTTTTTTTTTTTTTTTTTTTTTTTTTTTTTTTTTTTTTTTGTCTTTTTGTTTTTGCCTTCTTTGTTTCAAAATTCGGCCGGCTTGCTGGCTGTTTGCTTGCTTGAAAGTTTTACTTTTTATTTATTTATTAAATTTTTTATTTATTTTATTTATATTTATTTTATTTTTTATTTATTATTCATTTATTTTATTTATTTATTTAATAATTTATTATTTATTTATTGGGGGAGGGGGTGGGGGTGGGGGGTGGGTGGGTGGTTTGTGTTTGCTTGTATATGGAAATGCAACTGTGTTTGTCTGGTTTCAAGAAAAGTGCATACAATTTTAAGATTTCTGCAATCGATTTTTCTTTGTTTAAATTATTGTAAGCTAAATGAACTCGTACAGACAAGACTATTGTAGCCCTTTGACTCTCGGCAGAGCTTATTGTTGTCATGATTCTTATTGAAAACAACGTGACAAAACGCACTATCTACAGCCAGACGGTTAACATACTATTAGCTAAGTTGTTTAGGACCTTTGGGTGAAAAAAAGTGGCGTTTTTTTTTTTTCCTTCTGCCGTAGTAAATGTCACATTAACATTGGCTGTTGCATTTAGTAATCAGTAAGTAGGACTTCTCACACAATCACTCGCATTTTTTCGGCGAAGAATGTGAGTGGTTGTGTGAGCAGACGACTTTCAGTCTAACATTCTGAAGTTTCTCATCAATATAGAAATAAATAGCGTTAGAGAAATTACACACATGAACACGAAATGAAGCTAAAGTCTTAATATTGATACACGCAACAAAAAAGTTCACAATCAATTTGAACTGACACTGAAGAGCTGAGACGCTAGGGAAAAAGTCATCTCTAAAGCATTTTCATGGAGTTGAAATGACTGTGCATGTAAGTACTGGACCTTAATCACACAAAAAGTGTTGTTGTTTTTTCGTTTCCAGTGATTAAAATCAGACTGTCGTTTTCATAAATGCTTCCGGTTAACTATCAAGATCGGTCCACATCCAGTACTGTGTTAGGTCTGAATGTGTTCAACTCTGAACGGCAACGCTTGCTGTTCATGGAACGATTCAAATTACACAAACGCTTTTTATGTGCAGATTGCTGACAACGACACTGACAGAACATTAAATAAATGTTAAAAATGAATGCAATATATTATAGAACATCCCTAACTTTCTGTGCAAAATGAAAAAATACAACAACAACAAAAATACAAAAGGAAAAAAACATTAGAGACAAGCAGTTCAGCTCGAAATAAAGAACACAAATTAGAAGCATTAACCACTTCGGTGCCAATGGTAACAAATTGTGTCTGACATCCTTGTTGATTCAGCACCAACGATCCCCAGCCGTTCATGAGTAGTCAGGAGGCATAGATACTCATGAGCCCCCCGCATCTTATGTGGCTCATGAGGATCTATATCACTTGGAATTAGGTGGTGTTCACTATTTCTCGGCAGCGGATGGCTATTGCTGCATCCTATCTTACACTGAGTTCGCACAGTACTGTCGATAGTCAGGTTACGTTGACGCCGAACGACTGCCGACGAGCGAAGGCACAGCGGATAACCAGCTTTTAGGTATAATGAAAACACGCCAGCGCAGATCAGTCTCAATTTGTACAATGAAAACGCGCCAGCGCAGATCAGTCTCAATTTGTATAACGAAAACGCGCCAGCGCAAATCAGTCTCAATTTGTATAATGAAAACGCGCCAGCGCAGATCAGTCTCAATTGTATAATGAAAACCCACCAGCGCAGATCAGTCTCAATTTGACTGTTCGGTGCACAAATGACCGGCCTTTCTAAATCCGTGGCTGTTTGTAACCCGTCACACACGCATCTGGTTTGAACTCATTCAGCCCGACGCACGTATTTCACAAATTTTGGAGGCGTCATCTAACGACTATGCACCTGTTGCAGGAGATGGATCGATCATGATAATTCAAGGGTAGTGCCAGATTAGCTTGGCGCCTATCGGCGCCAAGCTAATCTAGCACTACTCTTGAATTATCATGTTCGACCATTTTCTGCTGTAGTGCGTCAGGGCTGAATGGGTTAAGGATGCAGATAAGAGAGGCTATATTGTCAAAACACAAAATACAAATGCATGCTTATATACTGCAAACGATAATAACGAATGTTAGGGCGAGTAATTGGGCAGGGTAGGCATTGTGTCTCGTGAAGGACTGAGACCTTAAGGAACAAAGAAATCATCCCTAAAGCATTTTCATGGATTTGAAATGACAGTGCGCGTGAGAATTTCAACCTTAAAGTCCGATCGGCCTTGATAGATGAAAGGCATTGCCCGCTTATTTAAAGCGCCTTACTGCAGTCTAAACGTCTCGGTGTGCATTATAACATTGATGGCCTATACTGGTAAAACTCTTTCACCTCGAACATAGTAACGCTTTCGCAGTTGGTAGCGCTTTTTGTCGAGGCGATTCCGACAGGAAAAAAAGCACTGCTGGCGACAGGCAAAAGGATACTCACGTTAAACCCAGTTGAGACCACTTGTTAAAACGGCCACGTGGCCGATTAGCTACCTACTGCAATGCGAGATGGTCGAAAGGATTAAATTGTTTATACAAAGTGCGTATACAGTTAGTTACGTAGCTAATTAGCTAGCGCTTTTGGTAGTTATCTAGTTAGTTAATTGGTTAGTTGGGTAATTAGTTAGTTAGTTACAAAAATGCGATTCCTAACTAAAGGCCGTAAACACCGAGTCTTCTTCGTCCTGTTAGAAACGTGTCACAGTGCTTTTAAGAGTCTCTGATTTCTTCTCAAGGCCATGAACGCCGATTCTTGCCATTAAAACTCCTATAAATACGAGATCCGCTGCAACAGCGCCAATGAACAACCCAATAGCGTCCCAGTCCATTTGGCCTAAATAGTCAAAGATCATGCCAAGACCGGGACAAGTATTAGAACGGCGAGTCCCAACAACGCCGCCTGATCGCGTCCCCAGGCTCAAGGTTGTGGCTGTGGGGTTTCTTCAAACAATGAGAAGTTCTTTCACGGCGGTTTGTTTCGCTGAGGCGTCAGCCTGAAAAGAGAGAATAGGTGATAGTTTGGCAATAGACAGTAAGTCCATTTTTGTGTAAAACGATATGTTTCAAATTTGTACACTGCCATATATGCAAGCTACATTACAGTACTTGCAGATAAGGACGTAGACCAATGGCTTTAGTTCAAGGGTGGTGCCAGAATAGCTTGGTGCCTACAGGCGCCAAGCTATTATGGCACTACCCTTGGACTATTTTAGTCACACTTGTTACACACAAATGATAAGAGTTAATATTCAAAATGCTCTGTTGCTGTTTGTTTTAAACTCCAGAGTACATAAAAAAATGTCCATTAATTTCAAGAATACATTATCTTGATTCTTAATTAACCCAGACCAAAAAGGTGACTGCCAAGCGTGTAAAATGCAAAGAAGTACCCAACGGAGAAAGAAACACGCTTAGAAAAGACGGGTACAACACAATTTATTTTCTTTTCTAAGCGTGTTTCTTTCTCCGTTGGGTTCTTCTTTTTATCTTGATTCTTGCATAAATGCCATGATAAACTGTTTTGCAACAAAACGTAGCAATGTTTAAAGTATTTACTCTGTGAAAATCATAATCTAAAGGTTAGGAGCCAGTATTCATTCAATTTTGCACCATACAATGATAAAAAT
>BTPG01000003.1:20511753-20514253 GCA_036245525.1 Semisulcospira habei | reverse complement strand
GTCCAGGCGGTGAGGGTGAATATGCGACTGATCTCTGCCAGCAGGACACATAGCTAGATGCGCACAAGACAGTGTGACCGCAGGGGACCACGAGAATCTATGCACTGGCAGACTGAAATGGCAAGCTGGAAGACTTGGAAGATTTCAACGATAATATTTTAGTTATAAACATCCGGGTATATAGCTAGTTTTCACTGCCAATGCTTCCTGCTTACAGGTCGCGCTTACCAGATCGCGACACACGGCAGTTAACCAGATCAAGGCTGATCCACGCCACAGTATAAGGGCCTACCGGGATAGTTCAACGACAGTCAGTGCTGCTTTTGACAGAGGGGGAAAAAAGCGCCTTTGACGTGGATTTCACGTTAGAAATGAGGCGAAGGTAGATCGACCGAGGCAGCGTGTTCATGAGGGTGTACAGCTTGCTGGAGACAAACGTGACGTGCAGGTGGATTTAGTGCGTTTAATATTTCCTCTCACAGCTACGTTTGTAAACATCAATAAACAATGCAACAGCTTGTGGCAACATTGTTCGCCACAGAAGTATTCATTTCTTTCGCAGGTAAGGATATATAGATTATAATATGGTTACATGTAGCATACATAAGTTTTATATACAAATGTACCTATTACATGTAACCAGGCTGAGAGATCGTACCGCAGGATTTGGAGAGATTTATTTTCAATTGAGAATGGAACAAGTTTCACTTTGCATACTTTGAAATGGGGCTGGTCGGAGCTCGTTGAGTAGCATGCAAATGGCGTTATGGGCGGGCGGGCCTCAAATTCTGGCAAAGAGGTAACAAGATAACAAGATGGGAGGAACTATAACCCACAAAGTCCCTTCTAAATGAGAGCTGTCCTCGCCGTCAAGGGTCTCTACCTTTTGTCTTTGATCTGATTCTGATGTTGAATTATCTCCTATTTAAAAAAGCTCGCAGAGCTGTCAATGCGTCAGTGAGTTCTATAAGGGGTGCAGGACTTACGCGTCATTGATTTGTCAAACGTCATTTGTCATGACGTACGTTTTAGGTTTTACGTAATTTTATATTTTACGTGATATGAGTTTTACATTCGCTTCACAGGCTTGAGAAAATAGTGCCAAAAATAGAACGTCAAGGTACAATTTCAGTCTTGCTATTAGCCCATAAGCCAGTCCTGGCTACCGTGCACCTCCCCCCCCCCCCTCCCTCCCGGTATTCAATAAGATGGGTTTCAAAGTGTACCTTAGTATGTCCTGAAATGTTTAAGCCATGTTCCTGAAAATCCTCAGAAACACACCAGAGATATAGGCGATGGCGCAAGGGTACCCACATTCATACTCTTCGCGGATGCTAAAATGAGGTTGAGACACATTTTCTTCTAAATAAATCAGAATTCATTCTTGAAGCCCAAATCAGGCATTATTATGTTGGTAATGCACACATTCTGCATCATCTGCAAAAATCGGAATGAAAAAGTATCGAATCTCTGGCTCACAGTGAAGGCAATTGTGCACCCAGTAAACGGCAATTTTCTCGAAATCGAAAACAAAAAGACATAAATCATGTGTCAGATGCCTTTAGACATTTTCTATAGCACTGGCAGTCCTTGTTTAGGCTCACATCATTGAAACAGGATATCACAATTATTATAAACTTGACTAGGTGATTCTGTGATTACTGCGAGTGCCATTTGCTTGATTTTGTATCCCTACCCCCAAGTTGTAAAAATACACAAAATTAACAAGAACAAATTACTAAAGTTATTCCATTTCATTTTGACCTTTCTTTACCTATAAAGTTTCAATAATGTGAGCATAAAGAGCAAGAAAATAAGGACAGTCGGCATCCTTTACGGTACATTCGTAGTAAATGATAGTTTTTTTCCAATTAAAATTGCCGAATTGGGAAACGTACGTTGTTTCCGATGCCCTCAGAAATTTTGTATACAACTGATAGGTCTTTGTTAGGTTTTAGGTTTGTTAGGTTTTATTGGTTAGGATTGAGTACCATACTTACTCTCAACCTGATTTTATGATGCTGTAATGCATTTAGGGGCCACAGTGGCTAACCCTGCTGCCCTACCCCCATTTTATCAGTACGCAAAGGACCGCAAAAAGGTCATAACAATTGCTTATGTCATACTCCTCTGTTTAAAGATTTTTGTTGCCAGTTTTCTAACAAAGTATGCATATTCAGCATAAGAAATTGACATGACGTAATTTGTATCTTGATACTTCAATTGTTAGACGTTTAGCCTGCCCACCTTTGACATCATGCACATGCTATTAAAATCGCCCCACCTTGACCCGTCCTAAAAAGTCCTTTCTATATATAGAAGGGACTAAAAAAAAAAAAAACATCCCGGACGTTAAACTCTTTACGTTTGTGCGTTTTTCTCAATTCTTTTGACTAACATCTTTCCTATAATGGATTTGAGGCCAAACTGATGGCAGCTTTACTTGTACAGGTTGGTGTGAACTATGACGCAGTACAAAACACACTGCATTTCATCTATG
>BTPG01000003.1:20499253-20509253 GCA_036245525.1 Semisulcospira habei | reverse complement strand
CCTATGCAAGTAAGCTGCTGGTTTTTGGAGGCAACTGTCGACATGTATACATTTCAATACCAATTTGTCGCTGATGACAATCAGGCGGGGTCGTGGCGTTGTTCATTTGGCTGTTTGGATACGTCATTCAGAATTCAACAAATAGAGGGCACTGTAAACTGCCCCAACAAGAACGTGACAGGTAAGTAATGTTGGCTTGTCTGACGTGTCCGAAAACGCAAATAGAAATGCGTGCAGTCATCAGACCTACCCAGACTTCGTGTTGTATACCACCAGTTGCTATTTATGCATTGCGAAATATATTTCTTGCGCAAACTTGTACGTGGTGCAAAAACGTTTAAGGGAAATGGAATAATTATTACCTGTTTAAAGAGCGACAATCAGCTGCGGATCTTGATGCACGAAACAGACAGAGAGTTTGGGAATGCAACAGAAAGAATTGCGGAATTGCATTTTAGAAAGAGACAAAGTTTCAACGGAATAATACAAACTGTTTAATATCGAAGGCAAACTCTTTTCCACAACTTTTGACCTGATGAATGACTTCAGTTTTTATGGAAATTTGTTAGAAATTAGTAGAATATCTAATGAATGGAAAAAAGAGGCAGCTCACTCCATATGGGACAATAGCTGCAATAAACTCTGGATATGACAAATTCGCAAGTTTTCTTCGTTTACAAACTATGTGGTCTCTTACATCGTGAGTGATAGTAGGCGAATGAAGTGTGAACATAGTAGACGACGGAAGAAGCCCAGAGCATACGCGTCATTGTTGGATCTAACGTGATTGGTCATGACCTATTGTTTGTGGTTTGTTTTGCTATCTGATAATATAAGTACACCAGTATGCTCCTGTGAAGAAAGCGCGTCGACGTGTGTGCGTGCGTGCGAGTGTGTAAGTTGTCACTTTGATAGTTTTTCATCACTTCTTTTGCCTGCTCATATCGCAATATGTGTTTATACTTATATGCTTGAGCTATCGAGTTATATGTTAAGCGAGTTGGAGTGATCCGAATGGAAAATTAGTCACAGGACGAGCAGCTTTGGGCGGGAACAAATATGTTGATACGACTTAAGCGTTTGTGGACATATCCGTTTTTCACTTAACCCTTTCTACCCCAGACACACCACAGAAAGCTCAGGAGCGACCATGATAGTTCAAGGGTGATGCCAGAATAGCGGCTTGGCGCCTATGGGCGCGAAGCTATTCTGGCATCACCCTTGAACTATCATGGTCGATCTGTGTCCTGCACTGCAACGCAGTCTTCCGAGGACGACGGCGAAACTTGTGAATTTCTGTTTTGGGTAGCATGAGTTAACCCTTTTAACCCCATTTCCTGAATTGTGGAAGTGCTTGTTAAGGACAATGTAAATATGTTACCTGGATCGACCGTGATCATTCAGGCGCCAAGCTCATCTGGCACTACACTTGAATTATCATGGTCAATCTGTCTCCTGCTGTAGGGATTTGGGGTTACATGGATTAAGCGTATGGGACTGATGTTACGTGAAAACTGCACATTCCTGGTCAAGGCTTGAAATTGGTGGCGCATTTGTTCTTCCGCTAGGTCCAAGTAATGTAAGCACGACAGCTATTCCATTCACGACAAACACCGCAGGCGTGCCAGCAACCACAACCGTGCCATCTTTGTCAACTTCCCCACCTGGTAAGTATCAAATCACTTGGCGCAGTGGTTAAGGCGCCTGCCACCAATGCCGAAGGTGCGAGGTTCGAAAACGGGTTCCGGCGTCGGACTTTTCTCCTCTGGTAAGTGTCACTGTTAATTCGGTGGGGTCTTTCTCCGAGTACTCCGGTTCTTCCACCCCCTCCCACCCCCACCCCCCACCCCCACACCCCACACTGTGGTAACGGTTTTAGGCCACTTTACAAATTTCAAATACAAGCGATCAAAAATCTATGTAACTTCAGTAGCTGAACTGGGCCTTCGTCTGTCCAATACTGTGTTTGTTTTCGGCGTAAATCCGTGTCTGTCACGTGAGTGTGCGTGTTGGGTTTCAGTTCTTCTGCGCTTTGAGTCGATTCGCCACACAATTGAGAAAAAAACGCCTATATAATAACGGTATTATTATTATTTTAAATCCGGGTTTAAAAAAAAATATATATATATATATATATATATATATAATAAACACCCATTTCAAATAGTGCTTGTTTCCTAAGAGAAACTTACCGCATATAAAAAAAAATTAACCGAAAAAAAGAAAGACGTTTCAAAAGAACAAGCAACAACACAATAAACTGGTCTGTGCTTGTCCTTCCAAAACGTGTGTTTGCCTATCGTATCGAAAATACTGTAGAATTCGAGATTGGGCTGGTCGGAGCACGTTCAGTAGCATGGAAATGACGTTACGGGCGGGCGGGCCTCAAATTCTGGCAATGAGGTAACACGATGAAGGTGCGGTCATGTCTAGTTACATTAACCTCGCTGTTGACCGTATTTTGGTCGCGAAGTGTGTGTGTGTGTGTGTGTGTGTGTGTGTGTGTGTGTGTGTGTGTGTGTGTGTGTGTGTGTGTGTGTGTGTGTGTGTGTGTGTGTGTGTTTGTACGTGTGTGTGTGTGTGAGTGTGCGCGCGCGCGTGCGCGTATGCATATAAACACAAACATCTCTGAAGTTTGCGTACGATGTCAGTCCTCAAGAGAGAACGCAAAATAAATTCAGCAGCACCATACCTCACAAATGAGGTATTATGAATACTGATATATTGAAAACGCTGTTGTTTTTTTTTTTTGTTTTTTGTTTTTTTTTTTTGTCAGACACAAACGCTTAATGAAGAAAACCAATCCGCTTAGCCGTGGCTACGATATTTGATCACACCCAAACGACGCAGTAAACATGCGTTGGATTGATACTCTGAGGCCATTGTCCGTCATGACTAGTCGGCATGGGTAGGGCTGGATAGTAGGGAGAACACACTTCACTTCCCGGGTGCCGGAGTTCCTACGTGTCTGAGGTGTCGTCAGGTGTCTGACCATTAATATACACACCAAATAATGGTTCTTATATAGAGTTTTAAACCATTGTATCACGGAGACTGGGAAATGGAAAAAAAGGTCAGACAAATGACCAAGAGACACTGTCGAATGCCTTATGAAAGTCTACCATTAACAAGATCCAGAAATATTTTCCTTCTCTGAAAGTAATAAAACATCATACAAAGGGCGCAAATTATCTCCAATATATCTTTCCCTGATAAAATCCTTTTGAGATGTGTGTATAATATTTGGTAAAACCTTCTGTAAACGTTTCGCTAAACAAGCAGACGTAATCTTATAAGTAACATTTAACAAAGATTATAGGACTCCAATTATTGATACACTATTTTGGTTTCCCCTCTTTTGGAATTGAGTTGATGACACCATGCTTCTGTGTTACAGACAAGTCTTGTTTTTCAAACTTTTATTGACAGAGCAAATTAGAAAATGTCGATTTCATCAAAGAAAAAAACTGGAAAAACTCATTTGTAAATCCGTCTGGCACCTTGCTTCTAAAATTCTTCATATTTTTCAGTACACAGACAGCTTCTTGATAAGTCATAGGTCCTTCTAGGAAATCACAGTCGTCACTGGACAAAATTGGCACATCAGGTAGTAGTTGATTTTAATCCACATCAGCAACATCAGTGTGACAATACATTAATGTTAAAAAAAGCTTAACTTCTGTAGTTACCTATCTGATCAGAAATAGTATTATCATCACTTGCTTCCACGATGCCCAATGATTTGTTGACAAAGCTCCTCATTACTAAATTACAAAAATATTGACTGAACTTCTTACCCTCCTGTATCCACCTCACTCTGGACCTAACAGCCACTCCTCTAATCTTTTTGTTTTGAATTTCTTTTAACTCAGATTTGAATTCTTAAAAAGATTTCAACATTACTTTCGGATACTGTTTTCTCCAGATGACTTAATTCATTCAAACGTCTCTGTTCCCTAAGACTCTCCGTCTTGTTTCCACTGTGAGAAGAAAGCAATTGTTTTACCACTAATTTAAAAAAAAAATATAAAAAAATAAAAGCTGGTCTAAGAATGGACCTTTAACTCTCCTAAGAGAATTGTTTTTTCAATATCGTCAGCTGTCTTGGTATGTGGACTAAATAATCTGTTTTTTAATGTGTGTGTCTTGGTATGTTAACTAAATAATCTGTTTCATGTGTGTGTCTTGGTATGTGAACTAAAGAATCTGTTTCATGTGTGTGTCTTGGTATGTGAACTAAAGAATATGTTTCATGTGTGTGTCTTGGTATGTGAACTAAAGAATCTGTTTCATGTGTGTGTCTTGGTATGTGAACTAAAGAATCTGTTTCATTTAGTGTAAGCAGTGTGAGTGGTTGCAAGCAAAACGGGGTTAAAAAGTCTCAGATCAGTTTGTCTCTTTACATAGTGCTTTATCGTGTCCACGCTTACTCCTGTGTAAGACGATATTGATGAAACATATTGTGTGTTATTATTTCATGTTCACAACAAGGTCAGCTACACAGGTGTCAAGACATGCAGCTAAGCAGTTGTTTTGTTCTGGAACACTGTCAGCTGCCTTTAGAACAGAAGGATGTGGAATGGCAGCAAATGCAGGACTGATGCGAAAGGAACAAATTTCTAACAGGTTTTCCGTACACAGACAAGTCTCTGTATTTGACAGACGAGTTTTAATCTATCTATCTATATCCCGTAGTCTTGCCGACCGTTGGGGCACCACTGATGACTTGGCAACCAGCTCCCTCCATTCCTCTCTGTTCTCTGCCATTCGCAGCGTATCGCCCAGCTTCAGTCCTGTCCACTCTGAGATATTGTCCTCCCATCTTTTCATCAGTCTTCCTCTCCTTCGTCCTCCTTGCACAGCGCCTTGCAGGATTATTTTGGCAAACCCTGCTGAACGCGTGACGTGACCATACCACTTCAGTTTGCGTTTTCTCACAATGGCTAATAAGTCTTCATAGGGCCCGATGGCTTGCCTGATTCTGCTTCCCACTTCCTCGTTTGTGATGTGATCTCTGTATGAAATGCCAAGCAGCCTTCGAAAACATCTCATTTCAGTGGCTTCTATCCTCCTTTCAAGGTCTGCTGTGAGGGTCCACGACTCGCAGGCATACAAGAACACTGAGATGACTAAGGAGCGCATCAGGCTGATCTTGGAGCAGAGTGTGATGTTTCTGTCCTTCCATATGGTCCTCAATCTTGTCAGTGCTGGTGTTGTCTGCGCAATCCTGGACAGTATTTCTGGTTTTGATCCCTCATCTGTCACAATGGCTCCTAAATATTTCAATTTCTTAACTGTTTCCAGTTTTTGGCCTCCAACCATGATTTCAGTGCCAAAGCCACTGGCGTTATTGGCCATCAGTTTGGTCTTCACTGCACTGATTTCCATCCCATATGCAATGGCAAGTTCGTGATTGTTCTGCCTCCAATACTGACAGTTCCTTCATGATCTTTCAGAACGTCCGTCATGATTCTTTCCAGGAAGATCTTGAAAAGAGTAGGTGAGAGCAAGCAGCCTTGATTGACTCCAACTGTAGTCCCAAACCAGTTTCCTATTTTGCCGTTGAAGCAGACTGCGCTTGTGGCCTTGTTGTAAATGTTTGCTATGACTTTGATCAGGTTGGCATTGATGTTGTATAGCTTCATGGTGGATCAAAGGGCTGCATGCCACCACCCTGTCAAACGCTTTCTTGAAATCCACAAAGACATGATAGAGGTCCTGCTGGTGCTGGAGGTATCTCTCACATATATCTGTCAGATTGAAGATCTGCTCAGTTGTGCTGCGCTCTGGTCTGAATCAAGAGTTTTAATAGGGATGGAAAAAATGAAAGTCCATCTGGCATCGGGACGGTCAAGTCCTGAGAAGAAAGAACTGATCCCTGCCATGTTTTACGTGTGCATTGGACTGTAGAGCGCCTAGGAAGGATGATTTTGGGTCCTGCTGAGCGTCTGGATGACGGACAATTAAAAGTCGTAGCATAAAAACTGTATATATTGTAGTTAACTCGACCAGCAGTTGCAAACAGTAAGTGATTCCGATTGA
Source organism: Semisulcospira habei (assembly GCA_036245525.1). Taxonomy (NCBI): domain Eukaryota; kingdom Metazoa; phylum Mollusca; class Gastropoda; family Semisulcospiridae; genus Semisulcospira; species Semisulcospira habei. The sequence continues at coordinate 20,503,211 of BTPG01000003.1, read as the reverse complement.
TCAGCAAACAGTCTGATGCAGCCATCTCACTGCAGAGCGAAAAACACGTCTAGAAGGTGACTTGTGAAAAGGTGGAATGTACTGGAGTATTTCTGACTGCATTAATATAGTCTCGAACTACCAGTAATACTTGCTGTCAATGCCCATTCAAGCCAGTGTCTACATGAGACGCCTTTGGAACAGTGACAGATTCTTTGCTGGATTATTTTGTCTTCCTCGTGCATACGGATGTATGAAGCCAGCATGAGACAAAGATCCTTATGAGCCCCGGACACTTTGGCTCTATGTCTTCGCATTTTTATGTGTGTTTGTGAGAAATATAAAGAGAGAGAGAGAGAGAGAGAGAGAGAGAGAGAGAGAGAGAGAGAGAGAGAGAGAGAGAGAGAGAGAGAGAGAGAGAGAGAGAGAGAGAGAGAGATTAATTTTTAACTTCCGCCTTTGAGTGGAAAAGCTGTATCACACACGTGGTGCGATACAGCCTTTGTGTCTGAATTGACACGTGTGCACAATATTATATTGTAAAAAAATCTGGTCAACAAAAAGGTATGGGCACACACGATATTGAACTTGACCTACTTTCAGATCAGGTGCAATGACGCCATTTCATAGGGACGACTGGCACTCTTCCGTTTTGTATTGCACTACTACGTCATAATGAAGGAACATTTTGTCAGACATCCTAAATATTCACGTCACATTTCAAAGTAAATTTTGCCAAGATTTTTGCCAAGAGACGGTGATGGTTGTGTTGTGACTAGGCGTGTGCCCATCACCAACTCACATCGGAATTATACAAAGAAAAATGTGAGTATAAAACAGATCCTGACATCGATGTTTAGGTGATACTGAGAATCTCACTTTCGTGGTCTTGAATCTTTATCCTACTCACTTTCGCTCGTAGGAAAAGGTTTTAATTCCACTCTTGTGAGATTCTCAATATCACCGTAACGCCGATGCACGAATCTATATGGAACAACCTGATTTGTTTGTTGATAACGCAGAATCTCGAAAAGTTTGAGGGAGGATGCCCTCGACAGACCCAGATAGAAGTGCATTTCTGACCTGCTCCTTGGACGGGCTGCCTGGGGAAAGCCTCACACGTACGCTTCTTAACTCATTCAACCCTGACGCACTACAGCAGGAGACGGGTCGACCATGATAATTCAAGGGCAGAGCCAGATTAGATTGGTCGATCCATCTCCTGCAACTGGTGCCCAGTCATTAGATGACACCTTAATACGGCCGTCGGGATGAATGTGTTTAAAGAGAATGCAAACCCATTGTGTGTCGATCGGTAGCCGATTTTGTCGCGATGATTCCTACAGGAACTAAAACCGCTAACGACACGCAAAGGGTGAAGACGCCGCATAAGAGAAGCGAAGCAAATGGTGCAAGTACCTGCATTCACCGGCATTACCCAACGCGCAAAAGGCTATCGGGCAGACGTCGCCCGCCGTTGGCCCGTGCACGGCCATTGGGTACTGGGTATGTACCGTGCCGGGGTCTCCTGCAACATCAGGATTACAACTGCAATTGGAATATTACTGAGCAGTGATCTGTTGTTAAAAACAATGAATCAATGAATCTTTATTTTACAACGGTGAAGATATTAAGACAGTCAGTGACTATTTCATTTTTCGTGCCTGCCATGGCTACAACTACGACTAACTAGGTACAAAATATACATAAAAAGGGACATCAAAGCACAGTGATACAAGATATAAGGCAAGCACTCTCATGAATAATGCGTGCTGATTCCCCACATACTGTCTGCGTCATGTTGCGGACCGCTGTGACGCTATATGTCTCGTTACGTCACGATGACGTTTTCACTGATTAAAGGTCCACTACCGCCATTACCGTTCAGAGATACACCGCTTTAACAGATGGTTACGAACCGCTGCACACAGGTCTAGTTATGGTTCATTTAGTCACAGGCAAGTCCAGTTGAACACACGTCGTCTTTATATCAAGTAACCTGATATTGACTCCACGCCATTCTAATAATACACTTTCAGTACGAGCAACAGCTAAAAATAGAATAAGACGCAAACGGCTGCGCAGAATAAATATAGAGCGATTACATGTGTGCTTTTGCTGCGTGGCCGAACTGCTTTTAAAGCTTATTAGGTGTGTCGCCAAGTTATAACCAACGCAAATGGTGCTGAAATGTGTCTTCAGATTGTGCGTAGTGGTACTTTAAAGATGTTGTAAAAGATGACTCGCTCCAAGTGTTTGGGTTCAGCAGTATGTGTGGATTGTTTTTCGAACCTGTGGTTGCCGAATTGTGTGTTTAAACAGCATTACGCTAGCTACACACAAACTCACAAACGCAACTCGCTCGCTGTTGCATATTTATTCCATCTCCATGTCACCAAATCCTGATGAATTGAATGAGTGCGAAAATTAGGCGGTTTCGTTTACCTTTGGATTGTCAGTGTATACTTTGACGTTTGTCCCCTAGTGTCGTTTTAGCAGAATAAGCTCTGTGTCGTCATTTACTTGTTTGGGAGTTACGGGTATGGCCCAAGCTGTTCGGCACCACGCTTCAACTATTGTAGTCTGTATTTCTGTCGAGTGGACGGAATGTGTTGAGAAAATCTGTCATATTTTTGTAACTTTCTTCATCTACAACCTGCTTCCCGGCAAGCAAATACCTTCGGGCCGACGTCGGACGCAGTTGACCACGGCCACAACTGTGCGCGGGGCCAACTGCAGCCGACGTTGGCCTAAAGCCCTGCTGCTATTAGAGCTTATTCTTGATGTCAACAGTTGCTGATGAAAGATCAGGAATTTCTCCTGAGCTGATCGGTTCCATCATTGGAGGAGTTGTGGGCTTGATCGCTTTGATTTTTCTCGTTGCGTTGGTGGTCAGGCAATTCAGGTGAGCGCTTTATAACATTACATCTGACAGATCGATTAAAAAACTATGATCGTGATAAATATTTCTTATTTTGGGTTTTCGTTTATTTGTTACACTTTCCCGCGAAAATATTGATTGCAATATTTGGTGGAATGGAAAATAAAAATGGCAACTATTTCCTATTCGGTTGTACGAATTCGATCCGCCGATACTTGGGGGTTATATAGTTAACTATTGACGCTTCTTTTATTTTCTAAAACATTTTGAAACCTACAAACACCACCCCCTCCCCCCCCCATTCCCCCTTCCCCCTCCCTTCCCCTTAACCCCCCTTCCCCGTCGCCTATGTGCATGTCCTCACCGTTACCGTGAACAGTGCCGTTGGCATCATACAGCATAAAATTCCTTATCTGTGAGGTTGACATCATACAACAACGAATTAACTATCTGTGAGGATGACATCATACAACAGGGTTAGAGTCCGAACGAGCTCAGGCGGTTAAACGTCGGAGCAGGAGAGCGAAGGGTATCGCCGGGTCGTGGGTTCGAATCCCGTCCCGGCCCCGGTAGCTGGACTCACAATCCAGGGGGAAAAACAAATTTGTTCAATAGCTTTCCGTTGAAAGGTCCTGGTAAATTAAAGTGGCACAGTTGGAGTGCGCCTGAGTTGATCAGTGTTCAGGTCGTACTCCATAGGCAATAGATTTCCCTGTCCTCCATAACCCGCCCGTCAAGGCCGTTCATGATCACCTCGGTGCTGTGGACGTTAAACCCGAACTAACTAATTATACAACAGGAAATTCATTACATGTGAGGTTGGCATCATACAACAGGGAATTCACTATCTGTGAGGTTGGCATCATACAACAGGGAATTAACTATCTGTGAGGTCGGCATCAGACAACAGGGAATTCATTATCTGTGAGGTTGGCATCATACAACAGGGAATTCATTATCTGTGAGGTTGGCATCAGACAACAGGGAATTAACTATCTGTGAGGTCGGCATCATACAACAGGGAATTCATTATCTGTGAGGTTGGCATCATACAACAGGGAATTAACTATCTGTGATGTTGGCATCATACAACAGGGA
>BTPG01000003.1:20479253-20494253 GCA_036245525.1 Semisulcospira habei | reverse complement strand
AGAGATGACGTCAAAACCTGAGCAAGAGATGACGTCAAAACCTGAGCTCCCTTCCGGCACTGGAGAGATGCATCTGTCTGACCGTCCGAGAAGAGAAGGTTCGGGATCGAGCGATACAACTCTGGAGGTTGTGACCACGGCACCACGTGACCCCACGCCAAACGCGCAAAGGTAGAGACCATTGACAGCGATGACAGCTGTCACATAGAAGCGACTTTTGTTGGTTATGGTTCATCCCATCCTGTTTATGATTCTTCTTTTCAAATTGCCTCTCCCAATTGCTTCTCCTCAACAGTATTTTTATTATTGCCCTGTGCGCAGAAGCCATCTGGCTGACGTCGGCCACCGTTGTCCCGCGCACGACCGTGCTCGGTCCAACGGCGGCCGACGTCGGCCAGATGGATTGTTTTGCGCATTGGGTGGACACAAGCGGTTTATGAATGGACATCATCATCATCATTGAGTTGTTAGTGCCTAACCGCTTAACTCCCAAACACGGAATCACTTTCGATCTAAAGTAAAAGAAGCAATAATTAATTCTGATAGTGGTTAAGTACAATGATTTGAGAAAAAGCTTGTTGCCCCTAGAAGACACTTGCTAGTGCCCTGCATATGGTTATTGTCTGCACTTGGGTGCTTCAGTATTTGTAAAACAATAGGATTGTGCAGCTTTTGTGTGTACAGTTACTGTTTGTTTCTTAAGTTAGTGGTTTATGAAAATACAACCGCCCTCAGAAGTTTACATTTGTAGGATTTACTCATTTTTCCTTTCACTTTGACGTAAGTCGTAAGGCGGTTCCACACACAACAAAAAGGAAACATTGTCAGTTTTGCTGATTGTTTCAAACGTGGAATTTAACACTGATTTGTATCTGCGTGTTGTATTTAGAGTGATTTTGTACTTTTTGTAACATTTAGTTAAATTTAGAATGACATTCGGCGTCCTGTAACATTTTACAATTGATCGCTTTTGTTTGTTTTCATTCAGATTTATGTATGCCGTTATGTAAACATAACAACTGATTGATTGATTGATTGATTGATTGATTAATTGATTGATTGATTGATTGATTGGTCGATTGATCGATCGATCAATCGACCCATTGATTGGTGGATGGATGGATGGATGATGGGTGGATGGAGGGATGGATGGATGGATGGATGGATGGATGGATGGATGGATGGATGGATGGATGGATGGATGGATGGATGGATCGTTTGAATGATTGATTAAATTGTGCAGGGCATCAGGAATTTACAGTCCACAGGAAGCTGCCTCAGTCTACGATTATCAGAAACGTCAGGACGCCATGAAGGACGACTATTTGACCCCTGTTGACATGCCAACAGGATTGATGCCAGGATTGGCTTCGTCGACGTCAAAGCCTGACCAAGAGATCACTTCAAAACCTGAGCAAGAGATGACGTCAAAACATGAGCTCCCTTCCCGCAATGGTGAGATGCATCTGTCTGACCGTCCGGGGAGAGAAGGTTCTGGATCGAGCGATACAACTCTTCAGGTTGTGACTACGGCACCACGTGACCCCACGCCAATCGCGCATAAGCAAGCTGCCGAGACGGATTACATCACGCCGATATTTGAAGAAACGATGGCGTAAACCTGGCTACACAACACATTAGAGACGATTTACCCAGTAAGGCTTACCTAACAGCACACTAAAGACGGCTTGCCCAGTAAGGCTTACTTAACAGCACACTAGAGACGGCTTGCCCAATAAGGCTTACCTACCACCACACTAGAGACAGACTACCCAGTAAGGCTTACCTACCACCACACTAGAGACAGACTACCCAGTAAGGCTTACCTAACAGCACACTAAAGACGGCTTGCCTAGTAAGGCTTACCTAACACCACACTATAGACGGCTTGTCCAGTAAGGCTTATCTAACAGCACACTAGAGACGGCTTGCCCAGTAAGGCTTACCTAACACCACACTAGAGACGGCTTGCCCAGTAAGGCTTACCTAACACCACACTAGAGACGGCTTGCCCATTAAGGCTTACCTAACACCACACTAGAGACAGACTACCCAGTAAGGCTTACCTAACAGCACTCTAAAGACGGCTTGCCTAGTAAGGCTTACCTAACACTACACTAGAGACGGCTTGCCGAGTAATGCTTACCTAACAGCACACTAGAGACGCCTTGCCCAGTAAGGCTTACCTAACAGCACAGTAGAGACGCCTTGCCCAGTAAGGCTTAACTAACACCACACTAGAGACGGCTTGCCCAGTAAGGCTTACCTAACACCACACTAGAGACGGCTTGCCCAGGAAGGCTTAACTAACAGCACACTAGAGACGGCCTGCCCAGTAAGGTTTACTTAACAGCACACTAGAGACGGCCTACCCAGCAAGGCTTACCTAACAGCACACTAGAGACGGCTTGCCCAGTAAGGCTTACCTAACAGCACACTAGAGACGGCTTGCCCAGTAAGGCTTACCTAACAGCACACTAGAGACGGCTTGCCCAGTAAGGCTTACCTAACAGCACACTAGAGACGGCTTGCCCAGTAAGGCTTACCTAACAGCACACGAGAGACGGCTTGCCCCGTAAGGCTTACCTAACAGCACACTAGAGACGGCTTGCCCAGTAATGCTTACCTAACAGCACACTAATGACGGCCTACCCAGCAAGGCTTACCTAACAGCACACTAGAGACGGCTTGCCCAGTAAGTCTTACCTAACAGCACACTAGAGACGGCTTGCCCAGTAAGGTTTACCTAACACCACACTAGAGACGGCTTGCCCAGTAAGGCTTATCTAACAGCACGCTAGAGACGGCTTGCCCAGTAAGGCTTATCTAACAGCACACTAGCGACGGCTTGCCCAGTAAGGTTTACCTAACACCACACTAGAGACGGCTTGCCTAGTAAGGCTTACCTAACAGCACAATAGAGACGGCTTGCCCAGTAAGGTTTACCTAACACCACACTAGAGGCGGCTTGCTCAGTAAGGCTTACCTAACACCACACCAGGGACGGCTTACCCAGAAAGGCTCACCTAACACCACACTAGAGACGGCTTGCCCAGTAAGGTTTACCTAACACCACACTATAGACGGCCTACCTAGTATGGCTCACCTAACACCACACTAGAGACGGCTTTCCCATTAAGGTTTACCTAACACCACACTATAGACGGCCTACCTAGTATGGCTCACCTAACACCACACCACAGACGGCTTGCCCAGTACTGCTCACCTAAAAACGGGCAAACAGCCGTTTTTGTCGGTCTGAGGATTTTTTTTTTTCCCGGTATGTTTTCTGTTGTGAAACCTGTCTATTGCACGATGAATACAGATCCAAACAGAACATTCATGAGCCATAGATCATCAAGACGCCCTACAGGTTTCATTGGCTCATGTTGATCTGTGACCTACTGTAGATAGGATTCTCCTCGAGAAAGATGGAGTCTGTTCGGTCCTTCTCGCATCCCGGTCTTTTACAATTATTTAACCCGCTGTTGGAACTGGTCCCTGTCTGAGCAAATACAGCTTCTAGCATTAGGTTAGTCAAGTTTCCAATGGTGATTGTGCCTACAAAGAAAAGATGAATTGTCGGTTCTAAACCATCGACGATTTCCTTGTTCATCATAATGACTTTTGGTGGTCAGGGTTTCAGTGAGACAAATTTGGCTTTTGTCAAAAGAAATATGGCTTGTCCAAGGTACATTGGCACTGTGTATCAGCCTGCCTGACCTTCGCCGTGCAACACACACATATGTTATGTAGAGGGAGTCTGCAGAAAGGCAGTGACACTATTCGCAAGTCGCGGCAGATAGAATGGTTGAAAGAGAACAATTTTATTAAAACATTTTCCAGATCATCATAGTCGCAGGATCTCAGTCCTATTTATATTGATGAGCAAAATCAATGCGACAGTTTGTGGGAATCATTGGAATCAATTTAATGTTTCTGATGATTCCAGAAATATCGCATTTCTTTTTCTCCTCAGCGTATAATCATTGATCGGAGTTGAAACAAAGAAGAAAACATTCTTAATGTGCGTTAACCCTTTGGCTCTCGGTAGCCGTTTTCATCGTCATCATTCCTGCTGGAAGGGTTAGAGGCATGTCCTGCAGGAAGGGTTAGGGGTATATGGTGCAGGAAGGGTTATGGGTATGTACTTCAGGAAGGGTTAGGGGTATGTCCTGCAGGAAGGGCTAGGGGTATGTCCTGCAGGAAAGGTTAGGGGTATGTCCTGCATGAAGGGCTAGGGGTATGTCCTGCTGGAAGGGTTAGAGGCATGTCCTGCTGGAAGTGTTAGGGGTATGTCCTGCAGGAAGGGTTAGAGGCATGTCCTGCCGTAAGGGTTAGAGGCATGTCCTGCTGGAAGGGTTAGAGGCATGTCCTGCAGGAAGGGTTAGAGGCATGTCCTGCTGGAAGGGTTAGAGGCATGTCCTGCTGGAAGGGTCAGAGGCATGTCCTGCTGGAAGGGTTAGAGGCATGTCCTGCAGGAAGGGTTGGGGGTATATCCTGCAGGAAGGGTTAGGGGTATATCCTGCAGGAAGGGTTAGGGGTATGTCCTGCAGGAAGGTTTAGAGGCATGTCCTGCAGGAAGGGTTAGAGGCATGTCCTGCTGGAAGGGTTAGAGGCATGTCCTGATGGAAGGGTTAGAGGCATGTCCTGCTGGAAGGGTTAGAGGCATGTCCTGCAGGAAGGGTTGGAGGTATATCCTCCAGGAAGGGTTAGGGGCATATCCTGCAGGAAGGGTTAAGGGTATATCCTGCAGGAAGGGTTAGGGGTATGTCCTGCAGGAAGGGTTAGGGGTATGTCCTACAGGAAGGGTTATGGGTATGTACTTCAGGAAGTGTTAGGGGTATGTCCTGCAAGAAGGGTTAGGGGTATATCCTGCAGGAAGGGTTAGGGGTATGTCCTACAGGAAGGGTTATGGGTATGTACTTCAGGAAGTGTTAGGGGTATGTCCTGCAAGAAGGTTTAGGGGTATGTCCTGCTGGAAGGTTTAGGGGTATGTCCTGTAGGAACAGTTAGGGGTATGACCTTCAGGTAGGGTTAGGGATATGTCCTGCAGGAAGAGTTAGGGGCATGTCCTGTATGAATTGTTAGGGGCATGTCCTGTAGGAATGGTTAGGGGTATATCCTGCAGGTAGGGTTAGGGGCATGTCTGTAGGAAGGGTTAGAGATGACCTGTAGGAAGGGTTAGGGGCATGTCCTGCAGGAAGGGTTAGGGGCATGTCCTGTAGGAAGGGTTAGGGGCATGTCCTGTAGAAAGGGTTAGGGGTATATCCTGCAGGAAGGGTTAGGGGCATGTCCCGTAGGCAAGTTTAGGGGCATGTCTTGTACGAAGGGTTAGGTGTATGTCCTGTAGGAAGGGTTAGGGGAATATCCTGTAGGAATGATTATGGGTATGTCCTCTAGGAAGGGTTAGGGGCATGTCCTGTAGGCAAGTTTAGGTGCATGTCTTGTAGGAAGGGTTAGGTGTATGTCCTGCAGGAAGGGTTAGGGGTATATCCTGCAGGAAGGGTTAAGGGTATATCCTGCAGGAAGGGTTAGGGGTATGTCCTGCATGAAAGGTTATGGGTATGTAGTTCAGGAAGGGTTAGGGGTATGTCCTGCAGGAAGAGTTAGGGGCATGGCCTGTTGGTAGGGTTAGGGGCATGTCCTGTAGGAAGGGTTAAGGGTATATCCTGCAGGAAGGGTTAGGGGTATATCCTGCAGGAAGGGTTAGGGGCATGTCCTGTAGGCAAGTTTAGGGGCATGTCTTGTAGGAAGGGTTGGGGATATGTGCTGTAGGAAGGGTTAGGGGCATGTCCAGTAGGAAGGGTTAGGGGTATATCCTGTAGAATGTGTTAGGGGTATGTCCTTCAGGAAGGTTTAGGGGTATATCCTGCATGAAAGGTTAGGGGTATATCCTGCATGAAGGGTTAGGGGTATGTCCTGCAGGAAGTGTTAGGGGTATGTTCTGTAGGAAGGGTTAGGGGTATGTCCTGCAGGAAGGGTTAGGGGCATGTGCTCTAGGAATGGTTCGGGGCATGTCCTGCGGGAAGGGTTAGAGTAGGGTCCTGCTGAAATCATCGCGACGAAAACCTTTACCACCATCCAAAGGGTTCTCTGTCGAAGATCTGTAATCGTACTGATCACTATTTGTAATCAAGTGCCTGTTGTGTTCATTATGCCACTTTTTACTAACTTTTCCCGACGGCAACTAAAAGTATTGATAAGCAAGGCAGGAGAGAATTTCAAACATTGGTTATACCGATCAACTTTGCAATCGTCGCCAAGTTAAATATCTTTAATCACTTCCTGCGGGTGTCTGTACAGAGGCCGCGTATGGTCACATGGTGCAAAATCTTCCATATTAGGGTGATTACAGCCCATGGGTTTACTTTTTCTTTTTTAAGATTATCATCTTGCAATGTTTTATTTGCTTAGTTTGAATTTTACATGTTGCGTGTGTATATAGACGTTTGTTTAGTTTGTTGCAATAATATTGGTACATTTCATATTTTTTAAAATTTGTAAAAGTGGAATTGTATTTTCTAGCATTTTTGTAAAGATTGTAATGCACTTCAAACTGTAATCAGATTACGCGGTGTATAGATATCTGTTAGACTAGTATTATGCATATGATTATCGTTATTATAATGATGATGATATAAATAATAATGATGATAATAATAATAATAATAATAATTATTATTATTATTATTATTATTATTATTATTATTATTATTATTATTATTATTATTGTGTGATTGCAGCGTTTTGGTTCTTATTCATGTATTAATATGTTGGACTGTCTTCATTTGTAAATTATACATAAAATTTATTTTCCTAATAAACGTCATAAGATTCGAAGATTTCCGAAATCCCGGCAGTGAAAATGACATGATGAGATCTATCCTCCAGTGCGCAAAGACATCGGGCCGACGTCGGACGGATGGCCTGTTGCGCATTGGGTATTGTAGTGTGGTACGTCAAAACAAATACGAACACATAACTACTCATAACACACTGCATGTCTTATTCGCCTTACGTCAAACACTCAAATGTGATGCGTCTGTCACATGAGCCCAATCTGTTCTAAATGATGTCGTGTGCGTTACGTCAAAAGGTCTATACAAGTTGTAGGGTTTGACGTCACATGTTAGTGTAGTTTAAACGGCCACATTCGCTATATCCAGGCTCATGATCTACACAGCCCGAATCCATCCAGCATACACAATTATACTGTTTTCAGTCTATTAACAATCACCACGGAAATTGGTATTAAATTCACATGAGCGCAGCTCTGTCATATGTTAACTCTTGGCGTGTCGGCAGCAGTTTTTTCGCGATGATTCCTACAAGAACAACAACACCCTGACATCCTACAGGAATAACAACACCATGACACCCTACATGAATAACAACACCCTGATATCGTACAGGAATAACAACACCCTGACATCCTACAGGAATAACAACACCCTGACATCCTACAGGAATAACCACACCCTGACATCCTGCAGGAATAACAACACCCTGACATCCTACAGAAATAACAACACCCTGACATCCTACAGGAATAACAACAACCTGACATCCTACAGGAATGACAATACCCTGACATCCTACAGGAATAACAACACCCTGACATCATGCAGGAATAACAACACCCTGACATCCTACAGGAATAACAACACCCTGACATCCTACAGGAATGACAATACCCTGACACCCTACAGGAATAACAACACCCTGACATCCTACAGGAATAACAACACCCTGACAACCTGCAGGAATAACAACACCCTGACATCCTACAGGAATAACAACACCCTGACATCCTACAGGAATGACAATACCCTGACATCCTACAGGAATAACAACACCCTGACATCCTACAGGAATGACAATACCCTGACATCCCACAGGAATAACAACACCCTGACATCATGCAGGAATAACAACATCCTGACATCCTACAGGAATAACAACACCCTGACATCCTACAGGAATGACAATACCCTGACACCCTAAAGGAATAACAACACCCTGACATCATGCAGGAATAACAACACCCTGACATCCTACAGGAATAACAACACCCTGACATCCTACAGGAATAACAACACCCTAATATCCTCCAGAAATCATCGCGACTAAACCTGCTACGGACACACAGAGAGTTAAGATTTTAACTTGGAATTTTGGGACAAGACTACAGAAAATATTTTAAAAAATTGACACAAGTTGTGCTCATTTAAAAACATGACCATTTTTTTCACGGTGTACGTTAACTTATTGCGAGTAGTAGTCATGCGCGAATTCACCCTCCCGTGAGACTAGCCGGTGTAGATTTGTGATGTTGGGATTTCACTTCCACATCAATCGGCAAAATTTGAATCCATCCAGTTTTCAAGTCTTAGTCGTTCCACGAAGAACGAATCGACAACGCTTGAATTCATCCGGTGTTAAACTCTGTATTGATTTCACGTCTGGGCGTATTCACGTTGCGCAGGTTTCTGTGGGTTATGTTTCCTCACATCTTGTTATTTAACTCATTCAGCCCCGACACACCACAGCAAGACATGGATCGAGCATGATAGTTCAAGGGTGTTGTCAGAATAGCTTGGCGCCCATAGGCACCAAGCTATTATGGCACCACCCTTAAACTATCATGCTCGATCTGTCTCTAGCATTGTAATACAGTCCTTTGGAGGGCAACTTCAGAATTTGGGTGAGTTCGGTCCTGGGGTAGAATGTGTTAATTCATCAACAAAAGTCAAGGTCATTTAAAATCATCGTCAACTCAACGGGAAAGATCCTTATGGGGAAAAAGAAAAATGGATGCAACATGGTTTGAGCAAGAGGTTTAGATCCTCATGAGCCCCCGCAACTGCGGTAAGTTAGTGTAACTGCGGTAAGTTAGTGCAACTGCGGTAAGTTAGTGCAACTGCGGTAAGTTAGTGCAACTGCGGTAAGTTAGTGCAACTGCGGTAAGTTAGTGTAACTGCGGTAAGTTAGTGCAACTGCGGTAAGTTAGTGCAACTGCGGTAAGTTAGTGCAACTGCGGTAAGTTAGTGCAACTGCGGTAAGTTAGTGCAACTGCGGTAAGTTAGTGCAACTGCGGTAAGTTAGTGCAACTGCGGTAAGTTAGTGCAACTGCGGTAAGTTAGTGCAACTGCGGTAAGTTAGTGCAACTGCGGGGGTTCATGAGGATCTATACCTCTTGCAGCAGGGTGGTGTTTCATGTTTCTCGGCGCTGGCTCAAGGCGTGAAAGTCTGACAGCGGTCCCGCTATTGTAGCGCTGAACTGAGTAGACTTGTCCAGAGAAAACCGCTTGGTAAGCACACGGTCTTTGGGCCGATGTCAGTCTTAACTATCCCGCTTTGCATGGGCCAGTTAATGATCGCGTCGGCCCAAGGCTCTATTGTTCACCAGGTCTGCCTGTGGCCACGTAAGCGAAGACGCACACCTTCAATTGAGGCACCCCCTCCCCCCCCCCCTTCTAACGCGGAAGTGTATCCCTTTCATTACCACAAGCCAAGTTTCACAGATTTGTATTCCTTTGATTTAAAAAAAAAAAAAAAACGAAACTAAACTTATTTCAGACAGAACAAACAGACCCGTTTGATTTGCGAATGTTACCAACCACACCCACGAAACTGTAAAGGAACTTGTTTGCGGTTCAAAATTACAGCTGAAATTACAAACAAACAAAACAAAAGGTTCTACGTCAGGCTTAGTTGGATAACTCAGGGTGTGCACGGGCAAAATAAACCCTTAACTGCCGCCTGAAGATACTTCCGCAGCTTTTGATGCGGGGCACCTTGAATGAGTTAGGTGACGTGCATGGAAGGTTTTCATTTGGCTTTGCCAGTGAAAGGGATACACAAATATCCTGTTTGCAATACCACAGGACGACGGAGCCTACAGGAATTACCCCCTTCTCCGACTCGCCTCCCCCCCCCCCCCCCCCCACTCTTCTCATGTTTGAGATAATCGGAGTGCCCGTCATACCGGGCTACGTGGTCTCACGTCATTGGCGCGGTTATTCTTTGTGGATGTGTGTGTGCAGGGAGGACCTAATCTGACACAACTGTGTACCCAGAATTCGCCTTTTCTCCGCGGCAAAACCTGTTGATAGAGAAATTACGTTTGCAAACGACGACTCCATACAACGAACAAGAGCGAAGTCAGGGAGAATAACCAGATTCTGTTACAAGCGTAGACAACACTCTGAACATCACCAAGAGTCATCGATTCGCACGAGCCCGGAGGGCTCATGAGGATCTATGCCTCTTGAAGATGTTTGGAGTGTTGCCCATGTTTATAGTCCAATCTGATTATCCGTTGTGATTTCTCTTTAGTTCATTGTTGGGAGTCGTTCATTGCAAAGTATACTTGATATTTGTTTTCTGGTTGACATTTATTTATCGTACGACACATTCACGCTGATTGATGCTGTCGTTGTCGCTGTGTGTCCGGGCGTTTTGCACTTCATTAAGACATGTCAGTAGTAAATAAAAACACACCAAAACGTCACTATTTTCACGCTTACCCAATATCCAACTTGCGAATCAAATGCGTGTTTGTGGAAGTGATTTTTGTTGGCAAATAAGAACACATTTTCTTAACCCGTTCAGTGCCAAGAAAATAAGAACACCACCCAACTGCAAGAGGTTTAGATCCTCATGAGCCCTATTAGCCGCGGGGGCTCATGAGATCTATATCTATACCTCTTGGTAACAGGACACTGATGAACATAAAAGTTTCTTTCTTGTCGTTTTTTGTGTTTTTTGTTTTTTGTTTTTTCTTTTCGGGGCCGGTGGGAGGGGGGTGGGTGGGGGTGGAGGGGTGCATGGGTTTTCAAGGAGAGGTAGAACCCCATGGTTGATTAATTGCACAAACACAGTCAACGCACTGAACAACTTAGTGTTCCCGCCTGGTCGTTTCTTGCAATCGACTCAGAAAATTGCCTTGCCCTGGGCACGTTACAGTTCGGGTAGCAGGCTAACACAGTATACACACACAGTAGAGAGCAAGAGGCAATTTGAAGGCGCCATTGAATCGACAATCATGGCCTCGGTGTATTTCACGCTTACAATCTGTTGTTTGATTTCGTTGTGGGCATTGTCTATAAAGGGAGGTAAGAGAAGAGTTCACTTTTCCTTTGAACGTTGTTGTTGTAGGTCTAACTTTCCTGGAGTCACGCTGCAAACGGAGTCTCACAATAGCGCAACCCGGCGTCACTGTAGAGTAAACTCACACCAGACCCATCCCTTACCTAGCACTAGGCCAAGCACATACCAAGGAACAGCGCTTGAAGTTTCTCTTATGTTAAAAACGTGTACAAGTGGTTGCGCACACAAATACATGACAAAGGAATAAGAAAAAAGGCCTGATATTAATGCTATATTGTGTCCAAAGTTGTTTTGCTACCTGAAAGTACGTGGCCACTTTGAAGCAAAGCGTCGTCACCAGTGTGACACTTGTCTTCGAATCAAACTCCTCGGGACCGGACGTCATCTTGTTTTCGTAAATTTGTCGTGGAAAAACACCTGCTGAAATCAAGTGACCTGTCATGTGATCCCCAGTCAAAGAATATAAACGCACGTGTAAATGGAAAAGAGATCGTGCTTGCGAGACCAAAAGAGCAGACGTCAATAAAGATAATGCGTTTGCAAATACGTCTGATTGTCTGTTGTTTACCATAGTACGTGTGTGTATGAGTGTGTGTGTAATGGCCGCTTGTGCCTACTATGGCTGTAGCCTGTAGAGCAAGCACATACAAAGGAACAGCGTTTTTGGCGTTGAAACGTGTAGGAATCGTGGCGCGGTGCTACACGAGAAGAAAAAAATAAATAAATAAACAACAACGGAAGGAACCAGAGAATCAACCTACCTGGTTTTCATATGATATCATAAACTCATGTAGAAGGTTTTATAAATGCACAAGACAATGTCAGCTACTGCGACATGGAAGATTTCAGTTCTCCTGCCAATTTGTCTACAAGAAAGTGAAGAATGTGGGCAGATAAATAGATTCCACGTATATTGCGTGTGTGGTTGTGTTATTGTTTAAGGGCTTGTGTGTATTAATCGTAGGAAAGATCTGATTTTCAATTGAGTTATTTGGATAAGAATAACGTACCTTTTTATAGGATTTATTTTCTTATGCACGGAGATTTGCGATCGATTTTTTGTTGTGACGCGTTTTTTCGCCTACACTAGACTGGAAGGTTCGAGCAGGGTCGTGATCTTTCTAGTGGCCTCACATATGACGTCAAAGTGTCAGCAACATTTTCTTAATACTGTATTAAAGGCGCTTAAATAGTAGTGCAATTTTTGTTCATTCTAGTGAATTCCTTTTCGTCAATATTAATAAGTTTTGGTTACGTTTTCTTTTCTGATTGGTTGTGTTGTGCGAATTTGCTGGATTATTCTGGAATATGTAATAGTATAAAAGACCGTGCTAGGAAGTATGTTTGTACATTGTATGAGAGACGCAGTGTGTAAAAGAGTTGATGCATTGTAGAGGAGTCAGTATATCAGTGTTGATGCGTTTGTGAATGCATTGTGTAGAGATCACGTGTGTCCTGACCCATGCAGTAAGCGACCTTGAGAAGGGAGTGTACATGAAATACAGACTAAAAGGCTCTCTCTTCGACCTCCGTCGATTGAACGCCAGGACAAAGACCATCGAGAGACTGATCCTTGAGGCGCTGTTTCCCGATGACTGTGCGCTGATGGCGCACAAAGAGTCTGACCTCTAGACCATCGCCAACAGGTTCACAGAAGCCTCTCGACTGCTTGGCCTCACCATCAGTCTCAACAAGACCGAGGTCCTGCACCAACCAGGCACAGGTACAGGAGCACCCCCACCCAAAGTGCATATGGAAGGCACAGAGCTGAAGACTGTCGATCAATTCAGATACATGGGGAGCATCATCTCTTCTGACGGTACTATCGACAAGGAAATCGCAGCACACATCAGCAAAGCCTGCCAAGTCCTGGGCCGTCTGCGTAATCGTGTGTAAACAACAACAACAAAGTCAAGCTCTCCACCATGATCAAAGTCTACAAGGCAGTAGTTCTCCCCAGTCCCCTCTACGGCTGTAAGGCATGGACGATGTACAGAAAGCACCTCAAGCAGCTTGAACGTTTCCACATGAGATCCCAGCGGTCACACATGGGCATCAAATGGCAAGACAAGGTGACAAACCTGGCAGTCTTGGACAATGCTGGCTTAGTGAGTGTTGAAGCCTTGATCTTAAAGACACAACTTCGCTGGACAGCTCATGTCATACGCATAGATGATTCTCGCATGCCACGCCAACTCCTGTATGGCGCACTCTCAAAAGGCCACAGGAAGCAAGGACGGCCAAAGAAAAGCTTCAAAGTAAGCATAAAAGACAGCCTCAAGCACTGCGTCTTCCTGGTATAGAAATTTGAAGCGCAAGCGCAAAACAGATCTGGCTGGCGTGCCGCAACCAGAAAAGTCTGCACGCTCTTTAAACACAACCGGCACGAAAAGTCCACCATTGCCAGAGCTAGCAGAAGGACAGCGTTAACTCTCCTCACAGCTGCGTTCCAGTGCCCCATTGCCCTCGCAGGTGTGGCCCCAGGATTGGCTTGGCCAGACACACCCGCACCCCCAAACAGAAGTCATGCACAATGACGACATCGTCGGCGTTCGATGGTCTACACATTATTATTATGTGTAGAGATCGCATCGTTGCAATAAAATATTGTTGGAACTGTTACTCCAGTGTGATCTACAACCTTAAGCCACGTGTGACGGGTTGCAGATGAGTGAAGTTTGTTTACAAGTACCCTACGTGGGTTCGTCTGGTGTGATTGCATCATACTACGACCACGACTACCACGTAACAACGTCTTTAGCATGTAATGATGGTAACAAAAAAACCAAAAACAATTACGTCATTCGACCACAAGATGACGTCATGTTCTTGTTCATAATTCCCTTGACGCCTCATTCCTGCAGTACATGTGAAAACACTGTACTCCTTGAGAAGGCTCTTTACGGGAAGAAAAACTAAAATACTAAGTAATTCTGCACCACCAGCTAATACTTTTAGCAAGACAAATCTGCGGCGGAGATAAAAGCATCACGTGTTCAAAAATGGAGATTTGTCTCGTCTAACGAGGAAAACAAGCTACCCCAAGCAAAGTATCCGCTCCAATTCTAGTGTCCGACATGATATCTGAAGAGAACTTAGGCGTTTGGAAAGCGTTAGGATCCAAAATATCTGATGAGCCACGCGCGGTTATCCCGTACCCAATGCGCCACGCGGGTTTATCCCTTACCCAATGCGCACAAGGCCATCAGACCGACGAACGGTACCTTGTTATTATAGCGCACTATCCCAGCAGAGTGACCTGGGGGTCGTGTTGTGGCGTGACTCAGGGCCGAAATGACGTGTGATGATTTCGCGTGTAATATCCCATCACGCAATGTAACCACGCTGAAATGACCCGAGGCAATCTGACGTTTTACTCCGGCTACCAGTTGTGCAGTTTGTACCCTGGGCGGAAGTACTTTAACAATGGTGCATACACAGCCCTTGTCGTGACGGAACACATTTTCACGCCATCACGTTGGCGTGTTTTCAAAACATCTTTTTTTTTTTTTTTTGCTGAGAAACCGTACAAGAGTGTTCGTACTACAATAAACTGTACTAGATTTACAGCCAGTATCCTACGTCTGAAGTGTGTTTCTTTTTAATATATATTTTTCTTTTTTTACACTTTTTTTTTTTGGTGGGGGGTGGGGGGTGGGGGTGAAGAGGTGGGTGGAGTGGGGATGGGGTGGGGTCATGGGGTGGGGAGGGAACGGGGTGATTTGTCAACGACACAAAAACTAAAGGTAAGCATGCTCTGATTTTGAAAGTTACAGGATGAATGGATGGACGGATGGATGTTTTGGAGAGTAAATGGATGTGTGGGTTTGGGTGGGTGGATCCATGCAGACATGCATGGTGAAATGGAATTATGAATGGATCGAT